>WNWU01000034.1:11262099-11277681 GCA_012654045.1 Ptyas mucosa
CACCCCCCCCCCCCAAGCCATGCCCACAGAACTGGTAGTAACAAATTTTAGATTTCACCACTGGCAGGGGGTGCTCGCATTGCATTTTGGGGGTTTCGGGCACACACATGCGCATTTGCATGTGTGTGCTTACACTTTGGCCCTTGGCACCAAAAAGGTTAACCATCACTGGATTAGGAGATGCCTTCTCTGATCAATAACACAATTCTGAATTGGCAACAGCTCTCCAAAGGTTCCAGTCTGGTTTCTGTTTCAAATGCCCATAAAAAGGGACATTACTTTTGTGTGACATTACTTTTGTCATTAATCAACTTTTAATCGCCCTGCCTACTACTGTCTCTACCTACCATCAAGCATACCTAGCAAAAATTCCATTTCAGCCTACAACTTTCTAACAAGCCAAACTTGTCCGTTGTAAATGGGCGATGGCCATGCAATGCGAGGGGCTTTTCCCCCCCTTCTGATTCTATTTAGTAATTGCATAAGGAGCCTCTTGAGAGCTATGAATGTTGGGTCGCTCTCCCCCAACCCTGTTGAGATTTTGAAAGAGTTTGATTTTCCCTATTGGTTGCTGCATTAGCCATATACTTCACAGTTTGAATCTCCAAGCCCCGACAGCTTACTATGCAGTTTGTCTATGCGTAAGCAACACCTTTCTAATTATATGCAAACACCAAGCAAACTATTCCAAGCCGAGTTGAAAAGAAACCAATCATACCCTACTTAACCCTGCTGCTGGGGAGAGCTGAGTTACAAATGAAGTGAAATGAATATAAAAATTATGTTTTGTTCGGTAGTGTTGCAGCTAGGAATTAATACTAATATGCAAATCTCTCCCTTTATAGCACCATTGATGAAAAGGAGGTCGAGAGGGAGAGATCCAATGTTTTTTCCTTAAAAGGAAGATTTAGGGAAGGCTGCCTCTCAGCAATTAGGCTCAGTGTTTCTGGTGTTTTGGGACTTGTTTGTTGGTAACATAATCTAAGATTAAGCAGAGAAAAGCAGAGGTGACACTAAATGTCTACGGAGATTCTCAGTCATCCAGGACAGGTCATGGTTATGCCAAAAGTGCTTTTCAAAAGGCAACTGGACTTCCTTGGTTTTTCCTTGAAGATGTTTTGCTTCTCATTCAAGAAGCTTCATTGGTTCTGGAAGAAAAATCAATGAAGAAAATCCAGTTGCTTTTTGAAAAAAGTACTTTTGGGACAAGAGGTGACATTAGTTACCCATATAAGCGATATGTGGTTGAGGGCATCAAGCCAATGGCTGAAATGTTTTCCTCAGTTTCTGATATGCATTTATTTATTTATTTATTTATTTATTTATTTATTTATTTATTTATTTTTCGAAGTATAGGACACACCAGAGTATAAGACACAGCTTACTTTTTGGGGAGGAAAATAGGGGAAAAAAATCTGCCTACCAGGTATTCATCTGGCTAGCATCCTTAGTCTGGACAGCTTCAGCACATTAGTTTGCTGGTATTTTATCCCCTGCTTGGGGATAAAAAACAGCTTCTAAGGCACAGCTGAGAGGAAGCAGCAATGAGAAAAACAGGCAAAGCACGGGGGCGGGGGGAGATCGCTTCACTCGGCTAGCGCCTAGTTAGGGCTGAAAAAAAGCTTCTAAAGAACAGCTGAGAGTCGGAGCAAAGCATGGAGATCGCTTCATTCACTAGTACCTCATTAGCGCTTCATTACGGCTGAAAAAAAGCTTTGAAAAAGCTACATTCGGAGTATAAGATGCACCCAAAATTTCAGCCTCTTTTGGGGGGGGGAAGGTATGTCTTGTACTCCAAAAAATACGGTGTTTGTTTGTTTGTTTGTTTGTTTGTTTGGTGTATGGCAAATACATGGACTTACAGTGGTTCCAATATTAATGTCCAGTCCACCCAGCCATTCAAAGACAGGGTGGTCTATGTTGAAAAAAATCAGACATTGGGCCGGTGTAAGCTCTTGATGGACATTCGGACACAAAATAATGGATATTTTGTCGAGGAGCACTACAGTCACACTGAGGCAGTGGTGGGATTCACCGGTCGTAACAACTGGTTCTCTGCACGCATGCTTCGCCAAAGTCGCGCTTCCTAGCATGCACATTATGATAGAAAGTTACCTTCTGTTGAATCCAGAGTGAGTAAAACAGCTGAGGCACAGCAGTCTGCTCTGCCGTGCCTATCAGCTGGGCTTAAAATAAAAGAAATATAGGTAGGTTATAGCACAGGGGCAGGCGGGTGGGCCCATCTTATCGTCAGAGTGAACCAGTTCGCTCTCAGCTGATCGTCAGAGCTACCGATATGCCTGAACCAGTCGGAACCGGCTGAATCCCACCCCTGCACTGAGGGGTAGAGACAAGTCCCCACTTAAACAATGAGACTGATATGCAAAACCTGCCATTACAACAAAGCTCACGATAAATGCTATTCTGTTCTGTTCTTTGAAATCTGAAAGAATCCATTTAAGAAAGCAGTATTTTTAGCGATACATAACAGTAACTCCCACTTCTCTCCTTCCTCCATCCTATTAGTCATTTCCCTTCGCAGTCTTCTCTGGGGCAAAACTGAAGTCCCACTTCCTTTGGAAATTTGTGGAGGAAGTCAGTGTTAGGGTAGGAGGGGGAAAAAACAGGATAATATCAACTCCTTTCACTGCTTCTCAGCCGCTAAAAATAAGGTGTAATTTCCAGTTAGTAGCATGCAGAGGTTGGTTAGAAAATTATTCAGTGCTTCATTCTAATGAAAATTTATCTAATTCACACCTCCCAAACTGATAGTGAACAGAAAAGCATCTTTATTATATCACACTTCTCCAAATTTTGTCATGATGTCTTCCAATTTTTTAGAAAGGATACAAAACATCTATAATGTGAGAAAATATACAAAAGCATACTTATTGGGAGAAACAAACAAAATATGTATAAAATTTTGCTTCGGCAAATACGGAACACATACATACATGCATGCATACATGGTCCTTTAGATTCAAAGAGGACACTCCGTTGTTGTGTATCAGTGGACAAGAACGTGGCTCTGCAGTCCCAGTTTAGAAGCACCAAGTGGGGACACTGGAATGCCATTGTTCTATACCTGTGTGTGTGTTATTCACTATGCCACTCGTGGTTTTCTATGTTTTCGGTAGGACCTCTTTTCAAAGTTAATGGAGACTTCATAGCAGAGGCCTTGCTCTCACAGTCTGTCAGGAGCTGCAGCTTCTAGTTCCCTTGGCTAGATATCAGAATGGTGTAGGATTTCTTTCT
The DNA here is from genome assembly GCA_012654045.1 of Ptyas mucosa. NCBI lineage: Eukaryota > Metazoa > Chordata > Lepidosauria > Squamata > Colubridae > Ptyas > Ptyas mucosa. The sequence continues at coordinate 11,265,355 of WNWU01000034.1, forward strand.
TCGTGTCTGTTCTGACCTCGGCTTCCCCAGCAGCACGAAGCTGAGTCCTTGTCCTGACAAAAAAATCCTTTTATTTAATTTACAGTGAATTCCTCTCCAGCAAAGTCTTTCTTCTCCCACAGTCTTTCAAGATAGTAGTTCACAATTACTGACCTTTATCAGGCTTGGAGAGTGGCCAGGCTGATATCTTTCAGACACTGCAATACTTAGCAAGAATGCAGGAATGAACTAATTGTCTCTTGAAAACTTCACTCCCCTTTTGCTCCTCTTTATTCCCTCTGGGAGGGACCATTCATCGTCCACCTGTGGCCTTACTCCCAAGTCGACCCTTGTTCTTTAGCTGTTCCCTTTGTCTGGCAACTCTGCGCATGCGCACACTAGGAACCGGCTCCAGCTGTTCGTCTGCATTACTGATGTCTTACTCCAAAGGCAGCTGATAACTGGCATACGGCTCTGGCCCCCTCTCTGCCTCTGATGCAGAGCCCTCATCAGAGCCTTCCCCAGACTCCAGGACTGGCCCATGTTCCTCTCCCACCTCCTCACTGTCCAAATCTGCTGCCAGCTCTGCTGGCCGCTGTGAGCCACAACAGTGTCTTTGTAGCATTTATGTAGTCAAACTCAAGGCCTCTTCCCAGACTCTGGTATACTACAGCACATTTTGAAAGCAGGGGTGAAATCCAGCAGGTTCTTACAGGTTTTGGAGAACCAGTAGTGGGAATTTTGAGTAGCTTGGAGAACCAGCAAATACTACCTCTAGCTGGCCCCAGAGTGGGGTGGGAATGGGGATTTTGCAGTATCTTTCCCCTGGAGTGGGGTGGGAATGGAGATTTTGCAGTATCCTTCCCCTGCCATGCCCACCAAGCCATGCCCATAGAACCAGTAGTAAAAAAAATTGGATTTCACCACTGCTTGAAAGGCATATGGAAGTCATCCATTCTGGTATCATGTCCCATCCATCTCGTCTGAGCTCTGATAATTAGGGACTCAACAGTGGTGGACCTCACTCAATCTAAGACTTCCAGGTTGGAAACCCGGTCTTGCCCATGAATGCCAAGGATGGAGGTGAGAACATGCATGTGAAATTTCTCTAGTTTTTTTTTTAAGTGTCTTCAGTACAGAGCCCAGGACTTACATTCATATAGAGGAAAAGTGATAACCACAGTTCTGTAGACTTTTAGATTTGTATTGTTTTGATATAGATGTTGTGTTGATTGAGCACTCTAATATGCAGCCGCCCCTGTGCCTGCCTGGTCTTGTTGATCCTGGAGTCAATTACTTTGTCCAAAGACCCATCACTCAAGAAGATGTGTCCCAAGCATTTGAAGCTGTTTACAGTTGTCAGCTGGGTGTCATCAACAGTGGTTTTTTTTGTTCTACAAGCTTGGTGTTTGGCACTGGCTGGTAAATGCTGACAGGTCAGGAGCATAGCAGCTTCTGAAAATTTGTTCAGCATCAACTGTAGATTGCTGTGTGGTGTTAGGAGTGCAAAGAAGGTTTCTTGAGTGACTATACTGAGGCACTTCGATTCAAGCATCGAAGATCAAAGGGAGATCCAAATTAATTTAAATTAAATACACAACTGCAAAAAAGGAGAAACTGAGTCTGCTGTCAAGCCTGAATCTGATTGAGGTGTGGGAATGTTTATAATCCTTGGTTACTCTAACATGAATTCAGTTTGACACAGTTTGGAGCGTAGACGTAATGGAGTCTTCAGCCAAAACAACATAGCTAGCCGATGAGTCAGGTACATGCTCCCAGTTCTATCTGGTTCTTGTGAACCGGCAGTAAAAGCAGCAGGAGGTTCTGCCCACCTGCCTGGATGTCATAATGGACGATCTGCTTCTGTGTGTGCGCTCCCGTTGTGAATCGGTAGTAAAAGTAAGTAGAACCCACCCCTGGGTACATTCCAATGGCTGGCTGGTCAGAGGAGGAGGAGAGAAGTCTCCAAGCAACCAGCTCTCATCTCGGTTGGACAATGTGACAGATTGCTTTGGAAAATTGGGAAACTCTTATTTATATTGGGGTGGAAAGCGCGGGAACTTTCAGTACTGGCTTTCCACCAGTTTGTGCCAAGATGATGTATCTAAATAAATTTGTTCTTTGAGGAAACAGAATGCCTCAGAATTTGATTTGTGATGGGTCCATTACTTGGAACTTGACATCTGCAGTGTAAGATCTTTGGAAGTAAATAAACAACTGTTCAACAACTTTGGTACCATTGAAGCCATACAGGCTTATTAACGAGAGGGAAGTCCCACCAATTCCACTGGAATTTGATGTTCAGTAAAAAATCAGATGATCTGACTTCAAGAGCTGTCTTCATGAATTAGTCATATATGTACTAACATGATCAATAGTGCTGACTTCATAATCATGATACTACTGTCATTGCTTATTCTGCCAACTTCTACTAGGGAGGATTTCCTTTAATGATATGGGCTGTTCATGCAATTTAGGGTTTTGATTAGATTTTTTCCCCATAAGTGTTTTTCCCATTTCAGTGATTATGGAGAACTTGGCAATAAATCATGAATAAAACAATACTTCATTTTTGGGAATGTGAGGGTGGAACTAAGTATACACTCCCTTTCTTCCTCTGTAGATCTTCTCATCATAAAACTGATATACGAGTCAGATGCCTTTTATTTATTTGTATGCATGTAGCCAAGTTCTGCAACCATGCAGTATCTTAATGGGATTAAATATGAATTAAGTACACTATTTAAAAATGCTATGTAAGTTGAATATGTCCCATTAGCAAATACCATAGCCTAAATGTGACTCTTTACTAAGATTTACTCAAGCACACATGTTCAGGTACTGAAAATCTATACAAAAATCTGAAATCAATATTGAAAAACAATTAATTGATTGATTTGACTCTCAAGCTATATAACTGGACCTTCAAAATGCAATGTATCCTAGAAATGCATTCTATAGGGGGAATTTTCATTAAGTTTCCTAACATGAAAATGCTTCACTGATGAAAGTACATCGCCACAATCAGTGCTAACTTCTACCTACCAGTAATTAGGAAGGTTTTTTTAAAAAATATATATTATTATTTTGGAGTTGACTGCAGTGTCTGGTGAAGTGAATCGCAGCTTCCAAAAGTTTATTTGTTTTAATAAAATGTGTTAGTTGACATAGATGCTATCAGTTTCCTCCTAATTTTTCACCTATTAACATAACCTGCAGGAGATCACCAAGCAGAGCCCAAGGGAGGAGTCAAACGCCTCATCAGTCTTGAGTTCTTTCATGCCCACAACTGATCTAAGTCCAGTCCACTTTAAATTCCATTGACTTATCTACCATCAATTAGCTTTGACTGTTAGTTGTTCAGATTCTTATAGACAGCTTAAACTTGCAATAAATCCTTATATTCATTTGAACTGCCTGGGGTTTCCTGATTTCTGTGCTTGACTAGAGCCTTGAAGAAGGCGGCTCTAGTCAATTATATTCGTTTCAACTGCCCAGGATTTCCTGATTTCTGTGCTCTCTGGCTAGAGCAGAGGTCTTCAAACTTGGCAGCTTTAAGACTTGTGGACTTCAGTTCCCAGAATTCTCCAGCCAGCAGAGCTGGCTGGAGAATTCTGGGAGCTGAAGTCCACAAGTCTTAAAGCTGCCAAGTTTGAAGACCTCTCGGCTAGAGCTTTGAACAAGAAGCTAGGAGCACATTATGAGACCCAGTTGCAGTTTTCTACTGGTTAGGTATTGGATAAGGACCACTACAACTTTTATGAATGTGGTGCTGCAGTAACGAGCTTTCCCTTGCTTGACTAGAAAAAAAAAAGCCTAGCTAGATTTAATGAGAATGATTAAGAAGACCATAACCCTATCTGCTTCTACCAAGATTTTGTATACATTCTGAACACCAACAGTAGGGAACTATCTATTGTCATGTAAAACATCAGCAGCTACAGCCAGCAAGACAGGATGTCCCTTTTTCCAATTAAGATCTTTCCCAAAGGTATGATTACAAAAATCATTCTGCATGTGGTAGATATGCAACATTTTCTGACTCACTTTCTGTGCAAGAAAGAATATTTTTTAATGAGAATTCTCTTCTCTCCGCCCACTCTTTGAAGGCCAGTGGGCTTGGCAATATGCAGCTTGTTCCAAATTTAATAATGATGGGGAGGGGAAATGATTTTGGGGTTGTGTGATCACCTTCATAAGCACAGATTGCCAGCTTTGAATTTGCCATAGTAACACACATGGTATTGGAAACCTCATTTTAACCCTCTTCCCACCCCCAGCCTGGGTGTTATCTGACTGGGCATTATTTGGAATTGAGGAAGGGGAGATAAATGTTTCCGACAAGCATAGCCAGTACCAAAATGGGTATCCTTATAAATCTTTTAAATAAATAAATCCTTTACTTAGGGATGGGTGATCCCTGTGACAAATGCATTTCCTGCTGAGGCCATTCCCAATTTTATTGTGGTATGCTTGTAATTAAAGAAAAACCTTGAAATTAATGTTTTCCAAGAAATTGAATGAGCTGTGAGCTTGATAAAAAAAAAAACAATGGGAAGCAGTTGGGCAAGGGTTGCCAATCCTTGATTTACATCCTGGCATTATTCTTCATCCTAAAACTTTAAAATATATTCGGAGTTGCTCTTCTGCCGTTCCATATCTCCCTTCTTCCACAACAACCATTCCTCCCCTTCTCCCCTCTTACCCTTCCCTCCCTTCTTCTATTCTTTTCAACTTTCCCCTTTCCTCCTCTCCTTCCCCTCCTCTCCTTCCCCTTCCTTTCCCCCACTCCTCCCCTCTTCCTCTCTTTCTAACCCTCTCTCCTACTCTTATTTCTCCTCCCTTTCTTCCTCTCCTTTTCCCTTTCTACTCTCTCTCTCTCTCTCTCTCTCTCTTCCTCCCTTCTCCTCTCTAGTTCCTACCTGTCCCTCTACTCAACAATTTATTGAATTTGACATGTAGTGAAAGCAAGCATTTTACAAAAACAGTAAAAAATATATATCCCAACAATAGTTTATAATCCTACAGAGAAATTATTAAATGAGCGGCGGTGGCACAGTGGTTAGAGTTCAGTACTGCAGGCTACTTCTGCTGGCTGCCTGAAATTTTGCAGTTCAAATATTACCAGGCTCAAGCTTGACTGAGCCTTCCATCCTTCCAAGGTGGGTAAAATGAGGACCCAAATTGTTGGGGGCAATATGCTGACTTTGTAAACTGCTTAGAGAGGGCTGTAAACCACTGTAAAGCTGTATATAAGTCTAAGTGCTATTGCTATTAAATGTTGGTGAGAAATAGAAACCAGTAAGATAAAATAGCAGTGCAAAGGAATGAAGCATTTTAGCCCACAGAATTTCCAATTGTATCTTTGGGATGGTGTCTCAGTTTGGCTTATAGGTGGAAGTAAGGTGCTATTTCTTAAATTTTTTCAAATGAGTGTAAGAGCCATTCTTTCATCACTACTTAATTAGAATAGAATAATCGAGTTGGAAGGGATCATGGAGGTCTTCTAGTCAAACCCTCTGCTTAGGCAGGAAACCCTACACCACTTCAGACAAATGGTTAACCAACATCTTCTTAAAAACTTCCAGTGTTGGAGCATTCACAACTTCTGGAGGCAAGATGTTCCATTGATTAATTGTTCTAACTGATTATTATTTAAATTATTTTAAATATCATGCCTGAGTGAGAAGGATTTTGCTCTTGGAAAGGAAAGAATGGTGATTCCACAGTGTGTTTCCAAGTTCCATGTATTAGCCAATTACATTTTCTTTTTCTTTTCTTTTTCTTCAATTCCTCCAACCTATCCTTACGATAAAGGAGATAAAGCTTCAAAAAAGGTAACCAGAGTAAACAAAGAGCAAGGTTAAAAATGGAATTTCAAATTGGCCCAAAGAAGTTAAAAGGAGAACATATTTTAAATAAAATATAGGTCAGACTTCATCTGCGCAAGAATCAGCAATGTAGAAATGACATTGAAGGAAGCTTGATTTGATTTGCTAGAGGCAATAGGTTGCACAGCAGTGGATTATTCATTTCATTTGAAGCTCTGAATGTTCTGGAGATGTCCCCCTAGGAATGTTTTAAGAAATAGAAAGTGGTTCACTTAAAGTCACAAAGAGCTGGTTTTGGAGTCAAATCAGGCTGTGTGAGATAGTTCTCCAGCATGGTTAAATATGGATAAAAATTTACCTTTGATTTCTGGTGGTGACAGCTTTGCAAAACTAGCTGATCAACAGATCTTTTACAAGGTACACCCACCCACCCTGCAAAGTATAATTATAATCTTGATTGTGTGGTTCCATAAATTGTGACTTATACTGGGCAAAAGATTAATTCGGGTTTACTTTCAAAGGAGAGGGGAAGATGAAAAATATTTGTTTGATGGTAACTCTGAACCAAGGTAAATGAACCTGCTGTTGGAAGGTTGGAGTTCATTTTTGGCCTCACACTAGTTCTTAAGTGAAATACCGTGTTTCCCTGAAAATAAAACCGGGTCTTATATTAATTTCAGCTCCAAAAGACGTATTAGGATTTATTTTCTGGTTAGGTCTTATTTTGGGGGAAATAATGCACCCATCTGACTGACAATCTTAACTGGGGCTTATTTTGGGGGTAGGGCTTATATTATGAGCATCCTGAAAAATCATGCTAGGACTTATTTTCCGGTTGGGTCTTATTTTTGGGGAAACAGGGTAGCAGTACACACATCAGCTACATCATGTTGGGGAATCGCCCAAGGCTACAATAAGGATATATAATTATTCGTTCTCCATTCCTGAATATATAACACAGCTCACCAGTCAAACCAACTCTGAAGTCAGAGTCAAGCTGCCTCACATGGTAGACGTGGAATGTCCTGATTTTTATATAATGTTGATTCTGAAACAAAACCTTTGAAACAAAGCAAGAAGAAAACATTGTACTCTCTCTCTGTGTGTGTTTCTCTCCCTCCCTCCCTCCTTCCCACCCTCCAATCCACCACACAGAAGTATTTTTATGAGAAAATAGGAGGAGAACCAACATTAGGTATGTTTGCTACCTTAAATTATTTATAAAAGGATGTCCATCTGTGATGTGCAATGAATGAGATGGCTGCTTCTGCCCCTGTAGTGGTAGCTTTTTCCTTATCCCCCTATGTTCTTGAAACTGTGTATAAGTTTTCCGATTCTAGTATTATTTTTTTTAATAATAAAAAAAACACCTTTCATTATTATTCACTAGCCCAGCTATTTTGTTCCTCCTTTAAATAGAAGTTTTGCTGCACTGACAGGATATCCCAAAGGTGCTTTTTCAAGAGGCAACTGGACTTTCTGGTTAACCAGCCTCTTTTTTAAAAAAAAAGCACCTTTGGGACAACCATGACCTGGATGACTGAGAATCTGACAGAATAGATACTGACAGGATAGTAGGATCTGAAACATTACAACTTACTGTTATCGCAGGTTTACGTTTTTGTACAACGTATTTTATTTTATTTTGTTATTTTATTTTATTATTTTATTCCCCATCTTTAAATCACTCAAGTAGCAAACATATCTAATTCTAGTTCTCTTCTTATTTTCTCACAGCAATATTCCTGTGAGGTTGGTTGGATGGAGAGATGGAGGTGCGGGGGGGGGGGAGGAGGGAGGGAGAGAGAGCGAGAGAGAAAGCACTGAATGTTTTCTTCTTGCTTTGTTTCAAAGGTTTTGTTTCAGAATCAACATTATATAAAAATCAGGATATTCCATGTCTTTAATGAGAGGCAGCTTGACTCTGACTTCACCTGGATTAACCTAGCAAGGCTCAGTATGACTGAAAAAACAATGGCTGGGAAATAGAATGATTGTATCCAAATGACAAGACACTCACACTTTTCTGTTTTATATACCATGTGCAAATCCCAAAAGGAAGATGAATAGACGAAATGAAGAACTTTGGGATTAGCATTACTAAGCAATGGTATGACAGAAGGGAACTACTACAATTTAGTATGTTGTAGTGAATTTAGGGCAATTTTTTGAAGGCAAGCAGACCTTTTAACTAAAGAAGGAGAGTATTTGTCACATGTTGCAGGTAAAAGTATATCCTTCACACCTGAAATGGGAGAATAGGGTCACCTTGGGTTGTAGCCTTCAGGAGAAGAAGAGAATGAATAAAGGATAAGAAAGACGCCTTCAAATAGTTTTAAGAATGAAAAAAAACTAAAGAAAGAAAAATGTTTTCATAACAGCAACTGTGAGAAGAATAACCTATGCACTGCTTGGTTGATAGTAGGTGCTGCATTCCTTCTAACTCAAAAACTATATATTGTGTGCAAGATTCTAAGATATATTGCCATTTTTTTTCCTGGCACAAATGAAAAAGATGGCGGGTGTGCACAGAATTATAAAATCCTGTTAAGCTACAGATGTGTCAAGTTGCGCCGCTCCCCACCATCGTACACACATAAATATTTGGATAGCAGGAAAACAGCCCCATCTCTCAAATACAAATAGTTATTTTAAAATCCAATAACGGCAGACATTGCAAAAGAAAACACAAGCATAAAGAAATATGCTTGAACGGGAACTTTCAAGTATACCTTAGATTTGGTTTATTCAAAACTGTGGACAGGCCTAGCGGTAAATTCTTTCAACTTTCCCAGGCTGTGAAGACAGAATGCTACCATCCTTGTGTTAGTCCATGCAAAGGAAATATAACCATCATCTGGTAATGCTTTAATTAGGATCACACAAGGCATTGCAAAACAATACATTAAGAGTTTCTTCAATAGTCACGTCACCAGACTCTAACCAGGGCTGGAGCAAGGTGGAGTGAAGCCGACTCCTTCTGCAGACTCTGCCGATGACCTCATTATTTGCAGTGGCTTTGGTCTCAGCCCTATCTCCCTTTCCAGGTCTCAGCTGTCTTCTTGCCCTAAATGTTGAGATGAGAGCAAATTGCCTTTGACTCTGAACAGAACAGATGTGTTGGTTTTCAACTCCCATTAGACCAGCTAGCATAGCTAAGGGCAAGGGATTGTGGGAACAGCTGTCCAAAGCTTCAGGTCAGAACCAAACCAGCATTAAGTTAAATATCAGGAATCCTTCTCTATGCATCTTATTGCTAATGTAGATGGATGACTCTGTCCTTAAAGAGAGTATGTATAAATGGTAGCATTTGCTGCAGAATATATCTGTGCGTCAAACTGAATACATGGTAACCTACAAATGGCCTAAAAATATTAAAACCCATCTTGTCTATCATGGTGCACATATTCAGCCAGGTCTTAAGCACTGAGGAATTCTTCTTTCTCAGATAGGTCAGAAAAACTCCTTGCTCTGTCATGAGACTCCAGCAGGACTCAGGGTGGTGAACAGCCGAAATAAAACATAACATACAAAATTTAAAAACAGTTTAAAAGGTATTAAATAATTTCGGCCCACAATTTAAAACAACCCAGTTAAAACCAATTACAAATTAAAACCAAAGGATGGGATCAAGCCAGCCTGGCTAGATGAAATAAGTGAGTCTTCAGGGCCCGATGAAAAGTCCAGAGGTCTAGTATCGTGCGTATCTCTGGGGATAGGTCGTTTCAGAGGGCGGGTGCCGCCACAGAGAAGGCTCTTCCCCTAGGAGTTGCCAGCCGACATTGTCTGGCGGACGGCACCCTGAGGAGGCCCTCTCTGTGCAAGCATACTGGCCGGTGGGAGGCTATTGGCAGCAGAAGGCGGTCTCGTAGATACCCCAGCCCTGGAGCGCTTTAAAGGTGGTCACCAACACCTTGAAGCGTACCCGGAAGACCACCGGAGGCTAGTGCAGCTCGCAGAGGAGAGGTGTCACATGGGAGCACCCCGTTGCTCCCATAATCCCCCGTGCGGCCGCATTCTGGACCAGCTGGAGCCTCCAGGTGCACCACAGGGGGAGCACCATGTAGAGAGCATTGCAGTAGTCCAGGCGGGAAGTGACGAGTGCCTTAGTGACAGTGCGTAGGGAGTCCCGATCCAGAAAGGGACGCAAATGGCGTATCAGGCAAACCTGATAAAAAGCCCCCCTGGCCACGGCCGTCATATGCTCTTCTAAAGATAGCCATGCATCCAGGAGGACGCCCAAGTTGCGAGCCCTCTCCGTGGGGGCCAATGATTTGCCCCCAATAACCAGCGATGGCATCAGCTGGCTATATCGGGACGCCGGAAGCCACAGCCACTCAGTCTTGGAAGGGTTGAGTCGGAGCCTGTTTCTCCCCATCCAGGCCCGCACGGCCTCCAGGCACCGGGACATCACCTCCTTCAGATCCACCATGATTATAAGTGTCATCCATTATAGCAGGGGTCCCCTGATCCAGGGGTGCTATTCAGCAACTTCTGACAGGGTCTGGAGAACTGGTAGTGGAAAATTTTAGTAGTTTGGAGAACTGGCAAATACCACCTCTGGCTGGCCCCAGAGTGGGGTGGGAATGGAGATTTTGCAATATCCTTCCCCCGGAGTGGGGTGGGAATGGAAACTTTGCAGTATCCTTCCCCTGCCACACCCACCATGCTCACAGAACCAGTAGTAAAAATTTTTGAATCCCACCACTGCCCTGATCTGTAGACCATTACTGGTCCACTGCCGATTGGGAACCGGTCCACACAAGTAGCAAGTAAGCGTGTGAAACATGCATGGAATTAGATTGCGCATGCGAAACCATCTCCCCCCACAGTCACCAGCCATCGCTGCTGGTCCACAGAGCCAAAAAGATAGTGTCCATCCAACAGGTACTCAGGTGACACCTTCTCCTTTTTCCGCTGATCATTTCCAGCATGATTGACTTTTCAAGTGAGTTAGCTCGCATGATGGGATATTAGATTACATAAATCAGATATACTATACTTGTGACTTGTCCACAATTATCCTTTTTGTTTTTGCTATACATAATTCTAATTACTAGAATGCATTATTAATTGGATACCTAGAGTGTTGGTTTCAATATAACATTCCAGTGATTTTGATTCTTTTCCTTAGGAAATGGGTGATGGTGTATAAATAAAACAGATAAAATAGAATTAAATAAAAATTAAGGTATATTTTTCCTCTGGAACAGAAAAGTATGAATTGAAAAGGAATGGGAAGATTCCAAAGGTTTTCAGGAAGAAATGTATTCTCTATTTGACATATTTGTGAGCCAATTTCATACTTTCTTAGTTCATTTGGGATATCAACTGTGTTTACCTAGCTGACAACATTAATAGTTGACCCATCAAAAAAACCTTTCCAAAGATGGCTTATAATAACAAAGAGGTCTTTCCAAAGGGCTCCATCAATTTCAAGAACAGGTTTTACTCAGTCTTGTTCAGGGAAAATGATGTCTTTGTTCCATTTCTTCCTCTTTTCCTCCCGCCTCCTGCAATAAAATTTGCTTTTCATTTCTTATTACTTTCTGACTAAAAAGCCTTTATCGTTTGCTGTTGACAACGTGACTCTTAAAAACAGAGATGGGTTTTTCTGCTGCTTTTCATCTAGAAACATAGGTGATAATTAATCTTCCCACATTCAAATATTGCAAACATATTTCAATTTCAAATGAGATAAAAACGGAACTAGAAACACCTACACTTACAATTGTAGACAGCTTTGTACCACACACAGTGTAACTGGCCTGAATTCATTTCCAAGTACTGACATGATCAGCCAGGAGCCGGCAGAATAGGGAATGAGAGCAGTGTTATCTAACAGGCAATCTTGGCAACAATAGCTGGAGATTTATTGTGAAAGCTGCAGAGTTAGAAATGCACAATTGAAAGAAAGCGGAAGTGGCTAATATGATTATGCTTTCTGGAATAGTGAGCCCTGTCATTAATCAGCTTATGTAGTACCTGTAGTTACGCTAAGGCATGATTGAGTTGTTGGCTTATTGTCTTATTTCATTTTTATCCTGCATTCTGTTTAGTTGGACTCTGAGGGTGCTTTAACATGAGGACAACCAGAAGTGCCCAAAATTTTAAAAGCAAAGCCCTTAGAGTGTACATTCTAGATCAATGCCCTTATAAAGTTGAGAGGGAGGGGGGAAAGTAGGAAAAAAGTCCTTGAGCAAGTTCATAGGCCAATAGACTGTGTTGTTTCTCTGTGTCGTGTAATACAGTATATGTGGGTATATGCATAATTTTGTATTTATTTAGTTACTTATTCTGTCATGGTTATGTAGTGTATATTGGCTTTATGAGCTGTATGCAACGAAATTTCATTTTCATGTATGCCGATTAATGTACATTCTGTACATTCTGTACATTCTGTATATTCTGTATATTCTGTATATACACATATCTTATGTGTACATGTGTATTCTATTCTATTCTATTCTATTCTATTCTATTCTATTCTATTCTATTCTATTCTATTCTATTCTAT
>WNWU01000034.1:11298150-11313490 GCA_012654045.1 Ptyas mucosa
GGAAGGAAGGAAGGAAGGAAGGAAGGAAGGAAGGAAGGAAGGAAGGAGTTTTAGAAAGAAAATAGAAGTATTGGAGTTTATGTACTATTGTGCATTTGTACTGGCAAAAACTTGGTTCATTAATGAAGTTAATGGATAAAATGAAATAGTTCTTCACATGGTGCATTAACCGAAATCAATATCCGTTCTAAAATACAATAAGACAGCCTTATGAAATATAAATCTGGCACTGACTGCTAAAGAGAAGTATGGCAGTAGTTTGTTAAATGCCAGTTGCCAAGGATCAGGAGTGGGAGGGCCTACTGTTTTTGCAGGACTACCCTGCTGATATTCTTCAATTGATTTTTGCCATTTTAAATTGGCATTTTATGGTTTTTAAAGTACAATGAGAATCCTCCATTGTTTTGGCATTGCTATAGCTACTATTACAAATTGTATAACTGAAATTTTATCAGGAACACCAAAGAGACACAGATTTGCACAGGTAGTTTAATTATGCATTTTCCTGGAACAAAATATTCCCAACCGAAACAATTCTGCATCAGGTATAGTTTTGTTCCCTGTGCCAGAAAATAAGAGAATAAGGAAAGAGACATTATTCAATACTAATATTGTAAGATCACATTTCTAAAATCATAGCATTTCGTCCCCAAGGGAAGGGAAAGGGATATTTTCATCTCCCTATAAACTAAAACTTTACTTAAATCTCTGGGCCCAAATCATTAAGCCCATTATTTTATTAATGTGTCACTCTCTGATGACGTTCTCTAATGTCACTATTTTTAAATTAAAAATATGTTTGTTTTCCTACTAAATCTGAAATTAATGGTTTTACTGACATCTTTATAAACGATTAGATTTATGCTTGTTGCGCAGCCCCAAAACAGTCATTATTTCTTTTTCAGTCCCTACTTGCCATTCCAGATGCTACAACTGCTTTGACAATTTTGATATTTTAGAAGTACATAGAACCTGAATTCTAGCACAGTGCATGTCTCTGTGGGTAGGAAAGTTATTAAATATATGGCAAGTAATCAAATCAATTGTATTTCATTAATTACAACTAACTCTCACTCAATTTCTATCTTCATTAAATTAAGTCAAATATAGTTTATCCATTCACTGTCTGGGCCAGTCTATCTGCCCCCCCTCCCCCCAAATGTAAAAAAAAATACATGGCTTCAGTATTAGAGCAACAAAGCAAACAGCAACTTGGCCAGAAATGTTTGCAAGGGGAATCCAAAAAGTGAAGATAGTGGCTGTTACCACGCAATCAAAGCCTCCATCCTTTTTACTCCATTCTTTGTAGGGATGGCATATCTAGAAAAGCTAAAGGGCTTTGTGAAGAGGTAAAGATACTGTCTTGATTTTTGTAGCAGCTCAGATGCACCTCATCTTGCTAATCTTAAGTAAAAATGAGAGAGAGAGAGAGAGAGGGAAAGAGAGAAAGGAGAGAGAGGGAAAGGGAGAAAGGAGAGAGAGGGAAAGAGAGAAAGGAGAGAGAGGGAAAGGGAGAAAGGAGAGAGAGAGAAAGAGAGAGAGGAGAGAGGAAGATAAAAGAGAGAGAGGAAGAGACTCAATGCTGTATACTTTGGCACTTTAAATTTATTTAAATCAGGGGTAAGCAACTATGACTCCTTTACAACGTGTAGACTTCAACTCCTAGAATTCCTGACTTAGGAATATCAACTGTATTGCTATTCAACTGACTCAGGAATTCTGGAAGTTGAAGTCCACAGGTCCTAAAGGGCCATAGTTGCCCACCCTTAACTTCAATCATAGCCTCTACATGACAATATATAGAATGTGGAATTGCCATTGAGTTGGGAAGAAGCATTAATTTGTGGGAGAGAATTGCCCAAGACTTTGACTCCAGACATTTCCCCATAGTTTTCTTATTTAAAAATGGTCTCCCATTTCCCAGCTTTTGTCTTCTTCCACATAAGGCCAAGATGGAGAGAGATTAAAGTGCCTATTTGCCCAAAGCCTGCAATATTCAACTGTCACTTTCAGCAAAGAAGCCGCAACTGCAGAGGGAGCTGGGGGGGGAGGGGGGAGGGAGACCCATTGTGCAAATTAGATGGGTACGAGCACTTTGTAAACAAGCTATTAAATATATGAATCATGTACCTCATTCATCTCAAAATGTTCAACCTCTGCTGACAGGATTTTGTAACACTGAATAAATTAGGAATGCATTTGGCATGTGGTGCTGTTTCCTTCTTCACTTTCTCTCAAAAACAGCACCCCACATCTTCCTGATTTTTCAGCTTATTTCTGGTAGGGCTTTTATTTCCTTTTTTTTTTTTTGGTCTGTCAGGAGCGTTCTTTTTTCATAAATTATAGGTGAAAAGAGTATTTAGACAGAATTTAAAGTAACTGAATTATTTAGAGCAGAAATGCCATCCACAAATGTATAATTTATTCCCAGACTGTATAATGCTACTTCAAGCAGCTAGAGTTGGTGAGGGCAAGGTAGGGTATTTTTAATCATTCCCTGCCTGGGAAATCAAAAGTATCAACCTGAAAATATTTTTGTGGATCTGGCCAGGATCAAGTTGTGGCACCAAGTTAAGGATAGGAAGTCCTCAACTTACAACCACAATTGAGCCCAAAATTTCTGTTGTTAAATGAGACAACTGGTACCCCATTTATGGCCTTTCTTACTTCAGTTGATAAGCTAGTAACTCGGTTGTTAAGTGAATCTGACTTCCCCATTGATTTTGCTTGTGAGAAGTTTCAAAAGGGATCACGTGACCCCGGAACATTGCAACCGTCATAAATATGAACTAGTTGCCAAGCATCTGAATTTTGATCACATGATCATGGGGATGCTGCAAAGGTCATAACAGTGAAAAACAGTCATAAGTCCCTCTTTTCAGTGCCTTTGTAACTTTTAATGGTCACTAAACGAACTGTTGTAAATCAAGGACTACCTGTCCGTGTGTATAGTCTAGCCTTTTCATCAGCAGTGGCAGTGGTGGGTTTCAAAATTTTTTACTACCGGTTCTGTGGGCGGGGCTCGGTGGGCGTGGCATGGCTTGATTGGCGTGGCTTGGTGGGCATGGCAGGAGAAGGATACTATAAAATCTCCATTCCCTCCCCAATCCAGGGGAAGGTTACTGCAAAATCCCCATTTCCTCCAGATCAGCTGGGACTTGGGAGGCAGAGAATAGATGGGGATGGCACCAGTCAGAATTTTTACTACCGGTTCTCTAAACTCCTCAAAATTTCCATTACCGGTTCTCCAGAACTGGTCAGAACCTGCTGAAACCCCCTCTGAGCAGTGGGAATATTCTAGTATAATGCAGGGGAACAAATATAGGATTTTAAGAGCATTTGGGATGGGTTAATTTCAGGTTGTTGGGGGCCCCAGTCCAGTTCTTTTCCATTACATACCTGGCATTGCTCATTTAGCACCCATTCATTCATTAATCTGTACCTTCCACACAATTTGAGAGAGCATGGTCACTGACCCTTCTGTTCACACTTGCCAAATATTCCCACAAAGTTCTCATCAGGATCTAGTTGATAGTGATCAAAATATACTTTAGAATCTATAATTTGGAAGAAGTTATATGAAGAAAAACATATATTTTAAAAAATAGCCAAGAATTTAGAATGCATTTTTTCATATATTTTTTTTAAAAAGATTAATTTGGGGGGAAATGAGACAAAATTAATTTAAGGGAGAACATGGGGAAAATGCAACACTGAATAGATTCATCCATATCTAAATAGGTTTTGAGTCAATTTTGTTTTGGCTTGTTTATTAGATTGGCAACCTCTACTGATGTCCTATGTTTTTATTTTTAAAATTCAGAGTAATTATTACTGAAGCCTAACATTGGTTTATCTCCTTAGCTTGACAATTTGTTCTAATCTTTACCTATCCATTTTTGACCTTAGATTTACGTAATTCTGTACTCCGATATTACCAGTATCTATGCTGAAGTACCAGATCCATTCTATTGATCTCTCTTGATATGGCTTCTTATTATCCGTGTGTGTGTGTGTGTGTCTCAGTCTGTGTATGCACATATATATACAGGTAGTCCTCAACTTAACAACAGTTCATTTAGTGACCATTTGAAATTACAACGGCACTGAAAAAAGTGACTTATGACCATTTTTCACACTTACAACTGTTGCAGCATCCTCATGGTCACCTGATGGAAATTCAGATGCTTGGCAACTGTCTCATAGTTATGACAGTTGCAGTATCCCATGTCATCATTCTTTGCAACCTTCTGACAAGCAAACTCAATGGGGAAGCCAGATTCACTTAACAAACGTCTTACTAATTTAACAACTTCAGAGATTCACTTAACAATTGTGGCCCAAAAGGTTGTCAAATCTGGCAAAACTCACTTAACAAATGCCTCACTCAACAACAGAAATTTTGGGCTCAATTTTGGTCATAAGTTGAGAGCTATCTGTGTATCATCTAAGGCTGTTCATTAGTTCATTTTTTTACTACCGGTTCTGTGGGCATGACTTGGTGGGCCTGGCATGGCTTGGTGGGCGTGGCTTGGTGGGCCTGGCAGGGGAAGGATACTGTAAAATCTCCATTCCCTCCACACTCCAGGGGAAAGTTACTGCAAAATCCCCATTTCCTGTCGATCAGCTGGAACTCGGGAGGCAGAGAATAGATGGGAGCAGGGCCAGTCAGAGGTGGTATTTACCGGTTCTCCGAACTACTCAAAATTTCCGCCACCAGTTCTCCAGAACTGGTCAGAATCTGCTGAATCCCCCCTGTACTGTTCATCATTAAAGGTCTTGGTAATTGTTCTGGACACAAATTCTTGGTGCTGGCACATGCTGCATGTCAGATTCTCTCTTTCACTAACTCACTCATTCACACTGTTCTCCCTTATCTCACATTCCTTTTTGCTCTGTCTCCCAGCTGTAAATACAACTGGAACACTGATGGTTGCTTAGAACTCTCTGGACAGACAGGGTCATTGCAAAGGGAAGTGGGATGCAAAAGAATTTTTTTTTAAATCCCCTTCAAGAAAGGATTGGAGCTGACCTGAAGAGTGGGGAGAAACTAAAGGATTAGCATATTCCTCTTTTCCATCAAAGGTATTTTAGTTCTTAAACTAGTCAGCTAGATAGGAATCATAGGCATTTTCTCCTAAAATATAGGAAGCAGAGGAGTGAAAAGTTAAATTAAGAATATATCTCCATTTCTCTCCACCAGCAATTTCTCTCCATCAGCATCCAAGATGCTAGGATTGGAGCAACCATTAATAGTAGAAATCACTTTGATTTAAGAGATTTCTTAGTCACTAAATATGATATTGTCCCTTCCTACCAATATATTTTATTATGCTAGGAAGCACTAAAGGTATTACTTTAAAAATTCTTCTCATTATGCTACTGAGCTCCTGAATTGATGCCAGAGCTGAAGCTCTACAGTAGAATTTGAATCAGGAACAGGATGCATTAGACATCTCCATATGCCACAAGTGAATTATTAACCATTCCAAATTATCCCATTTTACTCTGTGTTAGAAGCTGATGCCCAACCCTACCAGAAATATTTTGGAAAAGATCAGAGTATTAACCACTCTGGGGTGTATAATTTGGTTAAGCATGCAACAGACCATCTAAAGTGAGCCATATTTCATTCCCTGTTAATGACCCCAGGTTTCATATAAGCTTCACCTGTTCAGGTGGAAAACAGGAAGGTTTTGAGGATTTTAGCATCTCAATTCTACAACTTGAAAATCACCTGCACTGGTTTCTATGAAATTTGGAGTTTCATCATCTCATAATTATCTAATGCTTTCTGCATATTCTGTTCCATTCCTAACACACCCACACTGTTACATTTTCTCCCTGCTGAATAATGAGATAATGAAGCTCTAGGATTTCCTAGTAACATTCAGGAATTGGGAGCAAATTAGGATAAATTACCACTGGAGTCATCACCAAGTGAGCTGGGCTGCTTTCTGAACTACATATCCAATTGCTCTGTGAATTGGGCCGTTTTTGCATAGAATCTCTGTACTTTTTAGAAGAATGCAAAATAGGGGGAAAGTATAAAAAGTTGTCTCCAAGCATTTCGAATGACAGGTAAAACTTCAGTCTAAGAAGCTGGCCATGCCAAATTAGTTTTTGGAATACAGCAGCTGCATTTCTTTAGGAAATAAGGAAATGATAGACCCATAGTCAATTATTTATTCTATCTGTTACTGTTCCAATCTCAAAATATTGGAAAGAGGAAAATCTACAGGACAGCCTTTTTTTTACTAGGACTTGAAACTTGGTATACATCAAATTCTGTCCCACCATAAAAAGGGTTTTAAACACTGGGTATTTCTGGTGTGAATGTGCGTGCATGGATATTGGTTATCTACTGCAGCTACATTCATATTATTTTATTGTAATTACAAATTCCCAATATTAGGTGAGGAAGACACATTACCAATTAAGCAAGCTGACAGCTGGCTACCAGATAATTTAAGGAAGTCTGGGAAGAACTTTTCTCCATTTTTTTAAAACAAAATCTGTTTTCTTCCTGTTTTTCAGTCTACTTGCAAACTACTGGCACTGAAAATGGATTTGAGATAGCCTTTTAGAGACTGATGGCTGTTCAGAAGCATGCAACAAGATTGAAATTAAGTTCAAAGAAATGCTGATTAATCTAAAGTACACCGATTACCTGAAGTGACATAGGTTCAAAGCCATATATGCCAGATTTCTTTTCCTTCCAGAACTATAATCAAATGATTTTAGTACAGATTGCCATCCAAAATGGTGAATACTTTGATCACACAATTTCTTGAAGATCAAAGATTGATATATGTTACAAGTAAATAGGCCTGAACATGATGCAAACATAGAATCTGTGCTCTTACTCTGTTTTGAGTCCTATGATGTGACATTTGAACGTGGTAATCTTCCTCACAATCCTTTTGACATGGCTTTTTTCCTGGATTTTTAAAACTGTTTAGAGCTGAAACAAACCTATTTGAGGGTTAGGGTTTAATTCTTTGAACATTCATTGAAGGGGAGGGGAAAATAAGCCATCTGGTTTCCATTGTCCTTCAGAAGAATTATTCCCCCCCAGTCACATAATCAAATCTATATAGTACAATGGTTTTGTTGTCACTGCATAAATCCTGGATGGCTAATATAACTAGCTGATAATTTCTTACTTATTTCTCTTGATATATATTATCTTTATTTATTCATTATTCTAGAAAGGAAAAAAAAAACAGCATCTAAAGCAGTGGTGGGTTGCCCCCAGTTCGGACCAGTTCGCAAGTAAAACTGGCGGGAGGCTCCACCCACTGACCTGGACATCATCAGGAAGTTTCTGCACATGTGCAGAAGCACGCATGTGCGAGCAAAGTGTGCGCACATGTGCGGTCCCATTGCAAACTGATAGTAAAAGTAAGTAGAACCCACCCCTGATTAAGGTTAACAACAACTCTTACCCAAATATTTAATAAATAATGTCCATATTAAGGTGTATTTTGAGGAAAATCATTCTACTGCTATCTCTGATGCCCATGGGAAGGGATTTAAAAAAATCAAGATTATTAAAATCTCACTTAGCTTGAACATATATATGATGTCTCATGGACATACAAAGGGACAGGATTTTGAACATGTTGCTGTAACGGCCATCTTGACTTTTTTTTCACTCCATTGGCTGCCGCAATAATGATGAACATATGACATGCGTGTCACAGGCGACACACCATGTCCTTTTTGATGCTATGCCCAGTCTCTGGTCTCTATGGAAGTTGCACAAAATGGTCCTGCACTCACGCAGTCCCTGAAGCCTCCAAAAAGCATGCGAGAATGGTATATACTTTCTCATCTTTTTCGGAGATTGCCATGCAAGAGATTATCCAAAATTTCTAGGTTTTATGTGACCTGGAGCTGCCTTGGAAGCTGCCTTCAAAAAAATATTTATGATTATATAAGTATTTATTTATTAAATAATAAATTTAAAGTCTACTGGATTAGTAAATAACTTGAGGCTGCTAATCCTTCAAATAAAAGAGAATATATGTAACATGTAAGTCCAGGGGTTCTTCGAGTGTGACTGTTGCTAATTGTTGTGTTGAGTGCAGCTGGCACTCAAGTCAGACAATGAGGAGGCTGGAGGAGATGTGGTGCCAG
This sequence comes from Ptyas mucosa, assembly GCA_012654045.1. NCBI lineage: Eukaryota > Metazoa > Chordata > Lepidosauria > Squamata > Colubridae > Ptyas > Ptyas mucosa. Next base: position 11,306,293 of record WNWU01000034.1, read on the forward strand.
ACGCAGGGATTCAGCCAGGGCCTTCAGAACCTCCAGAAGCTCCTTTAAGTGAAGAGGACAAAGAGGAGGAGCCTCTTCTTTTTTTTCTTTTCTTTTTTCTGAATTTTTTTTATTTATTTTAGACATAAAACATAAAACATATCTTTTTAGAGCAAAAAGTTTGTTCCGGTATAAAATAAGCATAAGTTCCAAATTTCATCCATTACCATCTTAAAGAAAGAAAAAAAGAAAAAAAAAGAAAAAAGTTCTAAACACAATTTTCCATTCAATCTAACATTTTGTTCTAACATTTAACATTCTATTAAGTATCACCCTTAATCTTAAATTCCAAGTCTAGACAGCTTTTATAATATTCATTTATCATTTTAACAATCAGTATTTCATATATTTCCCTTACTTCAAAGACCCAAATTCAGTCAGTATTTCTTCAAAATTGCATCTAAAAACCAACACAAAATATTTTATTCCTCTTACAAACATTTCAAAATCAATTCACTTTAAAATTTACTTCTATAATATCTCCTTCACTCCTCCTAGGTTTATTTTTAACTGGATTACAGCTTGGTTAGCTGATTTCCAGGGATGCTTCTCTCCACTCCTACCCTTATTTAATGACTGGATCACAGTTTGGTTTTAACTGCTCTCCAACATTTTCTCCTCCGCTCCTCCTAGTTTTATTTTTAGCTGGATACCAGCTTAGTCAGCTGTTTTCCAGGGATGCTTACCTCCACTCCTTACCTTATGTTTAACTGGTTCACAGTTTGGCTCTAACTGCTTCCCAGCATTGTCTCCCCTACTCCTCCTAAGTTTATTTTTGGCTGGTTCACAGCTTAAGCTGTATCCCAGGGATACTTACCTCCACTCCTTACCTTATACTGAACTGGTTCACAGTTTAGCTCTAACTGCTCTCCAGTATTATCTCCTCCACTCCTCCCAAGTTTATTTGTGGCTGGATCACAGCTTGATTGGCTGTTTTCCAGGGATGCTTACCTCCACTCCTTACCTTGTATTTAACTAGTTCACAGTTTAGCTCTAACTGCTCTCCAGTATTATCTCTGAGGAGGAGCTGCCAAAAGGCAGGGGTGGCTCCTCAGGAGGAGGTCTCCTCGAGAGTAAGGCTTGGGGCTAATTGGCCACTCCCTTAGCCTATTTAAGGAGGAACGCATCTGGATTCTCTGCGAATTGCTTCTGGGCTTTCTGCCAACCTTAGTAAGTTTGTGATTACTTTATCTTTGGTTTCTTGTAAGCTGTTAAGAAAGTTTATTAACAGCCTTTGTTTGGAAAAGACTGAGTTATTTTAGTAAATTTAAGTTTTGTACAGACTTTGTGTGTGCTGTGTTCTTTGGTGTTCTTTGGTGTCTGTAGCTGGGGCAGAACACTAATCTTTACCTTTCCTGGCAATAAATATAATCTAGAACATAGAATCATAGAGCTGGAAGGGACCTAAGAGGTTTTCTAGTCCAACCACTGCACGAGACCTTATACCCGTGATGGCGAACCTATGGCATGCGTGCCAGAGATGGCACACAGTGCATCTCTGTGGGCACGTGAGCCATCACTCCAACTCAGCTCTGCCACATATGTGCATGCGCCTTCCACCAGCCAGCTGGCCTTTGGGTCTCTGCCGCCCCCAGGGTGCATGCTGGGGGCCGTGTGTGCACGCTGGGGGTTGGGGATGCATGTGCAGGGAATGCACACAGGGTGGCGCACATGCACAGGGACGAATGTGCAGGACTGCATGTGCATGCAGGGGACCTGGGCACATGTGGGGGTCTGTGCGTGCAAAATGCATTGCATTTTAGGGGTTTGGGTGCATGTGCACGCATGCATGCATGCTTTGGGCACTTGGTCTGGAAAAGGTTAGCCATCACTGCCTTATACCATTCCAGACAAATGGTTCCCAGTCTATTTTTGAAAACCTCCAGTGATGGAGCACCCACAATTCTAGGAAGCAAGCTATTCCATTGATTAATTGTTCTTATTGTCAGAAATTCTTTCCTTACTCCTAAATTGGATGGAACCTAGGAAACTAACAATGGATGGAAACTAACCAAGGAGAGAAGCAGCCTAGAACTAAGGAGAAATTTCCTAACAGTGAGAGCAATTAACTAAAGGAATGGCTTGGCTTCAGACCAAGCCATTCCACCACATGGGACCAAGTGGTGCTCCACCACTGGGGGCTTTCAAAAAAAATTGGATAGACATATATCAGAAATGGTATCCGGCTCAAGCAGGGATTTGGACTAGAAGAGCCTGGTTTAGCTCAGCAGACTAAAAAAACATAGTGATTAAAACCAGTTGTCTGCAATTACTGTAAGTTCGAATCTCACCAGGCTCAAGCTTGACTCAGCCTTCCATCCTTTCTAAGGTAGGTTAAATGAGGACCCAGTTTATGGGGGCAATAAGCCGACTTTGTAGAAATATACAAAAGTATGAAGGCTATTGCTTAACGCATTGTAAGCCGCCCTGAGTCTCCGGAGAAGGGCAGCATATAAATCAAATTAAAAAAAAAAAAGACCTCCAAAGTCCTTTCTAACACTGTTATTCTATGTTCTTTTTCCCCTCACATCTCTGGGAATATTACCAGCAAACGTACCAGTGGAGAACATCTAAATGTTGTAGTTCTCTAGATGTTCTGGATTCCAGCTCTCATTTTTCCTCACTGTGACAACCAGAACTGATGAGAGTTGATTTGACAACATCTGGAGGTTTATAGGTTTAGATTAACACACACAAAAATGTCCTGTCTAATGTTAAGGTTGCTTGGACATTAAATCTACAAGAGGTTCTTTTGAAGATGTGTATACTTGCAGAGATCTATTTATTGGGCCTTTTTCTCTGTGTGTTGGCCCATTCTAGAGATCTAATTAGTTTTCACTCACATACTAGTATAGCCTTTCAATGTAATTTTTTATTGTATAGGCAAAACTTCTTAAGAGTCTTCCTTTATTATGTAGTCTTATTGCATTTTATTTAATTTGTTTCAATATGGAATATTCATTTCAGGTTTTTACCCCTTGAGCATCAGTTTTTGTTGGAAGGCATCACCATCATCATCTTTAGCAACAGCAATGGCAGACTTTTATACCACTTCATAATGCTTTACAGCCCTCTCTAAGCAGTTTACCAAATCAGCATATTGCCCTCAACAATCTGGCTCCTCATTTTACCAAACCTCAAAAGGATGGAAGGCTGAATCAACCTTAAGCCTGGTGAGATTCGAACTGCCAAATTGCAGTCAGTCAGCAGTATTGCATTCTAACCACTGTGCCACCATGTCTCAATTTAGGCTGTAAATTGGTTCTCATATGAGTTAAGGCTCCTTTCACTAGAAGAGGAAAAAAGGAATATGAGAAGGATAACCCTGCAAGAATGCGTAGCAAATGTGGCATCGGGTGTAGGATTCTTAGTACACTGTGCTCTGCCTTGCTGGTTTAATAGGAAAACATTCTATTATATCTGTCAGCCTCTGCAGTTTATGGTTCAGTGAGATGTGATGATGGCAAGCCAATTTGTTTAAACCCAATCCTGTATGAAATTGGGAATGAAGCCATTTTTAAGAATAAAAGGAAAAATAGATAAAGGACCTGAAGTATACTATCATCTCCCATGGCTCAACAGTCTGTATTTTGTTGTCAAAATAGCATTCGTACCTAATTTGACTCTCCTTCCAGAAATATGCTCAGTAGTAAGAAAAGTGCATGGAGAAATAACTATTGGGGGGATATATTCTGCTCCCTTCTCAACACATCCTTTTGCTATTAAAATACTATCATTTTTTTTTGGTCTGCACTTGATGGTCTGTAGCTGAACTTAATTGCTCTTGCAATGAATGTCTGCCTATTTTTTTTTCCCTGAGAATTTCATAGGCAAATTAAAGATTTCCTGTTAAAAACTTAACCAGCTAAAGTACACACTGATTCTAATTTTACTATTCCTTAGATACATTTTTGCTTTTCTTTGGGCTTGAGTGAGTTTCGGTGGCTATTGCTGGCTCATTAATTTTTTTTTATGCACTGATGTGGCGCCAAGATTATTGACTTTGTTGTATGGCTTAAAACCTTTAGCTGCCAAAAAAACAAATAGTTATTAGATTAACATAATTTGGGCAGCGCAAAGCATTTGAAAAGCACTTAGAGAAGTGATTGGTGGGTGAAATATCTACTCTTCGAATGCTGAAGCAATTGCATTCTCCTAAAAATTTGATGGGGCTCCTTTGAGGATTTTCTCAGGTTCTGTTTGCGTGCCAAACAGGTTTTTTTCTTTTTCAATAAAAATTTCTACAGAAATGTTCAATGTGCATCTGAAAGTCTTCAGGGAAGGAACTGTTTCTGCACATTATGAAAGCACTCAGGGAGCTACAGTGAACTTTTTAAAGGACAAAATCCCTTAGCATTTCAAGGAGGGATGCCAACCTGAAACTGAAATTATGTAAGAGAAAGGAAGAATTATGGATGGTTAGAGTTAGCACAAGGAACATGGGGTAAATTCTTGCACCAGCCCAACAAAACAACTGTTCCCAGGCTGCTCTATCCAATCCCTGTTAAAAATCAATGTCATCAGAATCAGGATTTTTTTCCGCCAGGCACTAGACATGGTCGATTTTTTAAAACAGCAACAAACATCATTTTCAAGCATGAAATACCGCCCCCCCCCAAATCACAGTGGAATTGGTTCTGGTTGCTGTTTATAAAATTCAACCATATTTGATGCAAGGCAAAGAAAATTCCTGATGTCGGGGTCAAGGGCACTGGGGAGGGGGGGTTTGGGGGGGGGCAGGACACAATTTTATTTTTACCAGAATGCTAAAATGGATGCCTGGATGAGAGTCTGGGTTGATCTGATGCTAAAAAAATGGTGCTGGTTGCTCTTTCTAACAATCTACCATATTTGGTCCCCAGCAAAGAAAAATCCTGATGCCAGGGTCAGGGGTGCACGGGGGGTGGGGAGGATGCCAAAAAGTTTTTTCAATCCAAATGCTAAAACAGACACTGGGACATGATTCGGGCTGGAATTTAATTCTTAAAAATGGGTCTGGTTACTGTTTTCAAAAATCGACCATGTCTGAGGTCCTGCGAAGAATATTCAGGGTGGAATTCATGCTTAAAAATGGTGCTGCTTGCTGTTTTTTTTAAATCAAACATATTTGGTCCCTGGCAAAGAAAATTCCTAATGGAAGGTTCAGCGGTGCAGGGAACTGGATCAGCGATGCAGAGATGACGACCCAGATTGTTGGGGGCAATATGCTGACTTTGTAAACCGCTTAGAGAGGGCTGTAAAGCACTGTGAAGTGGTATATAAGTCTAAGTGCTATTGCTATTGGGATCTGGGAGGCCAATTTTTTTTTTGCCCAAATTGTAAAATGGATGCTTGGATAAGATTCTAGGTTAAATTTGATGCTTAAAAATGCTGCTAGTTGCTGATTTCAAAAATCAACCATGTCTGGTGCCTGGCGAAGAAAATTCCTGATACCAGGGTCAGGAACAGGGAGGCCATTTTTTTTAGTACCCAAATGCTAAAACAGACACCGGGATCAGGTTCGGAGTGTAATTCCCTACATAAAAATGGTGTTACTTTTTTTAAAAAAAAATCAAATATATTTGATCCTTATCGAAGAAAATTCCTGATTCCAGGATTGTGGGACGGCAGGAAGCCAATTTTTTTTTCATCTAAATGTTAAAACGGATGACAAGATGAGAGTCTGAGTTAAATTTGATGCTTAAAAATGGTAGCGATTGCTGTTTTTAAAAATTGACTATATCTTGTGTCCGGTGAAGAAAATTCCTTATGCCGGGATCAGAGATGTGGGGGGTTGGGAGGCCAACATTTTTTTTCAACCCAAATGTTAAAATGGACACTGGAACCAGATTCTGGGTGGAGTTTCATACTTAAAATTAGTGCTGATTGCCCTTTTTAAAAATTGATCATATTTAGTTCCCGGCAAAGAAAATTCCTGATGCCTGGGTCAGGGATGTGGGGGGGCCCAGAGGCCAAAACTTTTTTCCACCCAAATGATAAAATGGATGTTGGGATCAGATTTGGGGTGGAAATTCATACTTAAGAATGGTTCTGCTTGCTGTTTTTAAAAATTGACCATATTTGGTCCCCGGCAAAGAAAATTCCTGATGCTGGGGTCAGGGATGAGGGGAGCTGGTAATCCAAAAAATTTTTCAAACCCAAATGCTAAAACAGATATTGGGACCAGATTCAGGCTGGTACTGGTTGCTCTTTTTAAAAATCAACCATATTTGCTTCCTGGTGAAGAAAATTCCCGAATCAAAGGTCAGGGACCTGGGGGATTGGGAGGCCAATTTTTTTTTTACAGCCAAAGTGCCAGAATGGAGCCCAGGGCGAGCAACCCAAATGCTAAAAGATAAGCTGGGATTCGAAGTTGAATTTCAGGCTAGAAAATGGTGTTGGTTGTTGTTTTTAAAAATTGACCATATCTGGTGTCAGGAGAATGAAATTTGTGATGCCGGTGTTTGGGGCTGGAACGTCAAAAAAATTTTGTGTGGGGGGGTGGGATATTCAGTTTTGATGTTGATGTTCACGTTCCTGTTGATGTTCCTGTTTTAACTTTAAAACAGGAGACAAAAAATATACTTTAAAACGGGATAAAATGTTGTTTTGGAAACTGTGCTCAGAATTCGAAATACATACTTTAAATCAATTTCTTCATAACGGTTACAAGTAGCCCTTCACTTATGATCATAATTGAGCCTAGAATTACAATTGTTGAGTTATTACAGCGGTAAGTCAAGACATCATATGACCAAATCTCATTTTTCAACATTTTTTGGGCTGTAGTTAAATGAACACTGTGATCATTAAACAAATCAATTTTCTTCAATGGTTGTTTTTTGTAAGAAAGTGGAAGTAAATGCCAGAAACAGGGGGAGAGGGGAGGATCTTCATAAACTGCCATCATATCACCATGGAATTCTGCAAAGTGCCGAAAACATGAGCTGGTTGCAAAGTGCCCAAAATACAATCATGTTACTCCAGATGGGTGCAACTATCATCATTTTGAAAGTGGATCATTAATAGTCTTGTGGGGGAGGCCTGAATAACTTCATATAGTCATTAACTGACCAGTAATAAATTGATAACTATGTATTCAAGATTTTTCTAGACTTTAAATGAAATAAGAGAGAATAGAATAGAATAGAATAGAATAGAATAGAATAGAATAGAATAG
>WNWU01000034.1:11322764-11369944 GCA_012654045.1 Ptyas mucosa
GCTGGCTGGAGAATTCTGGGAGTCGAAGTCCACAAGTCTTAAAGCTGCCAAGTTTGGGAACCCCTGTATTAAAGTATTTCTAATCACTGTTGGAAATGTGAAAAGATGAAGGGACATTTTATCATGAATGGTGCACTTTTGAAAAAGTGAAAAGAGACTGGATACAAATACAGAAGGTGATGCAGAGACTTTTAAAAATTAACTTTCAGGTGAAACCGGAACTTTTTTTATTAAGACTTATGGACACTGGGACAACTGCAGCAAGGCTATTATATGCACAAAGATGGAAGGCTACTGAAACACCAATAATGAAGGGATGGATTGTGAAGATGGCTGAGCTTGCAGAAATGGCTAAACTGATTTGTTTGACCAAGGAGGGAACTATAATTACTTTTATAAAAGACTGGAAACCCTTTATAGCCTTTTTGCTGAAAATGGATAAAAATAAACTGCTGATTTCAGGATTTATTCCTTTAAAGGTTTGTATATGAGAAGAAGGGAACTATGATATGCAATATGGCAGGGTGGAGATGGCAATTACTGTGTTAGTAACAGCTGCAAAGAGGATTGGAAGTAGCTTCTTTGGATACCTTCTTTCTTCCTACTTTTTCTTTTCACTTTTTATAACGTTTTTTAATTTCTTCTTCTATGTTTCTGTCATTTTAAAAAATCTTTGTAAAATCTTCTTCTGATAAAAATCATTTTACTAAACCCAAAAATCCATATTTGGAGATGGGACAAAAGCTTGAGTGTGAAAGATGAAGAGCGACCACCCTGATAGTAGCAAAATACTTTACTTGTTCTTAAGGTGTTCTGAAGGCCCTTCCTTAGTTATAAATCAGAGCTGGCTTAATTTCTCTTGCCAAGCATTTGCAGCTGTCTTTGAGAGCAATGTTTGTGGAGCTTCTTAGTCATCCAGGTCATGGTTGTCCCAAAGGTGCTTTTTTCAAGTGGCAACTGGACTTTCCAGGGTTTTTTTTGAAGATGTTTCACTTCTCATCCAAGAAGCTTCTTCAGTTCTGACTGGATGGTGGTGAATGGAAGGATTTATACAAACAGCTGGTCATTTGTGTTCTTTTAGCAAGTTGTTAAGGCCACCTAGAGGTTTATCTGAGTTGTCAGACAAATGGGTGTGGAGCCAACTATTGAAAGGACTGTTATAGACTGGGAATAGATGATGTCGTATCCCTCCCCCTCTGTTGAGAGTGGGCTGTTCAATTTTGACATAGATTCTTTGATCTTTGATCTTCTTTGATCCCTTTTTCAAACCAGCAGTCCTCTCTGTCCAAAATGTGGACTTTGCTGTCTTCAAAAGAGTGATCTTTGTCTTTTAAATGCAGATGGACTGCTGAATCTAGTCCTGATGGGTTTGTTCTCCTATGTTGTGCCATGCATTTATGAAGTGGTTGTTTTGTTTCTCCAATATACAGATCTGCACATGGCTCACTGCATTGTACTACATATATCACATTGCTCAGTTTGTTTCTGGGTATTTTATCCTTGGGGTGGACAAGCTTCTGCCTTAGTATATTTTTGGGTTTGAAGTGTGCACATATGTTGTACTGGCTGAAGATCTTCCTGAGCTTTTCTGATCTTCCTGCAATGTATGGAATGACAATGCTGCTTCATTTATTGTTCTCTTTGTTGTCCATCATCTATCTCTAATCTACAATACAGCTCATTCAATAGTTGGCTCCACACCCATTTACACTACTCAGGTGACTCTGATGACACAGATAAACCTCTAGGTGGTGTTAACAATTTGCTAAAAGAATGCAAATGAGCAGCTGTTTGCAAGGGGTATAAATCCTTCCATTCGCCACCATCCAGTCAGAGCTGAAGAAGCTTCTTGGATTAGAAGCAAAATGCCTTCAAAGAAAAAACCAGAAAGTCCAATTGCCTCTTGAAAAAGCACCTTTGGGACCTTGAGAGCAAGATAATATGATGACGACGACGTGTCATTTGGGATAAGATGGTTGATTCCGTTAGCCCTTATGAGTTGCATTTGTTTTCTTGAGAACTGACCAACTAACTAATTAACAAAGGCCTGGATACATTGTGAGAAGAAAAAAGAACCTGGTCAGCACTCAACTGGTTGACTCAATTCAGCTTGATGAATCTGCACAAGATATGTTCAGTTTGATAGATATTGATGCTGAGCTATACAATCAAGGATGGATGAATCAGATGGAGCTATTTTCTCAAGAGTCAAAATAGCTCAGTTTTTCAGAGCTGTTCATCTAGTTTTAAAAAAGGGAAGCTTTTCTTTACATTTCTCTCTGAGTCATCGTTCTTTCTGATCCAACCAGAAGACAGATAGTAATGTAGCGATGTTGCATTATGAGTGACTAAATAAGTCAAGTATTCTTAGTAGAATTACTAATACAGCTAAATAGGCACTGGGCAATCTATTTTGAGAGGCCCACTTGTGTTACAGGAAGCCTTTTCAAAACATTCTCTGTTCATTCTATTGAACAATATGGAGTAGGAGACATTGCTAAAAACTAGATAGGCAACTTCCATTAAGTGGTTTTATTTCTCAGCTGACTTTTTTAAAAAAAAACAGATGATATGTTCAGGTCTCTCTCTTTGATTACAAAGAAGAAAATGTGCCTGCTGAAATTAGGGGAGAGGTAAGAATAAAACAGGACCCCATTAGTTCATCTTTTTATGAGAAATATGATGCACTATGAAGCTTAACTTTTCACCTGTCATTTGTTGTATAAATACACTGAAGATGTAAGAAGAAATATGATTTTTGAAGGATATGTTTTAAAAGTAATATTGTCCATCAGTCCCTTTTGCCAAATATACAGCCATCTCCTTGAGCACAAGGACAAAATTGTTTGTTAAAAATACTATTTTAGGTAAAATATGTTAGTTGCCCTGCTGGCTCATGTTCCTGGAAAGAAGAAGCAAAGGTTGCTAGGTGTGTAGGCTAAGAGTATACTCAAAGCAAAGTTACCCAAGAGATTAAGGTCATCCAAGCTGCCCAATTAAAACAAGCAGGCACCTATACTGGGCAGCAGCATTGTAGAAAGATGCCAGAGGTGGCTGATCACTTTAATGACAACAGCAAAAGCATCATTTCATACTATCTGGGAGAAAGTACTAGCACTAGCACCTAGACTTATATACCACTTCACGGTGCTTTACAGTCCTCTCTGTGTGGTTTACAGAGTAAGCATATTTCCTCCTCCTCCCCACTCCGTTAATCTGGGTCCTCATTTTACTGACCTCAGAAGGATGGTAGGCTGGGTCAACCTTGAGCCGATCAGGATTGAACTGATGGCAGTCAGCAGAATTAGCCTGCAATACTGCATTTTAACCACTGCGTCATCAGGGTTCTTAAACCATTATTGATTGATTGATTAATTGATTGATTGATTGATTGATTCAATTTATATGCCGCCCTTCTCCAGAAACTCAGGGTGTTTACAATGCGTTAAGCAATAGCCTTCACACTTTTGTATATACCTGCTTAGTAGGGCTTTCGCCCCCCCCCAAGCGGTGTTCTTTTTTATACAAAGTCAACTTATTGCCCCCACAATCCGGGTCCTCATTTTACCTACCTCGAAAGGATAGAAGGCTGAGTCAACCTTGAGCCTGATGAGATTCGAACTTGCGGTAATTGCAGGCAGCTGGTGCTAGTTAACAGCACTTTAGTCTGCTGCGCCACCAAGGCTCTTACTGTATTTTTTATCAAGGAAATCAAATGTATAGATAAAATAATGTCATTGGTTATATAGATAGCATTAAACATGCTATTGGGGAATAGCTGGGAATCTTTCAGAATATTAAATTATAGATTAAAGTCTTTGGGATGTGCTGATGTTGCCATATAGAAAAAAATATCTAAAGCTACAATTTGATAATTACAATGGAAACAGGAAGCGTAAAAACATGAATCTGGAAAAGCTCATATAGTGAAAGATGAAATGGACTGACTGTACATTGAATTCTTAGACATCAGCCAATGGAAAAAGAGTGGAATTGAACATTTTCAGTCAGAAGATCATACTGTTATAGCAAAGACAGTACTTGTACATAGTCAATAACTGAATACTGTACTATCAATTCGACTTTGTGGCAAACTCTGTAATATGTCCGTTATTCAAAGTTATGCTTTGTGGAGATTGAAAACCTTTATCTGAAATCAAGAAAATAGGCAAGTCAGATGTGCTGTTTGTAGTTGGAAACCAGGATGGCAAAATTGGCAATAATAATGATGAAAACAACATTGGACTCGAAGGCCTAGGAAATAGAACGGAAGCAGGAGAATGATGAATCAGTTTCTGCCAATCCAATTATTTCTTTATTACTAAAATAGCTCAGTTATCACAGCAAAGATGGGACCAGGGACTAAATGTGGACAATCACAAACTGCTCATGTGCAGGTTCCAAGTCAAGCTAAAGCAGAAGAAAATATGGTCTTGAGCATCCATTCACCACTTTCAAGGACCCCATCAGAGATCACTTAAGTGCTGAAACTCATTAGGAACCAATTTTTTTTAGGAACCATTATTTTTTTTAGGGAATGAATATAAAAAGAACACACACACACACACATGTGTGTGTGTGTGTGTGTGTGTGTGTGTTCTCAAGTTTTCGTGGGTGTATATATGCAAAAAATTAAAATCTCGGGTGTTTTCCCACGTCATAGTAAATAAGTTAGTTAAAATGTTTAAAATTCTGGTTCTAGGATTTTAACCAGAATTTTAAACATTTTAACTAACTTATTTACTATGACGCAGGAAAACACCCGAGATTTTAATTTTTTGCACACACGCACACACACATATATATATATAAACCAAGAGAAAACAAGGGAAATCTTCCAAAAGAACACCAAACTAGAGAGTTTAGAACCTTGAATTGATATTTTAAAGGATGCCAGTCAATAGATAATGATTGATGTACCTTCAGTCAGATCTCTGTAAAACAACTTCTCAAGTGTCTCGAAGGTTCTTTTTCAAAAGCTAACTGGACTGTTTTTTCTCTGAGAAAGAAGATGTTTCACTTCTCATCCAGGAAGCTTCATCGGTTAACCAATGCTTCTTGAAGCTTCTTGGATGAGAAGTGAAACATCTTCTTTTTCCTCAGGGAAAAACCAGTCCAGTTGCCTTTTGAAATAAAAACCTTTGAGACAACTATGACTTGGATGACAGAATATCCAGACACCTTTCCTAGTACACTTAGAAAACCAATTCCCTGAAGTTTATTTCATTCACTCATGCCAACTTTTCCTTCATATACGGGAACAAAAACAGTAGAGATGCAGCCCTCACATATACATCTAACAAGTCTCAAGCTACTCCATGAACAAACCACAAACCATATATATATATATATTTAATATTTCTTAGAGAACATCTACAGTTGTAGTATTTTTCAACAGTCTCACAACATTAATATGTTCCTTTTCATCATTTTTTTCTGGTATTATTTTCTACCTTAGAATTTATTCATATTGTGCAACCACTGGATAATTGACTTGATTATTCTATTAATTATGGTAACTCTCATCTACTTCCTACGGTCTTCAATATTTTTATGGAAATTTGTAAAAATGGAGATGTCGCTTCTTTCTTAAATTCTTTTCAATGTGTAAAAAAATAAATATTTGAAGGAAATTACCTTCATTTGTGGATGGAAAAACAACATTTCAACAAAATCCAAATAAAAGTCGATATAGATGGGTGGTTGAAAATCCAACTGACATTATGGGAAAAGGTAAATGTTATAAAAATGAATATTAATTTACAAAGACAATGCTAAATTTTGTCAGTATACTTCCTGTATAATATGTAAAACTACTGCAAAGTGTTTCTGGATTTACATAGTAATCCTTTTTAATAAGATAAAGAAGTAGAGTAGGCTACATCAGTTTTCCTTGCTAATAGTAAACAGTACTAATTAATTTTGGAACATTTGACCAAATAAGGACCACCAAAATTCAGTTTTATCCCAAGGGTGTTTATTCTACTAATTCAAACAAACGTATTTATTTTTCATTGCTCAAAGAAAAGAAAATCCTTGCCAGTAGGAGTACACTTCAAAAAGAACTAGCATTTTCAAGCAAATGGGCTTGTAATACTCCCTGGATTAAACTCAAATTAACTTGAGGGGGGTCTTGCTGTTGTTGCTTGGTTGGATGATTTTAGGTGTACTTAGAAAAATGACACACACACACACAAAGACACATATGCACAAATGCGTACTTGCATCCCCGCCCAAAAGAATTCTCTTTCCCACAGGGGCTTCTCTGGGCTCAGAGCTCCTTTTTTTTAATTAAAAGATCCTTGCATTAAAAGCTGTATTAATAATTTATGGCCAATATTAATGGCCAAGTTAAAACTTTAACAAGTTGCTGTTACAAAACTGTCAAATTGTAACAGCCCTGCCTCCTCTAATTTCAACTCCTTCTGATGAAGCATAGGGAGACGCCTTATTGGTGCGCAGTGTTACCAATTATCTGACAGAGCCAGAGTGTATTTCGAGCTAATCAGAAATAAGAGCACAGAATTAAATCTCCCATGTGAAACTCATCATTTACATATTTATGATTCAGAAATGATAATAAGGCTAATGAGAAGCTCATGTTGAGCCTTTAAAAGTCAACCCAATCTTACAGTTAATTTTCAATAGTTAGAGCTTCCTTGTACCCAGAAGTTTGGGAGGGGGGGAGATCTTTTGATTACCATTTAGCATAATTAAGCTTTGAAAGTTATTTATAAGGGTACACAAGCATAAATGTTACCAGTGTTGAGTGGACAAGGACTGACCTAAAAGGAAACGATAGACAAGGTTATTGTTATATTTCTTTGCAAGAGCAAACTCAAATTCACAAGGGGAAAATATACATTGTCTTTCAGTTAAAACCACCCAAAGAGTTATGGTGTCCCTGTTCTGTATATGCAATAACAGGAGCTTTCATAAGCAACTTGATTACATTTGGGTGGAGTACAGGATCCATCACTGCAATCAACTTGGATAACCTTCATATTTGCCACTTGCAACGTTATTAAGTAAAGAAAGGATCTCTTCCATGTATTCTGTCATGCCCCATTTTAAAAGTTGCTTTTTGGAATTTAGAAGGAACTGTTGATTGTGGGAAATGGTCTGTTCTGTATGGAAAAGGAGAAAAGAGCATTTTTTTTGTTTTCTTAATGGGGTATACATTCCCATCAGAGGTGGGTTTCAGTAGGTTCTCACCAGTTCTGGAGAACCGGTAGCGGAAATATTGAATAGTTTGGAGAACCGGTAGTAAAGGTTCTGACTGGTCCAGCCCCCATCTATTCTCTGCCTCCCGAGTCCCAGCTGATCAGGCGGAAATGGAGATTTTACAGTATCCTTCCCCTGGAGTGGGGTGGGAATGGAGATTTTACAGTATCCTTCCCCTGCCACGCTGACCAAGTCACACCCACCAAGCCATGCCATGCCTACCAAGACACACCCACAGAACCGGTAGTAAAAAAATTTGAAACCCACCACTGATTCCCATTATTTTAAGTCTAGTCTTGGAATTTATAAATTTGATATGACGTGATGCAGTGCAAAATCACATCAATATGGGCAGGCAGAATTGGTGAACGGTGGGGGGTCGGTTTAATTCTTTCCGTGCCTATTAATTATGTCCAATTTAAAAGAAAAACACCAGTTTTTCCCCACCTACCAATCAGTATTATTTGCTATTTTGAAGGACGTTATAATTTCCTATTGTGAAGGGTATTATAATTTAGAACAAGTCTAAATATATTATCTTGTATTGTGAGCAATAAGGAGGTGGGTTCCTTCTCTCCTCTCCCCAGAATTTTTTTTTTCCACTGCTGCCAATCTGTCAGAAGGGGTGTGACAGCTGATGCATTTGAAGGCTCTGGGGATCAGAGATTAGCATTTCTTGGGCCTTTTAGGGCTTCCTCACTTCAAGACATGCCCTGCTAATAAAATAATATGAGGTAGAGTTATCTGAAGGCAGCACATAGTTGGTGCTAGTTGGAAGTAGGGTTCTTCAGGATAAATGAACAGAAGCTGAACCATTCTGAAGAGACATTGAAGTGACAAGGCAAGAGTCTTGAACGGCAAATGGAGAAATATTTCCCTGTAAGTGTTGTCAACAAAGAAAATTTCAGGATGGTGAGTTCTGACCACAGAATAACTGCATCAGAGCTCTCTACTTCACTCCAGTCATGCATAAGTTTGTAAATAAACATTTGAAGGTAGCGGCTTCAGATCAAATCTGTGGCTCTATGAAATGGATACACTGCAAAACAATCACAAATGAACCTAACGGTGTAAGGTGGGAGACCTCTTGTACAAATGCGCTTCATTTCTCCGTAAAAGGTTAGAGTGGGGAAAGGGCGAAGGAAAAGGTATGGAGCCAAGAGCAGTTCCTTAGTACCTTCCTATCCAATTACAGGTAGTCCCTGACTTACGACCTCTATCGAACCCAAAATTTCTGCTGCTCAATCAGACATTCGTTAAGAGAGTTTTGCTCCATTTTACGGCCTTTCTTGCCACAGCTGTTAAGCGAATCACCGCAGGTGTTAAGTTAGTAACACGGTTGTTTAAGTGAATCTGCCTTCCCCATTGACTTTGCTTGTCAGAAGGTCGCAGGAGGGGATCACGTGACTCGGGTACACTGCAACTGTCATAAATACAAGTCAGTTTCCAAGCGTCTAAATTTTGATCACATGAAAAATGGTCATAAATCACTTTTTCCAATGCCGCTGTGACTTCGAACCATCACTAAAGGAACTGTTGTAACTTGAGGATTACCTGTACAATATGTGATAGGAATCCTTTAACCCAGGGCTGTCAAACTCCTGGCCCACGGGCCAGATGCGTCACATACTGGCCACGCCCACGCCCGGTTTAGTGAAGGGGGAAAAGTCCCAATACATCATGTGATGCCACTGTGATGACATGAGTTTGACACCCCTGCTTTAACCAAAGGGGCAGCGGTTAAAAAAAAAGAGAGAGAAGGAATGAATTTGTTCCCAAAGACCAATGAGAAGATAAGCTGAAAGAAGAGGCCTGAACTAAACCTTAAATCCAGAGGCTGACTGAACACACAATCTCTTAGTGAAAATACATCTTAAATTTAAGTTTCAATCCTGTTCTGTGCCCCTCCCCCCAGATGGCATTTACATGCATGACGTTATCTGAACACAAATGGAATGCTTTCTTTCTCAGACTGAGTTCTAAACACTGTTTTGTGACACCAAAGAAAGTGATTTGAAGATGTAGGACCAGTGGTGAAATTCAATTTTTTTGCTACTGATTCTGTGGGCGTGGCTTGGTGGGCATGGCAGGGGAAGGATACTGCAAAAACTCCATTCCCACCCCACTCCAGGGGAAGGATACTGCAAAATCTCCATTCCCACCCCACTCCAGGGGAAGGATATTGCAAAATCCCCATTCCCTCCCCACTCCTGGGGGAAGGATATTGCAAAATCTCCATTCCCTCCCCACTCTGGGGCCAACCAGAGGTGGCATTTGCTGGTTCTCTGAACTACTCAAAATTTTCGCTACTGGTTCTCAGAATTACTCAAAATTTTCGCTACCGGTTTTCCAGAATCTGTCAGAACCTGCTGGATTTCACCCCTGTGTAGGACTAATATAACCATTGAAAGGGAACTTAATAAATCACCCATTAAACAGAAGGAGACAGTTATTTCATGATTCTGAATTACAGTTCTGTTCCTTAAATGGGATATATTAAGAGTCTTGAGGCCAGCTATACAGTACATATCTTTGTAAGAGTATATATTTTTGCTATGGCCAAGGAAAAGAGGCATTTAGTAGCAACTTTCTTTGAATATATGTTCAGTGGCATTTAGCAGTACATACTGTATTTCAAACAATTTTCAAGCACCCCTCTGCTACCAGTTGGTATAGATTTGAAGAGCTGTCAGAAAAAAACCCATCAAATTCATTCTTTGCCACCATCTCCCCTTTTGGCTAGAAATGAAATTCTCTTAATAATTAAATTCTCATTTAGCTCTCCTCTCAGGCTAGAAATAACAACTAGTAATTTTGATACGGATACTTAGTGGCTGAAAATGGAGACTAATTTTATCAGGGCTGGCTCTTAAGTTAACCTGATATAAATATAGGAGGCAGGAAATATGATAAATGACCCTTCTTGCTCTTTTAATAGACAGTTTTATTGTACAAACTGGGGATCTGTGGCAGTTATCCAAAACTGTAAGAAAGCATCCTTTTTTTTTTCTTTCCTGTTTCTGTAAATGAGCTAAACATTCCATTTGAGATGTACAGGTAGTCTTTGACGTACGACCACAATTGAGGCCAAATTTTCTGTAGCTAAGTGAAACAGTTGTTAATTTTGCCTCATTTTGAGTGCTTTCTTGCTACAGTTGTTAAGTGATTCACTTCAGTTAAAACAAAACAGTTCTCCAAAGCCAGGTACTTCCCATATGGGCTGGACTACAATGCTCATCCTGATCCAGAAGAGACCCTGGGGAAGACTGATATAAGAAATTGTTCCACCCAACTTGCTTGTTAATTTATTTAATGTATGTATTGATTATATTACTTATTAATTACTTCCGTCCATCATTCATATGTTGCCCAATACCTGACAACTGTCTGAGGATACAAACTTACTGAAATTTGAATGTATTTGTATTCGGCATAGTAATTGTTCACGCCTGACTCTTATTATGGCTTCTCCCCTTTTTAACTATTTTGCAAAGAAATATATGTTATTATCAACCAGAGCGATCCTTCTCATTCTTTCAATCCTAAAAGATGAAATACCACTTCTGTTGTAACTATTGGGTTCTGTTTTACTGGATGCCATATCTTTCCAAGGTTTCAGATAGAAGTACTTCTCAGTTCTTTCTGGTATTGATATTGGAACCATTTGCCTGTTCTATACCACTGATTTGCAGCTAGGCCACAATTTGTGCGCTGTTTGAGCACCAATGTGCTGCCCTTTTTCAGGGACAGAAGGGATGAATTCCAATATATATATATATAGGACCCCTCCTGGTTTCTCATTTTATGAATCTGATACATTCATCATCTCTCATTCTCCACGATACAAAGATTGCATACAGATAGCAATAACAAATAGCACTTAGACTTATAGACCGCTTCGTAGTGCTTTCCATCTGGCTCCTCATTTTATCGACCTTGGAAGAATGGAAGGCTGAGTCAACCTTGAGCCAGTGAGAATCAATCTGCTGGCAGTTGGCAGAATTAGCCTGCAATACTGCGTTTCAACCACTGCACCACCAAGGCTCTTAGATAAGCAAACCAGATTGGTTTCTTTCAAAGATTTATATGTAAGATAATACCAGAATGTTATTGGTAAGAGTAATCATAAAAGCAGGAAAGTGACTGGGTTATTTTCTTGATACAGAGAAAGCTTTTGATAATTTAAAATGGCCTATTATGCTTGCAGTTTTGAAAAAGATGAATTATAGCCATATTTTTCCCCACATGAATACAGAGTGTTTCTAAACGATGACAAGCTAAGAGAGTAACCAATGGCTCTCTGTCACAATAGTGTATTAAACTAAAGGTGACAAGACAAATTTTCCCTTTCTTCTTTATTGTTCTTAATAAGGAAATAATATTTCAGGAATTAAAATAACAACTCCACCACGTACATGTAAATCTTACATGGATAATATTGTATTTACAGTCATTGTCAATGTAATATAGACAGCAGTATGGTTCTGAGTCAAGTTCTGGAACCATGAAGTTTAAATTCAAAACTTGACATTAAATTTAACAGAGCAGTACCTGCATCTAATAATGTTGTCCAATATTATTGCAAAAACCATAAAATACTTAGGAACATGTTTGTCAAAAAAAATATTAAAAAATAAGTATACTCAGATCTGGAAAAATATAACAGTGGACATTTCAAGATGGGAAAAACTGGTTAAATAGAAATGCAGCCACAAAATGAATATTTTACCAAGACTCAATTTTCCTGTTTCTAGTAACTCCAATCCATATTGAAAATAAGATATTGTTATTGGTAGGAACAAGTAAAAAAATTAGTTTACATATGATCCAATAAAAAAATAAGAATTAAATTCAAGATTGTACAGGTCAAGTGAAAGAACAAGCTGATCAAATTGTATTAAATTGCTAATTGCTTAAAATGGATTGTGTTTCTTTATAGTGTGCCCATTCAGGCTTGTCAGATGCTACATTTTTTCTATCCTGCTCCATGGAGTGGAGAGTTATTCTCTGACAGAAAGCCACTTGAAGAGACTAGAAGCATTTGAAACGTGGATTTACAGGCAGCTGTTGACTTGACAAAATCAGAAATGAGGAGGTGATAAGCCTCCTGGGAAAGCCAAGGGAAATCATCAAAACCATAAAAAAGCCAAAGTTAGAATATTTTGGACATGTGATGCGACACTCGGAAAAGTACGGCATACTTCAATTAATCCTCCAAGGAAAGATTGAAGGTAAATGAGTCCAGACAGAAAAACATCATCATGGCTTCTAAGGGACTGGTTTGGACAAAACTCAACAGCACTTTTTCATGCGGCTGTTGATAAAAATAGGATCGCCAACATGATCGCCAACGTCCAATGATGGATATGGCACAAGAAGAAGAAGAAGTGCCCACTCTGTGGAAGCAGGAAGACTTCCAGATGGTCTACAGAATTAACTTTGGATCAATAAAAATAGAAATAAATAACTGATAATAGTTCATGCAATGATTAAGAAATGCACTGAAAGTTTGAGAGTAATATTGGAAGAGGATTAGCTGGTATTTATCCCCTCTCTTGCTTTTTTATAAAATGTTTATTTTCATGAAGAGGAAAGCATAAAGAAATGTTCTCACTGGAGATATCATAATTCATGCAGTTTTGGCAAATTTTAATCTTTAATAAGACAGATGAAATCTTCTGAGATCCTCACTTCACAGTGGTTCAGTTCCCCTAATTGGTTTCAATATTTTCAAATAAGTGGTACGGTACTAAAAGAATTGCACGAAACCAGAGAGAATACTTAGAGATTTGACTGAATTTGAAGATCTAACACACAACTTGGAGCAGCTGCTGGGTCTTATTTATAAATTATGGGTGAGATATGACTCAGGAACCCAGTAAGTTAAAGACCGTATGATGAAATGGATACAGAATTTAGATGCAGTAATAGATATGCCATAATGGGAATTTTAGTGGGAAAAAAACATATTAAATTCACATTGTCTAGTCCAGATCATTAAAATGGATCATCCATTTTCTAAAACTTGCTGAAAATGTACAATCAGGTTGGGTCATTCTCTCATATATAATGGCAGATATGAAAGCTTGACAATCCTTGAAAATGATTCATACTAAAATGAAACAACTCTTAAAAGTTGAATTTCCTTTGCAACTGTGATATTTTTACTTACTTTATTGAATCATATATTCCCACGAAGCATACTGAATTAGCTTTGTACATGTTAACTGCTGCCAGCATATTTTATACCTCTTACTGGAAAGAACGCTTGAGTTCTTCTATGGAAAAATGACTAACTATCAGAATATGCTTCAATGTTGAGATAATTTTATAGCTCTAAAGTAAAAATGACACAGAATTTAACGCAAATTGGAAAAGAAACAACTTCTTTTCAATTGATATATGGATATTCAAAATTTGGGTTTCTCATTTACATAAAGTCTGAATATTTCAATGATATAAGACTTCTTGAATTAGAACAGACTTTTAGCAGTATGGATAGAATGCATCGTAGTTTGTTTATTTATTCATTCCTCAAATTTACATAGCTGTCCATCTCACAAAGTATGATTTTGAATAGTGCACAATGAAAAAAAACCAATAGCATAAATTTTTTTTGCATAAATCAGGGTTACAATTTTAAAAAGGCAAGGAGAGAATGACAGATATTAACCACAATGGAGCCATCTCTGTAACTCATGGTTTCCTTGGAGCTGCCAAGCTTGATGACATACCAAGTTTTAAGGGGCTTGCAAAAAGGTTGTGTGCAATGGAGCCAGCTTGACATCAGAGGGAATGTTGTTCCATAAGGCAGGCACCCTGGCAGAAAAGAACCCATTTCCGGGGTCCCACCAGATATACAATAGCTTTTTAGCAGATAGGACCTGCAATACACCATTTTCTGATGGGACAGGAAGATACAATTGGGAAGAGGCAGTTCCTCAAATGACTTGGCCCCATGCCATGAAGGTCTTTAAAGGTCAAAAAACAGCATCTTGAATTAGGCCCAGAAGCAAATTGCCAACTAATATAGCTTACGGAACGGAAGTATTTAAAAAAAATTAAATTCACATTGTTTAGTCCAGATAATTAAAATGGATCGCTCGTTCTAGGGATACATAATTGATCATAAACTTCAAGAGTTGTCTAATGTAGGTGATGCACCTGGCTGTTCAACAGTGGTTTTAAGGTATTTAAAATATTATTCTGTACTAAGTTATCTACAGTCAATCAAGGTATATTGGAAATTATAATTTCTATGTTATTTTGTTATTTTGGCACTTCTATCTTACTTTTCTACTTCTTGTTTGGTTCTTTTTCCTTCTCTATATAAACTTTTCTAAAATATTCAAAAAATATTTTTTTTAAAAAAATCAATTTTTTAATATTTCATTTCACATTTATAAAACCTGGTTTATCTAAGCTTTGTATTCATTTGATTTTTTTTATTTAAAGTTTTCACACAACTTTATGCATTTGGTTATTTCTCCAAGCACACATTTTTGTTTGCAGTTTGGTTTCATTTTTACAAACACTACATTGTGTGTGTGTGTGTGTGTGTGTGTGTAGTACTTTCAAGAAAATATGCATTTCTGCGAAGAGGTTTTTCTAACATACTTTTAAAATTATTTTTATTGAGAAATTACACTGCAAAACCTGAAGAAATGCAAATTTGGGATAACCAGATTTCAATTCAGCAATGGATTCCACATGAAATTAAATAAATCCAAATTCAAATAAATACTAAACAAACTAACCTGTGTCCCATCCCTAGTCTCCACTGTAAAAACTAACCTGTCTCCCATCCCTAACTCCACTCCTTTGCATCTAATCATAGACAAATATTCCCAGAGGTAGGCCCATTATCAAATGTTTCACTTGGAATTATGGAAACTTTGCAATACCTAAAAATACAAAACTTAAACATCAAGAATCTCAGTCACCTTTATGAAAAATTGAATATAATCATATTTGCACTCTCCAAAGTGCTGAAGTTTTTGCAAAAGAGAACGAAGGTATTCTTAATGAAGTCCTTAGCTACTAGTAATAGCATGATAATGGTTTTCACTACTCCAAAGGTAACTTCCACCCAAGACTACGACTGATAAGTTTAGTCAGGGAACTCCTGCTGGAGAAGAGGCAGTTGTCACAAGGAATAACACTGTAAAAATGGCTAATTAGTACATTTTAAAAGACTTTCTGAATATACAGAATCTCTACAAAATATGCATTAAGCAACATAAATAAATGCCTAATGTAAAATGTAAATGTGAGGCAAAGCAAAGGATACATTCTTTTGAATTTTTCAAATGGATTGGTCACTGCTGGAAAGTGAAATCTGATATTGCTCATTAGGGTATTACCTTAAGACACATCCACTAAAAGGAATGACTCTTTAGGATATTAACACCAAGTCTAATAGTCTTAAATAGCTACAGACTGAAGGCCAATTAGACAACCCAAGATCACGTTACTATGAATGCCATTACAACTGTCAGTCAGACCTGCCTCAACTTGAATCTTTAAGCAATAACGATCCTTGACTCCATTTGTTGAGAAAGGCATAGTTTACTAAAGGTCATGTGAAATACAGTAGAGCAAAGCCAGAAATCCATGTGCCAAATTCCCCAAATATAACTTTTCCCCCTCTTAGGTCTTTCCATTGCTTATCGTCCCCCCATCATCCAATTATATTCAAAGAAGATGCTTTCAGAAGTTACTTCAAGTTGGGATGGCATGCAGCTGCATTCCATTCCCAAATATCTGACCTTGAAGTTGTGTCTCAGGAAGGCACAGTGAACGATGATGTCTTTCCCCCTCCTATTCAGCTCTCCCCCCCAAAAAAATTCATTTATTGTTATATTTTATTATTATATTTCCCCTTACAGAAAATATCTATTGGGTGAGCTTTCTATTACAGCACTGGTAGGAAATCTCTAGCTTTGGAACCCCAGGTGGCTCACAATCCCAATTTTTACACTTCCCAGAGCTTTTCAAGATCATGGCTATTAAAATTCAGAGCCCACTTTTGAAGGGGAGGGGAGAGTTCCCCCACAAAACACCTCTGCAACGCTTCCTGTATCCAATTGTTGCTTATTTCTGTGAAACTTCAAAACAGGGCCGAAAGGTTTTGCTGCCTCTTCTGACGATGTCCACATGCAACCTGAAAACATAAAAATAGAAAATAAAATGCGAGTCCCTAAAGAAAAATAGAAGCCAAGCTTTCTTGTGCAAGAACCAAGATATAAAATTCTATAATCCTACGAACGTCTGATGGCTACTTGATATAAATGTGTGTAGGGGTATGTGTGTTGTTTTTACAGTATGTTTTTAACTTTATTCTTGGTGTCTGAAGACATTTGGCAGTAGAGGAAGAAAATTCAAATGGCATGCCTGTGTACTCCCAGAGCAATATAGAACCACAACAATAAATTGACAACCTATATTGTAGCAATGTATCACATTTCAGCTTTGCTAAATGCCCTGGTTTTGATACTTGTGGATTCTCCATGTAAGAGATGCTCAGACCCATCAAACTACAAGCACATATGTCTCATCACCTATTCACAGGCCATCTGTCCTTAATGTTAAAGCACTGAAGGATAACTCTGTGAATCACCAGGGGAAAAAAATCACATAGTTTGTGGGGGGGAGAGAATAAATGAACCCATATACAGGTAGTCTTCAGTTGTCGAAGGTAATTAGGACCAGAATTACTGTCACTGAGTGATGAGGTTGTAACGCACAATGTCACGTGATTGATCGCTAATCAATGGAAATCCCAGCAATTCCCATTGCTGTCATTAAGCAAGGATTGTGGTCATTAAGTAAGTCCCAGGCAGCTTGCAAGCATGCCAGCAGGCAGGTAAATGGCTGCTGCTGGGTGAGGGAAGGTGCACAGGTGATCCGTGAAGTGGGGCACACATGCAGCCGAGCCAAGATGGCTGCCACGAATAAGGGAAAATTCCAGCAATCTATTGGAGCGACTTGAAGCCTTCCTTCTTGGCTACCCATTAACTTTTCTTGGGGAAAGTCGGCAGGGAAAGTTGCAAAAGATGATTTATTTATTTTTATTATTTTATTTATTTTGTCGCATTTCTATGCCGCCCCACTCCCAAGGGACTCTGGGATGTCCCTTGGGAGTCATGTGATCTATGATCACTATGACCACATGACTATAATTACATAGTCATGTGATCATAGTCATGATCACATGACTATGGCATGCTGCAATGGTCATAAGATCAAGCCACTTGCCAAGTACCCACAACGGAATCACATGACTGCAGAAGTACTAGGACAGCTGGAAGATCGTAAGTACCACTCATTCAGGTTCATCATACCATTGAACATTTAACAGAATAAGAGAATTGGAAGGGCGTTTGGAGGTCTTCTGGTCTATTCCCCTGTTCTTGCAGGAAATCCTATAACATTTCAGACAAATGGTCGTCCAAGCTTAAAAATCTCCAATGTTGGAGCACCCACAACTTCTAGAGGCAAGTCGTTCCTTAGATTAACTTTTCTACCTGTCAGTAAATTTTTCCTTAGTTCTAGGTTGCTTCTCTCCTTGATTAGTTTCCATCCATTGCTTCTTGTCCTGCCTTCAGGTGCTTTGGAAAATAGGTGGACACCCCCCCCCCTTCTTTGTATGAGTAGTCATTAAATAAGGACTACCTGTATTGGAAGGGAAAAAATCTGGATTGGTCTGCAGTATCATATTCTGTAACTAAACTGAGCTGGTTAGAAGTTTGGTTTTCCAGGACAGAAGAAAAGAAAATGTATTTAAAGTCATTGACAATTTAACTAATGGGGCCAGCTTAGGCTCAATCAACCTTTTGTAAATGGGAATTGTGGTTTTTTTTCATCGTGGGTATTTTGAGTAAAATCCATTCCAGCATTCTATTTTGAAGTAGCCAACCAGATGCCTTTGATAGGGTTTCTATAATTAACAGTGTACAAGCAAATGATAAGCACTGGAGGCAAAAGATCACTCACATGAATAATAGCTGTTGGTAGCAGCAGGGTGGAAGAAGGGGAGAACTGGGTAAAATTGAACTAACTCTGATAGTTTCTGCCCATTGTATAATATCAGGCAGAGTGGGTACACTCCAGGTTCCCTCAATCAAGCAATGCTATCTATTGGGACATAGGAATGTACCTAGTTGTGAGTTGTAACACATCTCCCGCTCCCAGAACAGCATCTTTCCAGAGAGCTATATGGCTACCACAGTGGTGGGTTTCAATTTTTTTTACTACCGGTTCTGTGGGTGTGGCTTGGTGGGCGTGGCATGGCTTGGTGGGCGTGGCATGGTGGGTGTGGCAGGGGAAGGATATTGTAGAATCTCCATTCCCACCCTACTCCAGGGGAAGGATACTACAAAATCTCCATTCCCTCCCCAATCCAAGGGAAGGTTATTGCAAAATTCCCATTTCCTCCCAATCAGCTGGGACTCAGGAGGCAGAGAATAGATGGGGACGGGGCCAGTCAGAAGTGGTATTTGCCGGTTCTCTGAACTCAGAAATTCCGCTACCGGTTCTCCAGAACTGATCAGAACCTGCTGAAACCCACCTTTGGGCTACCACCTTCAAAAGAGTTGCTGAAATCTAGCTATTCCCTCAAGCCTGGGTAGCAGAATGGGAGTGATCCAGGGGTGGGTTCTAAATTTTTTTACTACCGGTTCTGTGGGTGTGGCTTATTTTGTGGGCGGGGCTTGATGGTCATGTGACAATTATTTAGGATTTAGCAGAGATACTGGTCTACCAGGCTTTTAACTGCTTGTACCAATCTACCCATTTATTTTTGCAGGCACTGGTCTACTCATTTGTTTCTTTTAACACTGATCAGCTGTAGGGCGGCCCTTTGAAGCCGTGCGGGAAGAGTTTAAACAGTTTTTTTCCCTCTAGCCATCAGCTGGAACTCAGGAGGCAGCAATAGATTGGGGGTAGGGCCAAATAAAAGGTAAGAATAACGTGGGGGTGGGGGGCGTGGGGGGCAGGGGGCAGAACTAGTTCGGTGATGTCATATCATCACCGCTACTGGCTCGGGAGAACTGGGCCGAACCCACCACTGGAGTGATCCCCTTTTAGCTGGAAAGAATATGGGTTTAGATCAGAGTATAAGAGATTGCTGTATGTAATTAAACTTTGTTTATCTCAAATTTTCATTAGCTGTTCAAGAAAACCCAAGAGAATATGCAAAATAGTAAAAGATCCAATACATTTGGAGTCTTTTGGAGTGGAGCAGCTATAACAAATCATCATCATGACGTTACTAATATTATTCTATCATTATTCAATAAGAAAGACAAAACAGTCTGGATAGTGGATGCGGCAGTACTTGGACACAGCAGAATGCAAGAGAAAGAATTGGAGTAAATCACAAAATACAAAGGCCTGCAAAAAGAAGTAGAATGACAGTAGCAGAAGAAAGCAAAGACAGTACCAGTAGTAAGGAGTGGCTTGCGTGCAATTGCAAAGTATCTAGAGAACCACTTGCACACCATCAATCCAGGGGTGAAATGCTCCCAGTTTGGACCGGATCACCCGATCCGGTAGCAATGGTGGTGGGTGGTTCAGAGAACCGGTAGCAAAAATCCCTGCGCCACCCCCCCCCCCCACCATGCCCAGCTGAGCTGCATGATCATCAGAGGCTTTTTTTTTACTTTTAAAAGCATTTTTTTCTACAACCTCTTCCGAAGAAAAAATGCTTTTAAAAGTGAAAAAAAAAGCCTCTGATGATCGCGCGGCTCAGCTGGGATTGTCAGAGGCTTTTCAAAGCATTTTTTTCTGCAACTTCTTAGCCGAAGAGGTGGTAAAAAAAAAATGCTTTGAAAAGTCTCTGACGATCCCAGCTGAGTTGCCTGATCGGCAGAGAGGTATTTTTTAAAAAGCCTCTCTGACAATCCCAGCTGAGTTGCCTGATCGGCAGAGGCTTTTCAAAGCATTAGAAAAAATGCTTTGAAAAGTTTTTTTTTTTAAAAAAAGTTGGCCATGCCCACCCCAGTCACATTACCCACCACCACCAAGTCACGCCCACAGAACTGGTTGTAACAAATTTTACATTTCACCCCTGCATCAACATTGACGAAATCACCGTCAGTCAATTTCAAAAGGCAGCTTTACTTGGAATATCTTATATGCTGCGACAATACCTTTAACACCATCAACCAACAAGATCTGTTTATCCTAGAGGACCTGGCTAGGTGGCTCAGTGGCTAAGATGCTGAGCTTGTTGATCAGAAAGATCGGTAAATCCCTAGTATAGGTCTCCTGCGCGAGCAGGGGGGTTGGACTAGATGACCTCCAAGGTCCCTTCCAACTCTGTTACTGTTGTTATTATTAGATCCTTGGAAAGGATTCCATAGATGGATAAAAATGCCAAATTCAGTCTAAACATCTGGCTGACTGTGTGACAAAAAGTGTGACAAAAAGTAATAACCTTAGGAGTCAAACATGTTTGAACCAATAACTAAATGGTCCAAACAATTACTTCCTAAAAGATCTACTTAGATATGACAAATGCTGTATGAAGAATTATTCATTACCAAGCAAAAATTGTAGCATCTTAGGAGACATTAAGAATAAACAAATTATGGCATAAGATTCCTTGGACTGAAACAACATAAACTACCTATCAAAATGCAATTTTTCATTAAACACATGCATTAGGTTACACTATCATTCAAAGCGAAATCCCATACCTTTACATTAATTCTACCCTTTGAACAACCTTGCAAAATAAACAGTTGTCCTATTGTAAAAAAAAAAAATTCAATTAGCACTTTTAAAAAATTTTCTTAATTGCTCACTTTTATATTCAATATTTTAAAGTTATTTCTGTGTCCAAAAAGAAAAAGAAAAAGAAATAAATCATGTGATGGGGAACCTGAATAATACAGTTAGCTTTAAATCATTAGTTTTGAGGTGCTGATAGTGTGAAACTTCACACTTCTGCAAAGCCCTTTCAGTCTATTCTAGGTGTTTACTTTACACCACCACTTCGAAGTTTCTAATGTGAGGGTATATTTAATGTGTGTCTTTATGACATATGGGCACGATCTGCAAGGAGACACAATAGCTTGGACAAATAAATGAGTCAGGTAAAAATAATGTACGGAGACATCAAAAGAAGTCATCATCATCAACAACAATAATCATTTGGTTTCCTCACAAAACTATGTTCAACTTTATCCACATTCCAAAGAAGAAACAATACGATGGAATGTTCATATTAAGAGTATTATATATGCAATGTCTTATCTTTTCTCAAAAGAGATACTAGATCCCACAAAACCTGGCACAGCCGTGATACCTTTCTTATTCCCCGTGGCCTCCATCTTTGCTGCACCTCTGCACTGCAGGTATCGTTCTCCAAAACGACCGGTTCCCCCTTCTTCTTCTTCTTCTTCTTCTTCTTCTGTGTTTGACGCAGCTACTAATCTCTGTCTCAGCATTCTATCTTTAGCATGAAGTCATTATCATGTCCTTGAGACTTTAGACATACAGCATGATTAGTGATTTATCTTGCTAATCCTCCCCAACGTCCCCTTGTGAGACAGAAGTTACTGCATTTGCTTCTCGGGGAATATAAGATTCTCAGTACTTCACAGGTATAGCACTAGCCCACTGTGACCGTCAGACAGCAGTCTTGTATCCTGGCTTATTTCTCAATAGTCAAAGATACGGTTGAAATCCTGTCAACATTTTCACAGAAATAAATGTTGCTGAATGCACTAGAACTCTGATGGTGAACCTATGGCATGCATGCCACTTGTGGCACACGTAGCCATATCAGTGGGCACGCCAGCTCAGCTCTGGCGCGCATGTGTGTGCTGGCCACCTGATTTTCAGGTCTTTTGGGCCCACCAGAAGTAGGGAAACAGGCTGTTTTCTGTCTCCAGAGGGCCTGGGGTAAGTGTGGAAGGCTGTTTTTGCCCTCCCCAGATGCATAGAGAGGATCTGGAGCCAGGTGACAAAGAAAAACGGGCCAGGAGCAAGGGGGGAGGGAAGATTGGGCACACATGCGCAGGCAGGGTGCATAGAATTATGGGTGTGGGCACGCATGTGAGTGAACCTCCTGCCGCCCCCCCTTTCTGGCACACAATGTCAAAAACGTTAGCCATCACTGCACTAGACCTTATTACTAAGTAAACATGCTTAGATTACCACCAGCGGTAACCATTTTCCCATGACCGTCCGTGACTTATCTGGGCTGTGCAAGATTTCATTCCTGTGGAAGTGGAGAAGAAATCATTAAGGACAGACCATGTGCTTCAAGCTCAATGACATCACCCGGCCATCTAATTTGTATTTTATTATTATAATTAGTAGTATCATTATTCCTGATTTAGTAAATTGGTAACCAGTTCACAAGATTGATAAAGTGGTTGTTGATGATGTGTTTATCACTGCGTCTAATTCAAGGAGGGATTGATGATTTTGACCATTTAAATTCATCTTAAAAGGAGCATGGTGGCTTGAGTGGTAACTTGGAACGCTAAGCAGGAGGGGAGCAAGCCCGCGTTTAAAACCCAAGAGCTGTCTTTGGGCAGGTTTGAGCTCTTGTCCTTCACTCCAGCTCCTGCCAGGGATATGAAAGGAGCCCACCGCTAGGGGTCCCCAGGGCAACAGTGATGTCAGCAGGTAATTCTTTCAACCTTGAAGCAACTCGGTGCTTCTGACACAAGTGCAAAGAGGGCAAAATTCATCTTTACCGTTTTTCTCAATTTTTGATTCACACAATTTGATTTGATTTTGTCAAAAGAAATTGAAATAAAATTATGAAGAATACTTTCATAAGAGTGAAGAATCCATAGCTTTCCAGATTCCAACTGCCAGCCAAGTCCATCTTGAGAAGGAATGCTACAAACTAGGTGATTACTTTACACCACCACTCTTGCTAAGACCTTTCCTAGCTTAATGAATTTTGTCTTTGCACTTTTGTCTAAAATGAACATTCGCATCAACAGCTTTTAATAACATTTTTGCATGTTACATTCACTCAAATTCTGATAATTGTTTTTGTGCACCCTTATGCCCAATACAAATAGTGCATTTGCATCTTTTGAATATGTTTCAAAGCCGAAGAGCCAGCACTGTCCGAAGACGTCTCCGTGGTCATGTGGCCGGCATGACTAAACACCAAAGGCGCACGGAATGCTGTTAACTTCCCACCAAAGGTGGTCTCTATTTTTCTACTTGCATTTTTTACATGCTTTCTAACTGCTAAGTTGGCAGAAGCAGGGACTAGTAACGGGAGCTCACATCATTATGTGATACTAGGGATTCGAACCACTGAACTGCCGACCTTTCAATCGACAAGCTCAGCATCTTAGCCAGTGAGCCACCATATCCCCCCCCTTTTTAACAATCATCATAAATATGTACCAATTGCCAATGATCTGAATTTGGATCATGTGACCATGGAGGTGCTACAAATATTGTAAGTGTGAAAAGCATTCATAATTCACTCTTTTCAGTGGCGTTATAACTTCAAATGATCAATAAGTGAACCATTGTAAACAAGGGTGAAATGCTCCCGGTTCAGACCGGATTGTCCGATCCGGTAGCGATGGCGGCAGATGGTTCAGAGAACCAGTAGCAAAAATCCCTGTGCCCCCCCCCCCCCATGCCTAGTTTAGCTGCACGATCATCAGAGGCTTTTTTTTTTTACTTTTAAAAGCATTTTTTCTACAACCTCTTCCAATGAAAAAATGCTTTTATAAGTTAAAAAAAAGCCTCTGATGATTGTGCAGCTCAGCTGAGATCGGCAGAGGCTTTTCAAAGCATTTTTTTGCAACCTCTTCAGCCGAAGAGGTTGTAGAAAAAGTGCTTTGAAAAGTTAAAAAAAAAAAAGTTGGCCACGCCCACCCAGTCATATTACCACCACCCCCAAGCCACGCCCACAGAATCGGTAGTAACAAATTTTACATTTCACCCTGATTGTAAGTCAAGGACTAACTGTACATGCATCATGTGTCCTCACTTGCTGGAAAGCCTGTTTCCTGGCTCAGTTTGAGGTCTTGTTTTTGAAGCTCTTTCGTCCCATAAGCCTACCAAGGCCCTTGTTACCCATCCCTTCCCTTGGAAGCGCCTCAGGTAACACTAAGGGGGAGAAGGCCTCCTCAGTGGAACAGAAAGGCAGAAATTGTATAATTGTTATTTTAAGTATTTAAAATAACTGCATTTTCAGCACTAAACTCTCTGCCATTTATAGTCTTGAAGTCTGGCGATTTTATGAGCTTGCTTTATATGAGGATTATGGCTTTGATGTGATCTATAACCCTCCTGTGCTTTTTATTAATTGCACTGTACTAAAGTATGGTTGGGTAGTTTTATTGGGTGGTGGTTGTTGTTGTTTTTAAATATTTTAATACATTTGTAATCCACTGAGAGAACTGGGGCCATATGGGAGATTTGAAGTATAATAAGGAAATATACGGCTGCGTGGGGACTTGGCTCCCTCTGGTCTTAACCTTAAGTACTACATCATGCTGGCTGTACAGGTTAATATTTCCATTTTAGCTCTAAGAATGAGACACAGATTAAGGTACTCCTATGGTTTCTATTAAAAAATATAGAGATTATTTTTGAACAGTTGACTACATTTTTAACGGCGGAGGGAAAAATAAGGAAATATTATTTTGCTGCAGACTGCACACTCCTGGCTGTATTTGGTTAAATAAAACAAGCAGGACAAAATCTGAAATAAAGAACAATCCAAATCTGGTGAGGGAGTGAGGCCCACTGAGTTTGATAACGTTTATTTCCAAATGAAATGGTCTAAAAAGCTGCCACCTAACAGTCCGATTCTATGCATGTCTATTCTGAAGTAAAGGGTACTCAGCTGAATAAGATTTAGTCACAAGTGAGTGTTCCTGTCATTTCAGTTTATGTTGTACATGTATTTTGGCCCCGAAGATGGAATAACTTGAAATTTTTTTGGGGGGAAAAGGGAGTTTAGAAAACATTAAGCAGTCCTTTAAGCAACAAAAGAAAAACATAAAAGTTTAAAATCAAAATGCTTCAGCTTCCTTTTTGAACTGTTCTGATGTGAGTAAAAAGGTGCTACAGCATGAACAAGGATGCATGTTGACATGTGTTTCTGTTTTTTATGTCTGTATATGCATTTTTCATAGACATTTTTCTATAAGCAATACAGTTTGTAGATCTCGCAATCCAACTGGAGCATAAAAATGACAACCTGAGACATCCAATTTGCAACAAATTATAGTTTGTTGTTTTCTCTTTGTTTTGTCCAGTCAGTCCCACCAAACACAGCAAACCAGGGAATCAATTCCATCAGAAGGTTAAAACAACAGGAGTGAAATGCTGATGGTTTGGACCGGTTCTGGCAAACCATTAGTAAAAGAAATCTACCGGTTCGGACAAACCTTTACTTCCAACATGGTTTGTCGGGAAAGTAGGAAATCCTGATTTCTAGCGAATCTAAATCACGCGGCACAGCTGTTCCCCCCCTCACTGTTCTGAACTTTTTAAAACTTTTTAAAAGCATTTTTTTACTACCCGTTCGGGCAATAGGTAGTAAAAAAATGATTTAAAAAAGTAAAAAAAAAAAAAGGTTCTGACAATCAGCTGTGCCACATGATCCTCCGAACTTTTTTTTTTTTACTTTTTAAAGCATTTTTTTATTACCTATTGGGGATTTGCTCCCTGGAGGCTTCCCTTAGGCCCGCTAGGCCAAAAACGGGGGTCTGGGGTGCTGAGAAGGAAAGAAAGAAAGAAGGAAGGAAGGAAGGAAGGAAGGAAGGAAGGAAGGAAGGAAGGAAGGAAGGAAGGAAGGAAGGAAAGAAAGAAAGAAAGAAAGAAAGAGGGATGGAGAAAGAAAGGGAGGGAAGGGAGAAACAAGAAAGAAAGAAAGAGGGATGGGAGAAGGGAAGGGAGGGAAGGGAGAAGGAAAGGGAGGGAAGGGAGAAACAGAGAGAGAGAGAGAGAGAGAAAGAAAGAAAGAAAGAAAGAAAGAAAGAAAGAAAGAAAGAAAGAAAGAAAGAAAGAAAAGAGGGAGGGAGGGAGGGAAAAAGGAAGGAAGGAACACAGACCTGGAACTAGATGCAACTTCGGAGGATACCTTGAAAGAGCACAGCAATCCAGGATTGGGAGGGACCTGGAGGGCATCTAGTCCAACCCCCTCCTCCAGCAGGACATCGTTAAAGTAAGTTTCTGTCTTTTGAAACCCCCCAGTCACATGACTACATAACCACACCCACCCAGTCACATGACTCCCACCAAGCCATGCCCACAGAACTGGTAGGAAAAACTTTTAGATTTCACCACTGCTATATAGGAAGTGCTTTTCAAACTTGGCAACTTTAAGGTATATGGAGTTCAATTCCCAATATTCCACAGCCAGCATGCTGATTGGGGAATTGGTGGGGAATTCTGGGAGTTGAAGTCCACATATTTTAAAATGGCCAAGTTTGAAAAACAACACTGCTGTACATAATTTCCATTCGTGCTAAATTTCAAATTTTCCCCAATGCAATAGTTTCCCTCCCTGCAGTCACCATTTCTATTTTCACTGTTTTTCTGCAGTTTTAAATGACATTAAAAAGAGAAGAGCCAGCAATGTTTTCCCCTTTGGGCAAGATGCTTCTATACTGTTGATTCAGAATAAATGCCTTTTGGGAAAGTTGTTTTTTAAACATTAATTAAAGGTTTCCCGCTTGTCACTATTGCCCCTTTAATTATGTCTTCTTTATGAAAGTAATTACTGTTGAATAGCTTCTCTTTATTGCCTCTAGTGCTATTTTCTATTCCTCACTGTGTACTCATATTTTCCTTTTCTAATTTCCTTCAACATTTTCTTCGGCGTCTTTATATATTGAAATAACAAAATGATATACTGATACTTTCTACATATGCAGGTATGTGTATATATGTTTGTGTGTTTGTGTTTATGTACAGACACAGACATACATTACATGCACACACAAACAAAAGTCCTTAGAATTCAGATGGGTAAATCACAGCTCTCCACCTGTGGAGTAATTCCAGTTAGAACGGCTGTGCAGTAATTCCAGTTAGAACGGCTACTGATGAAGGCTGTAGTTTAGCAATACAGGTAGTCCTCGACTTATAACAGTCCATTTAGTGACCATTCAAAATTACAATGGCACTAAAAAAAGTGACTTGTGACCATTTTTCACACTTACAACCCTTGCACGGTCACATCACGAAAATTCATCGACAAGAGCCTTGGATAGTACAGTGGTCTAAAGCCCTGTTATTAAGATCAGCTGCCTGCAATTATTGCAGGTTCGAATCTCACCAAGGCTAAAGGTTGACTCAGCCTTCCATCCTTTCTAAGGTAGGTAAATTGAGGACCCAGTTTGTGGGGGCAATAAGCTGACTTTGTAAATATACAAAAGTATGAAGGCTATTGCTTAGCGCATTGTAAGCCACCCTGAGTCTCCGGAGAAGGGCAGCATATAAATCAAATTTTAAAAAAAAAAATTAAAGCAAAGTCAATGAGGAAATCAGATTCACTTAACAACTGTGTTCCTAACTTACAAATGCAATGATTCATTTAACAACTGTGGCATGAAAAGTTCATAAAATGGGGCAAAACTCACTTAACAGCTCTCTTGCTTAGCAACGGACATCTGGGGCTCATTTGTGGTCATTAAGTGAAGGACTACCTGTACATGAATTTCCCATTTTAGCAATAGAATGATGCTTGCTGTTTCAGAAGATGAAAAATGCTGGTCACCCTACCGAAATCTGTTTTGAGGGAGAAAAACCATAAACCACACCTCAGCAAAGGTATTAGAGAATTATTCTCCCTAATATTTAATAATAAATTGGAAAATTTAATGAAATTCCCTGCTCCTTCATTTTTCACCCACAAATGGAAAATTTTGAGAAGCCGTTTATACATACCTAACAGTATCTGCTTCAGGAGGTTATTTATAATTTATAAAATTATTCCTCAGTCATATGGTCCCAGTGTGCCATACAATTTAAATCATTTAAAACAGTTTAAATCTGTAAAACATCCCAGACTTGTCTTTATCAACATTAATTATGCTGGTAAAATCTCAGGATTCTTGTGTGACTTCTAAGTGAGTTAACCCTTAATAAATGTGCCTGATACAACTTCAAGATATCAAACACAATACATTGGGTATCCAGTAGATATCTGTTTTTTGTTTTCTGTTGTTGTTTACTTTGCAAACCTACAGTACACGGTGAAAATATCCAAAGGATTAATTGTATTCTTATTCAACTGTAAGTTTGGGAAGAGAGAATTTGATGCATTCCTATTAAAATATGATCAAAACAGATTTGTGCCTCAGCCTCTTACTAGGAGGAATACAAACCAGTGATGGGGTTCAAAAATTTTTACTACTGGTTCTGTGGGCGTGGCTTGGTGGGCGTGGCATGGCATGGCTTGGTGGGCATGGCTTGGTAGGCGTGGCAGGGGAAGGATACTGCAAAATCCCCATTTCCTCCCAATCAGTTGGCACTCAGGAGGCAGAGAATAGATGGGGGTGGGGCCAGGCAGAGGTGATATTTACCGGTTCTCCAAACTACTCAAAATTTCCACTACCGGTTCTCCAGAACTGGTCAGAACCTGCTGAAACCCACCTCTGATACAAACTTCCTAGTTTGCCCAAATTTACCAAAAATGTATATTTCACCGGCATATTAAAAGAAGCTAAAATTGACAGAGTAAAATTCTAGAGTAGAAAGCAAAACAAGAAAATAAAAAATAAGAGTATACTGAAACAAGTAAAACGTTCACAATCTAGAAGAAATAACTAGACAGTCAACACACAGTGGAAAACCAAATGGGCTGCTGAACGCCCAGATACAGGCAGTTACATAGATGACCTACACAAAGGTGCCATGTTTTGACTTTCCTGCCAGCATCGGTCAACTCTGAACAGGACCCTGGGTAACAACATGGTGTCTGCCAGGACTCATTGTTTTGAGAGGGGTCTTGTTTCTACCCCTCAGAGTGACTGTGGTGCTCATCGACAAAATATCCATCACGTTGTGTCTGAATCAGTGGTGGGTTTCAGCAGGTTCTGACCAGTTCTGGAGAACCGGTAGCGGAAATTTTGAGTAGTTCGGAGTACCGGTAGTAAAAATTCTGATTGGCTCCACCCCCATCTATTCCCTGCCTCCCAATTCCCAGCTGATGGGAAGGAAATGGGGATTTTGCAGTAACCTTCCCCTGGAGTGGGGAGGGAATGGAGATTTTACAGTATCCTTCTCCTGCCATGCCCACCAAGCCACACCCACAGAACCGGTAGTAAAAAAATTTGAAACCTACCACTGGTTTGAATGTCCATCAAGAGCTTATAGCCTTACACCGGCCCAATGTCTGATTTTTTTTCAACATAGACCACCCTGCCCTTGAATGTCTGGGTGGATTGGACATTAACATTTGAACTACAATAAATCCATGTATTTGCCATTCACTAAATAAATAAAAACTAGACAGTGGGAATGCATTATAATGTCATGAGTTCTGCTCCAAAAGAATATAAATGCAAAGTCAATGGTCACAAGGTTTAAAAGGCCAAGTCAATAAAGCAATTGTTTAAAGAAATTTGAGTGTCATGGAAAATGAATCAATGATAATAAACAAGATTAGGTGCGTGCTTCAAAAGGTTAAAAGGCTGAATATCCATATCAGAAGAAGCATTTTAGCAATCTGTTTTTTTAGAAAAAGCAAGAAAAATAAAGGAGAAAAAAATTGAGCATGTCAGATTTGTTCTGCTTCCATGTTAATATTTCTGTTTTTATTTTGGAGGAAAGTCCACTCTAATTACATTCATTTTATGTATCTCTTGTCCTAATTTGAAAGCCCTCAGGAAGTAAATAATACAAACTTTATCTCTTCAGTTCCTCAGTGAGAAAGAGAGAGAGAGAGAGAGAGAGAGAGAGGGAGGGAGGGAGGGAGGGAGAGAGAGAGGGAGGGAGGGAGGGAGGGAGAGAAATTGACAGTTTTGGTTACTCTCTTTCTTCGTTCTGTCTTATTCTCATTTTTAAATTACTGAGATTTTTTTTAAAACTGCACATTTTTGACCTATTTAGAATTCTTTAAAATTTTAATTTTATTTAATAATCACTTTTTGTATTTGTTTTTCATTAATATAAAGTTTTTGTACAATCCTTTTGACTGGAGGACCGCATTGTAAAATTGTTGAAACGTAAAGTCAGAAAAACTGAATTTCCCTTCTCCTTGTTGAAAGTTCAACAATAAATTCACATTAAAAGAGAACAGAACAAATTTCTCACGGCCTCTCCAAAAGATTCAGGGGAAAAAAAATTGAGATGCATTTCTAATTTGGGACTTCAAAATTAATTTTAAGACCTGGAAATGAATTACTACATAAAGTATGGTTCTGTTGGACACTATGACATTCTCCAGATTTGCTGCACAGCTGGGTTAGAACTTTGATTGATTCTTCTTCTATAGCTTGCCATATTTCTGTAGGTATCTCATCAGTTCCTGTAGCCTCCTTAGTTGGCAAGGACTGCTGTGCTAATCTAACTTCATCATCTAGTATTAGAGGTTCTTATAAGTAGGGAATATTTCCTAAAATATCTTGGTTGTTGACTTTGCTACTATATAGTACAGGTGTCGGCAATCTGCAGCTCTGGAGCCGTGTGCAGCTCTTTGGGCCCCCTGCTGTGGCTCCCTGTCGGGTGATCCCACCACTGGCTGGCCCCACCCCTCCTCACCTGGCCTGGGAAGGTAAGGGTGACAGCAGGGGATTGAGAAGCAGCCAGGGCTGATTCTCTGGTGCCTCACTCTTGCTGGAACTTCTTCTGGCCCTTGTTTGTGCTGGGTGTGCCTCGGTCGCTTGGGGAGACACACGACCTGCTCTCTGCCCCAAGAGAGCCTTGGATAGTACAGTGGTCTAAAGCACCCTGTTATTAACACAGCTGCCTGCAATTATTGCAGGTTCGAATCTCACCAAGGCTCAAGGTTGACTCAGCCTTCCATCCTTTCTAAGGTAGGTAAATTGAGGACCCAGTTTGTGGGGGCAATAAGCTGACTTTGTATAAATATACAAAAAGTATGAAGGCTATTGCTTAACGCATTGTAAGCCGCCGTGAGTCTCCGGAGAAGGGCGGCATATAAATCAAATTAAAAAAAAAAAAGACACTGGCCTGACCTGGCCGTGACTAATGCCAACCTTGCTAACATGAGGGCTAGTGGGGTGGGAATGGGATCCACGAGGAGGGAATGATAGAAAGGGGGACAGTCCTGCAGTGCCCAACTGCGGCTTTAAAACTTGCATGGGGGACTTTCGCTGCCTGGATAATCCTTTTCAATGAAAGCCGCCTCACTTGAGGAAGATGGATGCAATGCGCACAGGACCTTCCTGTGTACCCCATCCCTGTGCATGTGTGAATGACCTCCCATATGCATGTATGACCCCCCCTGCATACACCCCGCACATGTACACACGACCCCCTGCATGTGCCCTGCTCCTGTGCATGCACACACAATTCGCCGTGAATACACATGTGACCCCACCCATGAACATGCAACTCCACACATGCATGTGTGACCCCCATGATTAAGCCCCTCCCCCCACCAATGTGTATGCATCTCCCACATGCACCCCACCCATCCATGCATGCATGGCAGAGACCCAAAAACTAGCTGGCCAGGCAGAGGCACGCACACATATGCGGAGGAACTGAGCCGGGGCGACAACTTGCGTGCCCGCAGTAATCAATTTCAGGCATTCCTATGGTGGGTGGTTGCAGAATATTCTTTGGCTTAATATTAACAGGAAAAAAGGTTTCCCCTACTAGGAAAATCTCTGGCTCCTACAATTATTCAGAATAACTGAGTTGAAAGGGACCTTGGAGGTCTTCTAATCCAACACCCTGCTCAAGCAGGAAACCCAATACCATTCCAGACAAATGTCTGTCCAATCTCTTCTTAAAACCCTCCAGTGATGGAGCACCCACAACTTGTGAAGGCAAGCCGTTCCACTGGTTCATTGTTCTCGCTTTCCAGAAATTTCTCCTTAGATCTAAGTTGCTTCTCTCCTTGATTAGTTTCCATCTATTGCTTCTTGTCTTGCTTTCTAATGCTTTATAAAATAGGTTGACACCCTCTTTGTTGTGGCATCCCCTCAAATATTGGAACACTGCTATTATGTCACCCCAGTCCTTTTCAGTAGACTAAATACATCCAATTCCTTCAAATATTGCACTTGGATAAAGATGCAGAGCAGTGGTGGGTTCCTCCCGGTTCGGCCCGATTCGGCCGAGCCAGTAGCGGTGACAATATGTCATCACCGAACCGGTTCTCTTTGTTTGGGAGCTGGGCCCTCCCACACACCCCCGCCCTTTTATTTGGCCCCACCCCCAATCTATTGCTGCCTCCTGAGTCCCAGCTGATCGGCTAGAAAGAAAAAAACTGTTTAAACTCTTGCCGCGGAGCTTCAAAGAGCCGCCGTACAGCTGATCAGTGTTAAAAGGCAGTGTGGTGGTAGACCGGTGCCTCCAAAAACAAATGGGTAGACCGGTACAGCTCTGCAAGCAGTTAAAAGCCTGGTAGACCAGTACCTCTGCTAAATCCTAAAGAATTG
The DNA here is from genome assembly GCA_012654045.1 of Ptyas mucosa. Lineage (NCBI taxonomy): Eukaryota > Metazoa > Chordata > Lepidosauria > Squamata > Colubridae > Ptyas > Ptyas mucosa. The sequence goes on from WNWU01000034.1 coordinate 11,355,575, forward strand.
TCACATGACCATCAAGCCACACCTACAAAATAAGCCATGCTCACAAAACCGGTAGTAAAAAATTTTAGAACCCACCCTTGATGCAGAGATGCACCAAATCTCCTCAAAGCTTCCTTGTCTAACCTGTTTCATGATGAAGTAACTATAAAGTTGGATATGACACGGAAAATGACACCAACAGCAGATAACTGAATAAGGCAAGCGCACGATCACACATCATGTAGATATCATAGGGATATTGGTGAATTGGGTTTTTTATTTTTCTTATAGCAGTCTTGGGTTTTGTTTTGTTTTTCAATTAAATCAGGATTTCCCAATCTGATGCTCTGACAACACATATAAAGGGCAGCAGGTCGAGGAAGACTGCTTTCAAAAAATGTGTACCTCTGCCCCATTTAATCCTATAGCAAGAAAGATGCACTTGAGATACTTGAGGCACTTGAGGTTATGAGCAGCAGTCCTTGGAGTGAGATGGCAGCCACTGCAATTGTACAATGAAGCTGTAAGATTCTTGATTTTTCTCCTTAAAACCAAGAAGGGGCCCTCTTCCTGGGTTTTCAGTTTTGCTTAAATTAACAGCTTTCTCCTAACAGTCCGGTTTCATCAGTCTGATGGAGGCTGACTAATTGCTTTAATGCATTGCAATTTTTGGCAATATACAATATTTGTCACTGCAGTGTTGGCTCGTTGCCTCCATTGTCTAGCTAGCTGTGCCAAGACCCAATTTAGCAATTAGACTGACACCCAGGATGTCCTTGGGTCAATTACCTGTGGTTGCCAGAAATCTGTTTTTATTATTTCAAAAAAAAAAAAAGGAATGTACTTCCCTCTCCCAAGGCATTATATAAACATAGCACAGCTTAACAAATTTATTGTTCTGACATTCTGAGAAGCCTCAGCCAGCCAGCATCTACAATTCTAGGTTAGCTGACCCAGTGATCAGATATCAGACACTTCGCGTGTTTCGAAGCCCTATTGGCTCAGCTCAGGGTGAAATCCAGCAGGTTCTGACAGGTTCTGGAGAACCGGTAGCGGAAATTTTGAGTAGTTCGGAGAACCAGCAAATACCACCTCTGGCTGACCCCAGAGTGGGGTGGGAATGGGGATTTTGCAGTATCCTTCCCCTGGAGTGGGGTGGGAATGGAGATTTTGCAATATCCTTCCCCCAGGAGTGGGGTGGGAATGGGGATTTTGCAGTATCCTTCCCCTGCCACACCCACCAATAGTAACCAGTAGTAAAAAAATATTGGATTTCACCACTCGCTCAACTGGCTTAGGTTGATGGGAGCTGGAGTCCAACACAGGTGCAGCATATTCTTTGGCAATGCTTGAGAGATCCCAGGAGATAGGTATAACATTTGCTTGATCTATTTTCAATGCATGCTTCTGTAATAGGCAAAATTGGGGCCAATCTAAAAAAGAGTTACCAGGATCTTATGCTCCATCCAATCTAGGTATAGTAGTCCTTGACTTTTAACCATCTGTTTAGCAATTGTTTGAAGTTACAGTGGCATTGAAAAAAGTGACTTACAACCAGTTCTCACACTTACAACCGTCACAGGGTTCCTAAGCCCCTGTTATCAAAGGAAAGCAGCTGACTAAATTAAGTCAATCGTATTTGATGCTTCCATTAAAGCAGAAGGATCAGTACAATAATTCAGATAAATCATAGTATTCACATCAATTCACATATACCCAATAAGAAATTTGAAAGCCTCTGGGAAGTATATGTTTAATCCTTCCCATGTGCATGTATGCAGGTAGGTCAAGAGATGGTGTCGTTCATGGCTTGAAGCAGTGGTGAAATTCAATTTTTTTTACTACCAATTCTGTAGGATTAGCTTGGTGGGTGTGCTGTGGCTTGGTGGGCATAGCTTGGTGGGGAAGGATACTGCAAAATCTCCATTCCCACCCCACTCCAGGGGAAAGATACTGCAAAATCCCCATATTTTTTTTAATTTGATTTATATGCCGCCCTTCTCTGGAGACTCAGGGTGGCTTACAGTGCGTTAAGCAATAGCCTTCATACTTTTGTATATTTATACAAAGTCAGCTTATTGCCCCCACAATCTGGGTCTTCATTTTACCTACCTTAGAAAGGATGGAAGGCTGAGTCAACCTTGAACCTGGTGGGGTTTGAACTTGCAGTAATTGCAAGCAGCTGATTTTAATAACAGTGAATTAGTCCACTGTGCCACCAGGACCCATTCCCTCCCCACTCCTGGGGGAAGGATACTGCAAAATCCCCATTCCCATCCACTCTGGGGGCAGCCAGAGGTGATTTTTGCCGGTTCTCCAAACTACTGAAAATTTCCACTACCGGTTCTCCAGAACCTGTCAGAATCTGCTGAATTTCACCCCTGGCTTGAAGGAGATTTTGAATTCACACACACACACACACACAAACACACACACACACACACAATAATAACAACAACAACAATTTAAACTGCTAGGAAGAGCATTGCCACAACATTGTAAACTCAGAGCATTTGATGAAGCCCTGGGCGTTCACTGTTCGAGATCAAGATAAGGACGAGGAAGAGTCTCCTTCTGTTGTAAGCAATGAGAGAAATATTATTTAACCAACCAAATGGCTTTTGGTTTAATTAAGCCAAAATATTTAAACTTCCCCAAGGTTGGCAATGTGAACCAATAGGGAGGGGGGTTTAAAGACTTCCATCTGCTCCTGTTCCCCCCCCCCCCACTTCTCCCAAGCTTTTGTGTTCTCTCATCTTAGAAAGACCTGTTTCTGGAGACTAATAAGGAGACTGAATCTAAGAAGAAAATAGCCATTCAAAATAGGTATGGCATTCTGCATCTGCTAATCAAGTTTTTAGGGAATCAATCATGGCATTGGTGGCTTGTTTATTTTTGGTAGAGGAAATGAATTAGGCCAATTTTTCCAGAATATGGGATAACTTTTCCTTAGCATTCCTTCTGTGTACTTACTAATGAGCATCAGTAATGTGCAAAGCCAAACAAGGATACGGTATAAGACCCTCACGGGAGCTGTCCTGATGCGAATCTTTGCACATTATCCACTCAGATGGGACTCTGCCTCCAACAACGGCAAGCTTCTTTCATCTACTGGTTAAGAAAATGAGCCGTGAGCCGAGGGGACAATCTCGTGCAAGTCGAGAATACATCCAAGTTGCCGCAGAGAAGAAAACTTCTTTTCATCCTTCTCGCAGCTAGAGCCCATCTGTAATATGGGACCGATACTACTGTTGTGGTTAAGGTTATCGAGATAACATATGGAATGCAATTTAGAGAGAAAATAAAGAGAATGGAAGCAACTCAAAGGAAAAGAGAGCTAGCCCATTAGAATCCATGGGCTTAAATGTGCAAGCTACAATTCTTGTACGGCAATAAGAATGAAGTATCGGGTAGTTTGCAATGCTGCCTATCATAAGAACTGAATCCAGTGGTGAGATTCAAGTAATTTAACAACCAGTTCTCTGCCCTAATGATTTCTTCCAACAACCAATGTGCCAAACTGCTCAGAAAGTTAACAACTGGTTCTCCCAAAATGGTACGAACCGGCTGAATCCCACCACTGACTGAATCACATAACCACAAGAACCTGACCAGCCTATGCCAAGCTTCAGTTCGATCCTGAGTATGTTTGTGATCTATTTTCAAATATCAATCCTACGTCCAGTTATATACGAATCTCACTAGGCTTGAGGTTGACTCAGCCTTCCATCCTTCCGAGGTCGATAAAATGAAGACCCAGATTGTTCGGGGGCAATATGCTGACTCTGTAAATCACTTAGAGAGGCATCTGTAAAGCACTGTGAAGCGGTATATAAGTTTAAGTGCTATTGCTATTATAGATTGCCCTCAACATATGACCATTCAAAGTTTTAGATGGGGCTACCCTTAAAGAGTATTTGGAAGCTACAGATGATGTAGAATGTAGACAGTTCTGGAGGTCCCTAGGGTACCATATGTTAACACCACTGTTTATGTGAGTTGCATGGATTGCCAGTTTCCTTCCAGGCCCAATTCAAAGTTTTGGTCACTACCCTTAAAGAATTTTAAAGACCTCTGGGCATGGGTCCAGAGTATCTGAGGAACCATCTCATCCCAATGGAATTATCCTGCCTCACTTGCTCCAGCAGAAGAGGATTACCTCAGACTCCATCGGTTAAGGAATTTCAGCTGGTGGGGTCAAGGAGAAGAGCCTTTTCCACTGTGGACCCTAACCTGTGGGACATTTCTACCATTAGAGATAAAATCTGTTCCCGCCCTCCTGGCCATTAAAATGTGCTTCTGCCAGTTGGCTTGAAGCCCCAATGACTCTTGCAAGAGATGGTTGACAGGACAAGATAACTTCCCTGACATGCCATCCATCTTCTTGGTTTTAGTTCTTACATAACTTTTAAACTTTTAATTGTTTTATAGTTATCTTTTTATCATTTGTAAGCTGCCTAGAGTTGCTTATCAATGAGATAGGTGGCAATTCCATAAATTCCATACATAAATAACAAAGTTGCAACCACCTTGGAAAAAGGGACTGATGACCTGAACTCCCACTTATAAGTATTGCACCACTCTTGTGGTCGTGAAATCACATTTTTGCTGCTTGGCAACCAGATGTTGCAATTACAACAGGTGCAGCACACTGCAGTCGCATATTTGGAATTTGCAACCTTTTTTTTTTTTTTGCCAATTTCCAAGAGAAGAACCCGTTTGGGGAAGACGGATTCGCTGAACAATTGTGCGAATCACTTAACAGATGCAGTGATGTGCTTAACAACCATTGAAAAAACTGTTGTAAAATGAGCTCTTACTCGACTTTACATTACAACTGCAATGACTTAAGGTGGAAATTCCGAACCCAATTGTGGTCATAAGTTCAGAGTAACCTGTATATGATTGCTGCACCTATATAAAATTCAGCATAAACTAGGTAGGTAGTCCTTGACTTACAACCACAATTGAGCCCAAAATTTCTGTTGCTAAGTGAGGCATTTGTTAAGTGAATGTAGCCCCATTTTACAACTTTTCTTGCCACTGAATCCCTAAAGTTGTTAACTTAGTAATACAGTTGTTAAGTGAATCCAGCTTCCACATTGACTTTGTTTGTCAGAAGATTTATTTATTTATTTATTTATTTATTTAATTCATATTTATATGCCGCCCTACTCCTGAAGGACTCAGGGCGGCTCACAACAATAAAACAACAAAACAATAAATTAATACTAAAATAATCCAATTAAAATCGCCAACAGTTAAAACTAAAAATTCCGAGCAGATCAGGAGATTTACTGAAAAAGCCATGTCTTCAGGCCACCGTGGAAAGAGTGGAGGTCGGGGGCTGTCTGGAGCTCAGTGGGTAACCCATTCCAGAGGGTTGGTGCGGCCACAGAGAATGCCCTCATCCTGGGCACCACCAGCCGACATTGTCCGGCAGATGGCACCCGGAGGAGGGCAGCCCTATGTGAACGCACTGGGCGGTGGGAGGCCGGTAGGAAGTGATCCTGCAAGTACCCTGGGCCCATGCCATGTAGGGCTTTATAGGTAAGTACCAGCACCTTGAAGCGGATCCGAAGGACCACCGGCAACCAGTACAGCTCGCGCAGGAGAGGTGTAACACAAAAGAGGATCACAAGATCCCAGAACACTGCAACCATCATAAATGTGAGTCAGTTGCCAAGTGCCTGAATTTTGATCACATGATCGTGGGATGCTGCAAGGGTGGTAAGTATGAAAACAGTGTCATAAGTCAATCTTTTCAGTGCTGTTGTAACTTTGAATGATCACTAAATGAACAAACAATGTAGGCTGGTGACCCCCAGGGGGAGAGCCTTCTCTGTGGGAGCACCTACCCTCTGGAATCAGTTGCCCCCAGAGATAAGGAGAATTCAAGACCTCAGTGCCTTCCGCCGTGCCCTTAAAACCCATTTTTTTTCAGCAAGCCGGGCTGGCTTAAGAAGGAATTTTAAATTTTAAATGTTTTAATTGGTTTGTGATTTTTAAATTTTTGGGGGCCAAATTTATATATATTTTAATTGTTTTTAATATTTGTATTGCATGTTCTTAATTCTGGCTGTACACCGCCCTGAGTCCTCAGGGAGAAGGGCGGTATATAAATTGGAAATTAAATTAAATTAAATTAAACTGTTGTAAGGCGAGGACTACCTGTATTTTCTAACGGCATAAACTTGGCAAATAACACAGACAAGGAGTAGAGCTTTGCGAGCAACTCACCGGTAAAAATACTCTCAGGTTGCACTTTATTCCTGATGACCACATGGACTTATCAGTCCAATTTAATTGGCGACAGTTTACCAATGATTTTCCTTTGGCTTTTTTCCAGAATGTATTTACAACTTCTCCACTGAGTTTACACCCAAATTTCCCCAATGATTCCCTATTGCTACATTTCTAACAAGGTTGGCCAGATGGTAGACCTGCTGAGACAAACACAACAGTTTTTTCTTTTCTTGATGACTTCATAGATACGTTGTCCACATAAGATGTGATGTAGGATTATAACAAATAGTGGTTTCTTCTAATGTTGTAGATTTCCAACTTATCCAGCAGTACCAGTGCTGCTCATTTCCACTGTTAAGTTAAATTTATTTCCCTTTCTTGAGTTTCTTATCCTCTCCAGAAAACCTTTGTGCAGATCAGGAACACATTTTTGATCAGATCAAGCACATTTTTGGGTGGAACCAGAGGGCCACAGTGAGTGGGCTAATGAGGAAAGGTGGATTGAGCTTATTTTACACCCTGAATTTTTTGCAGATACTTTTTGATGAGATTATTTCTAAAGCCATATCAAGTGTTACATTTATTATAAGGCCAGTAGAATCTGCAGGAAACTTGAATGGCAATAAAATGATGACGCACACATACAAACGCCACTATGACGTATTTACATCCTGAGATCTGACACAACTATGCAAGCCACGGCATTTGCATGATATTGTCACCATGTCACATTCCATCATCGGCTCTTTCCTACTGAAAATTGTGTACCGTATAAGACTTGCGTTTTAGTTTTCAGGATTTCAGACCGGTGGAAAAATTGTGGCGACTACTTTTAGGAATAAAGGGTAGAAGACCTCTCTGGTCTTATGCAACGCTGGGTTACTAATCCTTGGTTTAGAAATACCATTAGGAAGTTTACTGTTGCAGATTTATTCAGTTGTGGGAAGTTCAGAATGGAACATACATGTCAATGCAAAAAAGTGGGAAAACTGACAGGCTGTACCCTCCTTTCCACTGCAAAGGCCTGCAGAGAACCAGATAGTTAGAATGCTTCTAATGAACATCCGTTTATTTATTTTTTCTTAAATGAAGCATAAATAAAATGAAAATTGCCACCGTGGCAATCCAAAAACACTTCTGTGTCAGAACCAATATGTATGTCGCCTGACACTCTTCCCACATATTGCTTTGAAATCAGACTCCCACCACCCACCCACAAAGACAAGGGTGATGATGTAATGAACCTTGCTGCTGCATTAACTCACATTGAGACCGGAAAAGAAAGACACCACTGGAAACTGAAACAGGAGGTCACCTTGTGAAGAAAAAGGATAGTCAAGACCTAGTAGTAGGTTAATAAAATATTAAATGAACTAGAAAGCTAACTCCACTTGCAAAACAATGATTTCCAAATGTAGAAATTTCCCATCCAACAGAAAAACTTTTTTGTTTAGAAAAAAACTGGGTTACTAATCCTTGGTTTAGAAATACCATTAGGGACTCTTCCCAAATTTCTAACACTTTCAGTTTACAGTACAGTCATACCTCGGTACTTGACTGCTTTGAAACTCATTCAATTTGGTACTCGATGCATTTTGAGATGAAATTTTTGTCCTGGTACTCATCATTTGTTTAGTACTCGGCACACAAGCTAGAACTTGTTGATTGCCTCTTGTCTCACCCTTTCTGGCCAAAACAAAGGGTGACGCAGGGGTGAAATCCAGCAGGTTCTGACAGGTTCTGGAGAACTGGTAGCGAAAAGTTTGAGCAGTTCAGAGAACCGGTAGTGGAAATTTTGAATAAAATGGAATGGAATGGAATGGAATGGAATGGAATGGAATGGAATGGAATGGAATGGAATGGAATGGAATGGAATGGAATGGAATAGAATAGAATAGAATAGAATAGAATAGAATAGAATAGAATAGAATAGAATAGAATAGAATAGAATAGAATAGAATAGAATAGAATAGAATAGAATTCTTTATTGGCCAAGTGTGATAGGACACACAAGGAATTTGTCTTGGTGCATATGTTCTCATGTACATGTACATATGTACATAAAAGAAAAGATATGTTCATCAAGAATCATAAGGTACAACACTTAATGATAGTCGAAGTGTACAAATAAGCAATCAGGAAACAATCAATATCGATATAAATCATAAGGATACAAGCTACAAAGTTACAGTCATACAGTCATAAATGGGAGGAGATGGGTGCTGGGAACAATGAGAAGATGGGTGATGAGAAGATTAATAGTAGTGCAGATTTAGTAAATAGTTTGACAGTGTTGAGAGAATTATTTGTTTAGAAGAGTGATGTCGTTCGGGGAAAAAACTGTTCTTGTGTCTAGTTGTTCTGGTATGCAGTGCTCTATAGCATCATTATGTCCAGGATGTGAGGGGGTCTGTAAATAGTTCGGAGAACCGGCAAATACCACCTCTGGCTGGCCCTAAGTGGGGTGGGAATGGAGAGTTTGCAATATCCTTTCCCCAGGAGTGGGGAGGAAATAGGGATTTTGCAGTATCTTTCCCCTGGAGTTGGGTGGGAATGGAGATTTTGCAGCATCCTTCCCCTGCCATGCCCACCAAGCCACGCCCACCAAGCCACACCCAAGAAACTGGTAGTAAAAAAAATTGGATTTCACCACTAGGGTGACGTGTTAGTTACACAGTTTGTTTAGTGTTTGCTTTTAGTATTCGTTGCGCCTCCCAGAACCAATTAACAATGAGTACTGAGGTATTGCTGTATTTAATAACCAAACTTATTATTCCCTGACTTCATTTCCCAGCAACAGAAAGGAAGGAAAAAGTATTGTGCTCAAATAAGGATTTACCATGACTGAGCTTGAATGTTGTGGGGGAAAGGGTGGGGGAGGTCCTGTGAAGATTGGTTTTCTACAAGCGACAATTTACAGGTCGGAGAAATAGTTTACCTTTCTGTTCTCCTACTTTCTCCACTGCCAATGTGGAGAAGTCCTATTGGCTAATCATGCCCCGGGCATAACTGCACTATACGTACCTCCTAGTTGGCATGATGTATATGGTAGAATCATCTTCTTTGATGAAACAACTGGCTGAATAATTTGTAAGTACAAAGGGTCTCAGGAAATGATATTGAAAAGGAGCAGAGTTGGAGGTAGCTTTTCATTCACATGTGTCTCTTTAAATGTTAAATAAAAGATTTAATGGATTAATGGAGGTAAAAGCCTCTCTTTGAAGTTTCAGTCTTCCTAAATTAGAAGATGACTGTAAAGGCGGGAAAGTGTAACAACACAATGCACTGAAGAGCTTAGCGTCTTGTATTTTATACATACTAATAGTAATTAACTGGTAGAAGCAGTCCGCAAGCTAACTTACTTCCTAATGGAAGCTCCTTGCAAAAATCAGAATCCTGCGAGCTATAGTGTTCCCCTGTGGCATCTTATGGAAGTGAAAGTTGGAGTTTGAAGAAGCAGGATAGGACTGGTATTTATGCCTTTGGAATTTGGTGTTGGACAAAACTGAAAATACTGTGGATGACCAAGAAAACAAATTGATAGATCCTTGAACAAATTAACCGAAGTTCTCATTCAAGGCACAAACAACCAAGCTCAAATTATCTTACTTTGGATCCCTTATATAAAGACTTACTGTGTAGCTCTCTGAAGAAGGTTCTAATGCAGGTCTAGGACAATTCACTGTGGCCAATTCACCATGGCCAACTCACCACAGCCCACTCATTGTAGCCAACTCACCGTGTGACAATTAGCCACGGCCAACTCGCCACAGGACAACTCACCTTGGGATAAGAGTTACACTAATAGCAAAGAAATGGTGGAATAGAATCATTAAAGAAAGGCTGCCAAAGGAAGGGACTAAAGGAAATGTAAATGACAAAAATTAAAATATTTTTAAATTTTTTTAAATAATTAAATTGAATCGTTGAATTGTACTGCGGCAAGTTGGTTGACCATGGCGAATTGGCCACAGAGAGTTGGCCATGGCAAGTAATCCCATTCCATATAAAAGCTGGTAAATATGGAAGGTAGAAGAAAAGGATGACCAGGTTATGGATAGATCAACACAGAGGAAATCTATCTATGTAGTTGCTAAGACTCAACAGTGATTTAATGGCAGATAATCAAAATAATGAAGTGAAGATTTCTAATACAGGTATCTGCAACTTACAACAGTTTGTTTAGTGGTTGTTTGAAGTTACAACAGCACTGAAAAAACGGCACTGATTTACGACCTTTTTGCACACTTATGACCATTGCATCATCCCCATAGTCACATGGTCAACATTCAGTTACTTGGTAACTGACTCATATTTATGACGGTTGCTGTGTCCCAGGATCATGTGATCACCTTTTCTGACCTTCTGACAAGCAAAGTGAATGGGGAATTAACAATTGTGTTACCAACTTAACGACTGCAGTGATTCACTTAACAATTGTAGCAAAAAGCGCATAAAATGGGGCAAAACTCATTTAACCACTGTCTCGCTTAGCAAAAGGAAGTTTGGGCTCAATAACGGTCATAAATCAAGGACTATCTGTAATGGGAAGCAGGAAAAAGCATGCTTAGGCAATGATGAAGTAAGAGAGGCTGTGGGTGAGAAAAAGTGAGGATGAGATACAAATATGTACATAGAGAAGACAAAAGTTGCAAAGACTGTGATGAAAGAGAACATGGGATGGTTAAGATTAAAATTAAAAATACAGATTATTTTTGATTAAAATGAACTTTTCTTGAAAGAGTTGTAAGATCGTAGTAAAAGCAAAGGAAGTTTGCAAAGATAAAAAGGAATAGAGAGATACAGCGAACGATACGATAAACTAATATTAGATAAATTTCCACTTTCTTTCCTTAATTCACAACTTCAATTTCTTTCAACTACAATTTAATATTTTCTGTAGTTCTTTATGCCTTATAAAGGAAGAGGCCCAAATGCCATATGACTGGGTGAGCTCCTGTTCCTTGCCCCAGCTCCTGCCCACCTAGCAGTTCGAAAGCATGAAAACGTGAGTAGATAAATAGGTACCACTTTGGTGGGAAGGTAACAGTGTTCTATGGCCTTTGGTGAATAGTCATACTGGCCACATAACCACACAAATGTGTTTGGACAACATTGGTTCTCTCAGCTAAGAAATGGAGATGAACACCATCCCCTAAAGTCGGACATCACTGGAAATTTATACCTTTCTCTTTACTGTGGATCTGACTTCGAATATGGGTGAAAGGGACCTCCTATAGAGAAAAAGGGATTAGAAATTATAGCAAGGAAATTATTGGGGATGAAATTGAAGGAAATACTGGAACAATTATGTCAAAGAACTGTATGTGAGTACAGTTCAATATGAAAGTATTGAGTACAACTTTAATGAGAGCTATAAATAGTTTTGTCCAAAAAGTATACTGATTATAACTTTTTCAGTCTTATAACTTGCAGTATACAAAGGAGTAAACATACAGAATAAAAACAAAAGGACCTACAAGTAATAAAAATCTCCTAGATGGTGACCAGAAACATTTTAATCTTCACTGTAACCACAGTGGAATGGTGTTGTTTTAACAGCTTTATAAAATGCCACGAAAGGGGCGGCTGCTCCAAATTTCCAGAGGCAAGGATTATTTTAATTTTTCATAACTGATGAAAAAAAAAGTCCTAAATGCTGTGAAAATAGTGAAAAATGGTAAGACTGCAGGCATAGACAGTGTTAAATGGAGTAATGTTAAAATATGGATGCGGTTTATTTGAGTGGCTGTGGGAAATGTTTAATGTATGTGTAAAGTGCGTGAAAGAAAACGTATTAATAAAGTGAAATTATAGAAGTTTTGCACACATGCAGAGTTGAAGATTGGTTGCTGAATGCAGTAAATATTATGGGATGGAAGTAAAAAAAATGCATGAGACTAAATGGAGTCCTTGTTGCATGGTTGAACTCTAAGATAGGTACCAATAGTGGGTTCCTCCCGGTTCGGCCCGGTTCCGCTGAGCCAGTACCGGTGACGATATGACGTCACCGAACCCATTCTGCCCCGCCTGCCCCCCCGCTCCCCCATGTTATTCTTACCTTTTATTTGGCCCCACCCCCAGTCTATTGCTGCCTCCTGAGTCCCAGCTGATGGGCTATAAGGAAAAACTGTTTAAACTCTTGCCGCGGGGCTTCAAAGGGCCGCCCTACAGCTGATCAGTGGTAAAAGGCAGTTTGGTGGTAGATTGGTACCTCCAAAAACAAATGAGTAGACCAGTACCTGCAAAAATAAATGGGTAGACCCATGCCTGCAAAAATACATGAGTAGACCAGTGCCTGCAAAAATAAATGGGTAGACTGGTACAGCTCTGCAAGAAGTTAAAAGCCTGGTAGACCAGTACCTCTGCTAAATCCTAAAGAATTGTCAGATGACCATCAAGCCACACCCACAAAATAAGCCGCGCCCACAGAACCTGTAGTAAAAATATTTAGAACCCACCCCTGATAGGTACAGTAGATAGATAGATACTTCTAATGTATCTATGGATATATGTTTTAGAAAAAGTTATGGTGACATTAGACTTAGAATAAATGTACACTTTAAATGTACACTAATTGGCATACATTAAATTGGAAATTTCGTTGCATACAGCTCTCAAAGGGTCACCACCCCCAACATACACTACATAAAACATGACAAAATAAATAAATAAAATTATGCATATACCCACATACCCACATGTATTATATGATACAGAGAAACAACATAGTCTAGTTCGGATGTATACATGAAATACATGTATATATTATAGATAGGGCCTCTTAAAAGTTTGTTCATCTTTTTGAACTTTTTAAACATTTCTGCCTACATATGATAAGAAGAACCCAATTAAACAAATGAGTAAAAAAAAAATTACAGGTAGTCCTCGACTTACAGCTATTGGTTTAGTGACTTTTTGAAGTTGTGTTGGAACACCCACAACTTCTGGAGGCAAGATTAATTGTTCTAATTGTCAGGAAATTTCTCCTTATTTCTTGGTTGCTTCTGTCCTTGATTAGTTCCCATCCATTGCTTCTTGTCCTGCCTTCAGGTGTTTTGGAGTCTTGATGGACCCCCTCTTTTTTGTGGCAGCCCCTGAGATCTTGGAACACTGCTATCTTGTCACCCCTAGTCCTTCTTTTTATTAAAGTTCTTTGAGACCTCCCTGAGCATTTACACGCCTTGTTCTTGCAATCTTTATTAGCTGACCACTCCTGGAGAAGGCAAAAATGGTGCTGAATTGCTACTATTTGTACATAATCTCTCTGACAGCGTGGACTGGTGGAATACAAACACCTTGAAAATTGTTTTGTAAATTTTTGCAGCCTGGGGAGCTTCAGCAACTGTTTTTGCAGATCCTTTGCATGAGCCAAGATACTCTTCCTGTATTGTAGAGATAAGACTTTGATTATTTATTGTATGGTACATTCACATCATGTTTCAATAAAAACACACGAGGTAAAAATACAAAATACAAAATATAAAATATTATAAATGCATGCCTAGATTACAGATAGAATTTTTTTTTTTTTGCTTCATTCGTCACAGCGAGGAAATCAGCAAAATGTCCATTACAGGCTCTATTTTGGCACTGACACTATAGGTTTTTTTGGCCCCACAGTCACAGATTGGTGATGGTATTTTGCTCGGCTTACAGAGGACGTCTGCCCATCTACATGGCCACTGCAGATCTGATTCAGTGTTGTCCATATTGCATGGGGCTGGTGAGACTTTGATAGTGAATATGCAGAAAAAGTTGTTTAAATAAGGTAGGACCAGAGGTGGTATTCAGCAGGTTCTGACCAGTTCTGGAGAACTGGTAGCGGAAATTTTGAGTAATTCGGAGAACTGGTAAATGCCACCTCTGACTGGCCCCACCCAGGGGTGGGTTCCACTTACCATTACTACTGATTCGTAATGGGAGCACGTGCATGCGCTCACTTCTGTGCATGTGCATATCATCAGTGATAATGTCAGGGTGGGGGGGGCAGAGCCTCCTGCCACCATTACTACCAGTTCGCAAGAACTGGACCGAACCGGGAGCAACCCACCACTGGCCCTGTCCCCATCTATTCTCTGTCTCCTGAGTCCCAGCTGATCAGGTGGAAATGGCGATTTTGCAGTAACCTTCCCCTGGAGTGGG
>WNWU01000034.1:11369954-11397417 GCA_012654045.1 Ptyas mucosa
TTTCTTTCTTTCTTTCTTTCTTTCTTTCTTTCTTTCTTTCTTTCTTTATCGTATGGCTGGTCACACACAGTATTAAAACACTTCATTTTTACAGGCTAAAACATTTAAAACAATAAAAAAAAAGCAGTAAGAAAACCTAAAAGGAAAACAGAAATAACATTTCAAAGTTTAATGTCGAGTTTGGAGATCCAGTCAGTAGCTGTCGTTGTTATGCATTGTTATGCAACGTTGTTATGTTGCCCTTTGAAAAGCACCTTTGGGACAGCCAGGACTTCAGTGAGTGAGAATCTATTACATAGACACCCAACTTTAATTTCATTTTTAATTTTTTTAAAATTAAAATTAACACAATATTGAAGTCACATTGTCTTTTGTTTAGGTAGGTGTATCTTACTTATACCTAGATAATGTTGGGTCACCACCAGCTATCTAAACAGGCAAAGGAAGACACGGACAATTGGAAAGGAGGACAAAGGGGAGAGAAAAGAAAGGGACATTTTAATTTCTTGGCATTTACAACAAAAATACAGTGAAAAGCTGCAAAAAATATACTCAGCCGTACATGTATATGAAATTACTTTTTCCAGCATCAGAAAGATTGGATTTTTCAATTGCGACATTTTCCCAACAAATCTTCATTTTCAAGAACGTATGCTGGTGATAATATAGAATAGACAACCGCACGCTTTTCAAATTTCACTACAGACATGTATAACGATTGAAGCCGATTGCTAGAATCAGGAAATAAATTAAGTAACATAAATCTAGGTTGCTGCTGGGTCTGTTGACAGATGAGGAGTGGGGGTGGGGGAAGCAGATAATTTACAAGATCATGATACACAAAACAGTTCAATTTAAAAATAACAACAACAAAAAGCTGGACAGTATTTGATTTTAAGTTTACTCCTGTTGGACTGAGGACCTGAAGACAAAAAGGGCATTTCCTTTGGTCGGATTTCTGACACCCACAAGAAAATGACTCTTTATTATAATGATTTTATTTCCTACCATATAACTCTGCCTAACTAATGGTATATTCTGCTTACCGTATTTTCCGGCATATAAGACGACTGGGCATATAAGATGACCCCCTACTTTTCCTATTAAAATATAGGGTTTGGGCTATACTCGCCGTATAATGTTGTTGGCGCTCCCGTAGTGTCATCGGTCAGCGCTGGCAACTTAGATTCGGGAAGCTGTGCCGATCTCGTCAAGGATGCATGCCACTGAATGCTGGACCCAGCTGGTTCCTGCGCGGAGCTTCCCCCACCCTCCCAGGCATCCAGGTGGATATTACCAACGCTCCGACTTCCCCAGACAGCTGGGGCTCGCCATCACTAGGGGTCAGCTGGGGAAGTCGGAGCATCAGTAGGCTTATACCCGGCGTATAAGACGACCCCCGACTTTTGAGAGGATTTTCCTGTGTTAAAAAGTAGTCTTATACGCCAGAAAATACGGTAACTTTAGCTTAGCTTTCTCTTTTCAACCACTTCCTATATACCCGTTCTGGTGAACTTATGGCACGCGTGCCAGAGGTGGCATGCAGCATCCTCTCTGTGGGCACGTAAGCTGTCACTCAAGTTCAGCTCTGCCGTACATGCGCACACGCCTCCCGCTGGCCAGCTGGTCTTCGGCTCTCTGCCGTGCATGCGCGGGGGCGGGGGGCTGTTGGGGGGCACGTGCACATGCATGGGGTGGCCCGTGTGTGAGGGCCCATGCATGCATGCAGGGGTGGGGCGCATGTTGGGGGCATGCACGGATGCAAAGGGGCCGGGGCACATGCAGGGGCCATGTGCACATGCGTGGGGATGGGGTACATGCACTTTTTGGGGATTTGGACGCACATGCTTTGGGCATTCGGTCCGGAAAAGGTTAACCATCACTGCTATATACCATATGTGTTTCATCTCTATCCATCCAAAATCAGCTCTTGCCCAAACTCACTTTTCATTTGCACATTTCAGAGAATGAGGGGCATTACAGGTCTTAGATCTGGAACTGGGGTTTGGCCTTGTTGATTGCTGGAGATGTTTATGTTCTGCCTGCTTTAAATTCCTGGCCTTCTGCTGCTGGGTCTGGCTGTGTTTCTCCACTTCCTCAAAATATTTAGTAGCCTTTGGATCTCCTTCCAAGAGCCTTAAGCTTCAGAATAAACCTCTTCCAAGAGCACTCAAGGCTTCTCTCTCAGCTGGAGTTTGCTCAGTCTCTTATAAAATGTTCTGCTGCCACCAACAAAGTACAAGTAGTCTATTTTTCACACTTAACGACCTTTGCAACATCCCAGTGATCACCTGATCAAAATCTGGACACTTGGCAACAGGTTCACATTTATGACGGTTGCAGGGGTCATGTGATCAGCTATTGCCATCTTCTGACACGCAAAGTCAATGGGGAATCCAGGTTCACTTAACAACCGTGTTACTAACTTAACAACTGCAGTGATTCGCTTAACAACTGTGGCAAGGAAAGTCATAAGAATGGGGCAAAACTCACTTAGCAAATATCTCTCTTAGCAATTTGGGGTTCAATAGTAGTCATAAGTTGAGGAGGACTACCTGAACTCTGCCATTGGGTCCTGATGCTGCCAGCGCTGGTTACTCTTGCCACGTTTGCTCTCTATAAATTTCCTGGAAACTTCTTTGGGACTTCAATTCCTTGTTCTTGAATCTTTCTCCCTTCTTTCCTCTTCTGACTCTTTTCTCATCATGTTACAAATTTGTGGAACAGCCAATCCCCTTGGCCCACTGATTCTTCAAGGTATGATGGTGGAAGATTGGGCAATTTTTCCACCATGTGACCTTGTTTTCATTCTATCAAAAAAAAAGAAGGAAGAAAGGAAAGATAGCATAAAAGAAAATGTGGCAATTACCCGATATATTTTAAGTTTTTTTAAAAAAACAATTATATACTTTTTATTCTGGTTTTTGCTTCGGAAAACATTCAAGGCATGTGGGAACGTGACAAATACAGAAATAGACAAAGTAAAATAAATAAATAAAACATAATCAAATGAGAGGGCAATAACATCTTCAATGGCTGTATGAAATGCATTATGTTTTTTGTAATTATCAATTAATTTAATGCATTTAAGCTGTTTACAAAGATACTATCAATTTGTTAAGGGAGACTTAGTTTTGTTGGTAAAATGAGCCACTTTTGACTAAGGTCCTTCAAATGGCAAAAGGAAAGTTATATGGTTCTAAGTTTTTTAATTATTTGTACCTTTTTCAGAATCAGACATTTTTGGAACAGCTATTCTGGTTGGCCACAACAATTATGGATTATAATTGAAGAAAAGGGTTTATTGCCTTTTAGATTTGTTTGGAAATAGGGAGTTTCTAGAAGTTTCTGGAGGATGCTGGAATTAACTTCCTTTGTCATCATGCCCTTACTCTTTATCACTTAAGTGGAATAATTCTGTTTTAAGTAACATTTGTTCAACAACGTTTCGGGCAATTAGCTGCAACACTTGGTAAAAGCTGACCCATCTTTAAAATGAGCTTCTTTAACAGCATCACTTTTTTTATATAAGAAAGCTGAAACAGCTCAGGCTTTTTGAACTGATAATGGATGACAACAGCTGGAGGACAGATGGAATGAAAATAACTCCTTGGAAGAGGATGCTAGATAGGTATAATTTACATTCTAGCGTATATTAATTAACTGGCATGGAATCTGGCTTCTAGAATTGGTTTATCCAGTTCCTAAAACTCCTTTTTGTGGCCCTTACAAATGGTGCCATGGAAAATTAGATCATAGATATCATTCCCCTTCATTTTCAATTTCCCTTCAAGGGGAGAAGCAACCTAGAACTAAGAAGAAATTTCTTGACGGTGAGAACAATTAATCAGTGGAATGACTTGCCTCCAGAAATTGTGGATGTTCCAACTCTGATGGTTTTTAAGAAGAGATTGGACAACCATTTGTCTGAAATGCATAGGATGTCCTCAGTGGTG
The DNA here is from genome assembly GCA_012654045.1 of Ptyas mucosa. Taxonomy (NCBI): domain Eukaryota; kingdom Metazoa; phylum Chordata; class Lepidosauria; order Squamata; family Colubridae; genus Ptyas; species Ptyas mucosa. The sequence goes on from WNWU01000034.1 coordinate 11,373,911, forward strand.
GGTTTCAAAAATTTTTACTACTGGTTCTGTGGTTGTGGCTGGTGGGCGTGGTATGGCATGGCTTGGTGGGTGTGGCTTGGTGAGTGTGACAGGGGAAGGATACTGTAAAATCTCTGTTCCCTCCCCACTCCAGAGGAAGGATACTGTAAAATCTGCATTCTCTCCCCAATCCAGGGGGAGGTTACTGCAAAATCCCCATTTCCAGCTGGGACTTGGGAGGCAGAGAATAGATGGGGGTGGGGCCAGTCAGAATTTTTACTACTAGTACGAGTAGTTCTCTGAACTACTCAAAATTTCCACTACCAGTTTTCCAGAACTGGTCAGAACCTGCTGAAACCCATCTCTGGATGTCCTGTCTGAGAAGGGGGTTGGACTAGAACAGGGGTCACCAACCTTTCGGACCTCAGGGACCATCAAATTCATAATTTTAAATCCCGCAGACCACTAATACGATTTTTTTAAAAAGATAAATAGTATTTAGTGCAATATAAAAAATGCAAATAATTTTTCAGCAGATCACCAAAAATTTTTCACGGACCACCAGTGGTCCACGAACCACCAGCTGGTGACTGCTGGACTAGAAGACCTTCAAGAAGCCTTCCAACACTGTTACTCTGTTATTCAGAGTCATGATGCCACTCACTTGCAAGATTTTATGATGCCAGTCATCTCTTATTTCAATACCCTAAAATATTTGCCCATCTTGCAAAACAATTCTAAAATCTGATTCCTTAGCTGCTGAAAGAAGTCCTGTCCTGATCTAGATGATGTCATAATACAGATAGTCCTCGCTTACCAACTGCGTCATTTAGTGGCCAAAAATATAACAATGTAAAAAAAAAAAGCTTTGCAACCAATCCTCAAATTTACAACTGCCATAAGCAACCCATGGTCATGTGATCCCATTCTGCGCTTCCCAACCTGCTTGCAATAATAAGCAAATTTAACGGAGAGGTAAAATCGTAAGTCATGATCACATGATGTTGTGCTTAACAACTACGCTGACTCAATAATTGACCAAGTGGAAAGTAACATCGCAAGTCCATCACAATCAAGTGTTTTTCAACTTAGCAACCCACAGTATTTAGCGATCAAGTTGTTGGTCCCAATTGAGGCTGTTAAAAATAAGGACTGTCTGTATAACAGATTTGAAGGTATGTCATGAGTTCCCAGATTGCTGCTTTACTCAACTCAATTGAAGATGCTAATAGTTTCCTTTAAAATAGCTTGAGATCAACTTAAATACAGGTGTAGTTGGATCCCATTTCCATCTCATGCATCTCTCCAACTCCTAAGAAGGTTGGAGTTTCATCCCTGAGAGGAATACATTTCTTATTTACAAAAGAGATGACTTTCTTTGTAATAGGATTCTGTCTCATCTAGACTCTGTGGAAGAACAAAAAATGTGTGTATTTTTGAGTGCCAAGTTAAAGCTCATTTATTATCCAGTCTAGTGTTATGTGGGGGGAAATAGACGGCGGGAACACTGTGTATACTGCCTTGAAGTCTTAAACTAAAAATAAAATGCATTCTATTTTTTGGAGGACATTTAAAATTAATGATATTGATTGTTGGCATAGGGATGACTCTCATTTTTATTGAAAATGTATTCCATAAAATGAAAGGCAAACTTCCTTAGATTACTGTGATACCCATATTTTGGAGATCCAAGAATTTAATGAGTATTTTTATAACATTAATATTTTGGGTTTTAGTTATACAAAATTGTCTACCATTAACTGTTGTTTTATATCTGTTTCAGCAAGTCGTTATTTTAATGTTGTTTTTGTAGGGTTGCTGTTTTAATTTTTTTTTAAATTAATGTGATAAACTGAATTCTGATCAATTGGTTTATTTGCAAGAGATTTGAAGCATTCCTTTCAGAAAAATAAGATGTGTTCAAGTCCTCCCTTAGCCCTGAAAGCCAGCTGGGTGACCCTGGACCAGTAGGTCAGTCATTCTCTCAACCCAATCTACCTCAAAGAGTTGTAGTTGTGGGAAAACAGGAGGAGGAAGGTGTGCTGGATTTATTTACTGCCTTGACTTATTTATAAAAAAAATAATAAAGATGGGATATAAATAAATAAAATAAATGCAACAATTCTAAGTAAAATTATAATAGCCATTTATCCTTCAACCAATCAGGATAGAGCTGCAAGGGACCTTGGAGGTCAACTAGTCCAATCCCCTGCTCAAGCAGGAGATCCTATACCAGTGATGGCTAAGCTTTTTGCCGTCGTGTGCCGAAAGCAGGGGGAGTGTGGGGGTCACACGCGCACATGCCCACACCCATAATTCAATGCGCCCCACCACACGCTCCCCTTGCTCCAGTTTTTCACCCTCCCCAGGCTCCAGGGGCTTTTTTGGAGCCTGGGGAGGGCGAAAACGGCCTCCCCCCCCCGAGGCCAGAAACGGCCCATTTCCCAACTTCCGGTGGGACTGGAAGGCCTGTTTTTCACCCTCCCCAGGCTCCAGAGGCTCCAGAGGCTTTCTAGGAGCCTGGGGAGGGCGAAAACATGAATGTGTGCTGGAGCTGAGCTAGGGCAATGCTTGCGTGCCCACAGATATGGCTCTGCGTGCCACCTGTAGCACACGTGCCATAGGTTCGCCATCACAGTCCTATACTATTTCAGACAAGTGACTGTCCAGTCTCTTCTTAAAAACATCCAATGATGAATGTTTTTCACCCACAACTTCTGACAGCCAGTTGATCCACTGGTTAATTGTTCTCGCTGTTAGGAAGTTTCTCCTTAATTCCAGGTTGCTTCTCTTCTTGATTAGTTTCCATCCATTGTTTCTTGTTCTGCCCTCTGGTGCTTTTCAATAGTGACTCTGAACAGCAAACAATCATACTACAAATTAAAATAAATTATTTCATAAATATGATATAAATTCATATTACAAAATTAAAATATACTCAGCAGCTGAGGAAGATGTTATAATCTATGGTTGGTAACATAGCCAGTAGGTGGGACTCTTCACACTTACTTAACCCTTTCAAAAGGCCAGGCAAATCCGAGTTATCCTGATCTCTGGAGGGAGGATGATTTATATAGTGGGAATAGGAAAGGCACACTTCCTGAGCCCCACCAACCAGAATTTCCTGGAGGACGTAACCAAGAATATACCATCCTACTATGCCACACTAGACAGTTAGAACCAACTGCCAGAAGTCAGTCCCTCAAGCATCTAATCTCAAGCCATTAATAGTTTTGAAAGGTGGCCATCATTAGCTTGAATTATACCTGGAAGCACACTGACAGCCAGTGAAGCTTACAAAATACAGTAGTAGTTTTACAGGTGCTGAGTAACTGGCAGTATTTACTACTTGTGCAGCTGCACTTTGAATAAATTGAAATTTCTCAATGCTCTTCAAGGGCAATCCCATGTTGACCGCTTTGCAATAATCCAGACAGGTGGCCATGAGTGACAGTGAGCAGGAGGGCCTATTAGTATTCAACATAAATTTGTAATTGCAAGCACAGAGTCATATAGGATACAGTAAGATTTTCAAGACAAAGATATAACGAAATTAAGTATTTGATTAGTCACATATTTAATTTTTTTTAAAAATTTATATTTATATGCCGCCCTTCTCCGGAGACTCAGGGCGGCTTACAATGTGTTAAGCAATAGCCTTCATATTTTTTGTATATTTATACAAAGTCAGCTTATTGCCTCCACAAACCGGGTCCTCATTTTACCCACCTTAGAAAGGATGGAAGGCTGAGTCAACCTTGAGCCTGGTGAGATTAGAACTCACAGTAATTGCAGGCAGCTGGATGTTAAATGCTGCCTTAATAGGAGGCATTAGCCTGCTATGCCACTCAGCTCCTGATATTAATCTCTTCTATTTAATCTTGGTTTTGGACTTCCTTTAACCATCAGATAGTCATGTTAAGAAGAGGGGGCTATTAGACTAAATATGCCCTTGATCTGATCTAACATTTGGATCCTTATTCCACTGTAGGAAATCAAATGTCCAATGAAGGAGAAATATGTGATTTGATTTCTGGCGCTTTGTCTACTAAAAGCAAACACTTGACTCTGCAAACATGGATTTACAAGGCAGTATTAGCACATCATTTCTAGTTTTCATGCCTCTCCTATGCCTATTCCTCAAGTGATAGAAAGTAAAGGCAAAAAAATGAAAGCCCATAACAGACTTCTTCCAGTTTCTCCCCTCTCCAGTTCATGGATCGCAAAAGGTAGGCAGCCTATAAATTTAATAAATAAATAACTAACCTATAAAGTCCTAGAAACCTACTGGAGGGAACTTAGAACTCTACACATTTAGAGTGCATAGTTCTAAATTCTACACATTTAGAACTTCGATGTATCAAGTTTTCTTCCCTGATTTGTTCCAGCTCCATTTTTAGTCCAGATCTATGCGATTATTGATTTTCTAACCTTTAAATTTTGCATGTTAAATTATTTATTGTGTGTTCCTGTTATCTGCACGCACCAAAAGGCCTTCAGGCAAAGAGTAATTTTATAAATCTAAATAATACAGTATATATTCATCTATTTCTCACGTATATTGTTTGTTCCTTCTCTACATGCCGTACATAGATAGGTTGTGAAGCTTCTTTGAAGCTTTTCTCTTGCAGAAATATATTCTGTGTTTCCTGTTAGCTTCCTCAGCATCAATATACATTCCATTGTGGGTTTATTTTTTCCCCCCTCAAGCATTAGAGATAAGAGAAAGCAATGAGCACTGAAGAAGTTGTTAACCTTTCTGCAAGGTCCATTTATCATCCAAACAATTGGAAGCAATTAAGATCCTCCATTTAGAACAACTGACCCATCTAAATCCTAAGAGCATTCTCAAGAACATGCCTTGAAATGGAACGCGGGAATGTAATCACATCTTGTCTCTGGGCACCGCAGTTTAAAAGTTTTGTTGTATCAGATGGCCTGAAAACAGAGACAATTTTGCAACTGAGCTTGGTCTGTTCACCAAGCTTGGTTATCACCAAGCAATGGAATTACTAATGTTTGCTTCCATTTAAGAGGTGTTTAAAAAAGTCTTCGGACCTGTCACCCCACAGGAATATTTATTTATTTATTTATTTTATTTATTTAATTTGTCAAACATGTACTATGCTTATAACAGGTATAAGTATAAACATGGACATGAACAAGGAATGAGTACAAGTAAATGGGGACAGTACACAGTTTAAGGTTAAAGTTATGGGGGTTTGGGGATGTAACAACGGAGTCAGGTAGAGCATTCCAGGCGTTGACCACTCTGTTGCTGAAGCTGTATTTTCTGCAATCGAGTTTGGAGCGGTTTACCTTGAGTTTATATCTATTGTTTGCCCATGTATTATTGCGGTCTTAATTAATGGGGTGGGGGACAGTGGTGGGATTCAAATAATTAAACAACCGGTTCTCTGCCCTAATGACCAGCTGGGTGGTGTGGCCATGGTGGGCATAGGGTGTGACAGGCAGCACTCGGCCTCCTGCACCTCCCTGGAAGCAAAAACGGGCCTTGGGGGGGATGTGCTGCAGCCCCTGTGCCCCATTTTGGGCCTAGGAGGCCTCTCTGCAGCCTCCTGGGAGCAAAAACAGGCCGCATAGGGACACCTATAAGGGGTGGAGTGGGGAGGGGAGGGGAGGGGAGGAGCCAGCTAGCAATTTAGCTACCGGTTTGCCCGAACTGACCTGAACCGGCTGAATTCCACTACTGGGTGGGAACTTGCCTCCTTTGTTCTTCCACACTGTTAGGATTCTATATGGTGTATATAATGTTAGAACCAGTTGTCCAGGCAATATATATATACTGTAACTTTAAGCTGTAAATGTTACCTTCTTGCTGAGTCATGCTGTAATGGGATAATGACTAGTTGGGAATATATTTAAACAAAGTATTGTAACCTGGTCTGTTAGAACTGCTGCTGCTGCTGCTATGAACTGCTATTGTGACTGAACTGCTATGAGCTGCTAATGTGAAGGAGTTGCTATCTGTTGATGGATCTGCTACCATCGTGGTTTGTTAACCAGAGTGAGTTGTTTGGACTGATTTACTGGACTGATTTATTGGTGAAGACTTGGGATTTGTTTATGACTACGCTACTGCTTTTTCCTATGATAAAGTACACTTTTGCTAAACCAGTTTTCTTATTCATTGCTCTCAACGTTTCCTTGTGCAGTTACTCTGCTGGTTGGTAAAACAACATCAATATCCTTAACACACACCTAATGAACTGGAGAAAACAATCCAAAATTGATTTGAGACTCTTTGCCTTATTGCCTTCGGTTGTCCCTCTCTGTCCCATATTGCCTTATTACACTAACTTAACATTAGACAGTGTGCAGCATCCAATTGTTCAACTATCACCAGCTCTAATTGTTCTGACTAGTGATGAAATATGAAAGGGTAGTCACACTCAAGCAACAGTTGAAGAGTTACACCCTAGTTTAGAAGCTGGGTTGTATTCCTGGACTAAATAGTATCTATGCTACCAAATTTTATCTTTATCAAAGCTGAACCATTAATAGCCAGCATGTAAACCTTTGTCCTCCTACATTCATATAAAACAAGCCAGACTATTTTTGTGGCCTGTCGAACTAAAAACATCATAGTTATATGCATGGTCACTAGTTAGGAACTAGATAACATGCTTTTTAACTGTTTACAAAACTATTTTATTTTATTTTATTTTATTATTTTATTTTATTATTTCATTTCATTTTATTTTATTTTATTTTGAGCCTTGGATAGTACAGTGGTCTAAAGCCCTGTTATTAATACCAGCTGCCTGCAATTATTGCAGGTTCGAATCTCACCAAGGCTCAGGGTTGACTCAGCCTTCCATCCTTTCTAAGGTAGGTAAATTGAGGACCCAGTTTGTGGGGGCAATAAGCTGACTTTGCATAAATATACAAAAGTATGAAGGCTATTGCTCAGCGCATTGTAAGCCGCCCTGAGTCTCCGGAGAAGGGCGGCATATAAATCAAAATAAAAATTAAAAATTTTTTTTTTAAATTTAATTTATTTTATTTATTTTATTTTATTTTATTTTATTATTTTATTTGTTTGTTTGTTTTTTTGTTTGTTTGTTTATTTATTTGTCAAGCATATATAACAGGTAAAAGTATAAACATAATTTGAATACATGAAGAGTAAAAAGGAATGTTAGTCTATAAAGCAGACCTGTCAAACATATCCCAGATAAAAATAAGCACGTTATGAGTGGTGTGTATTTTAATCACTCACAAGCTATACATTCCTATTGCAAAGTCCTACCCAATGAAGACAGTTAGAAAATGCCAGATTTTTCAAGTGAACAGAATATGGTATGGTTTGATGTTAACTTTATTAAACCCATTGTATCACTAAAATGTTGATGTTATAACCTAAACAGTCATTACAGTTGCCTTTGGTTTATTTTTTAACACTGCAAGAATTTTTAAAAATGGGTTTCCTCATTTTTTTATAAGAGGAATGGTTGCCTGTTGATACATGATACATGTTAAAATGAAAAGAGACGTACAATACCTACTTTGTATTATGTAGAAGTCCCATTGATTGTTGTGGTCCACCGGTGGCCTATAGAGCTGGCAGCAGAGTCGGACAGTGAGGAGGCTGGGGAGGAATATGGGCCAGTCCTGGTGCCTGGGGAATACTCAGACGAGGGCTCTGCGTCGGAGGCAGAGAGGGGGCCAGGGCCATCTGGGAGTTATGTGCTTCCTCCGGAGCCTCCAGAGTTGGACATCAGCAAGGCAGAGGAACAGGGGGAGCCTGTTCCCACTGCGCGCATGTGCAGAGCTGCAAGAAGGCAAGAACTGTTAAGGCAAAAGGGACAACTTGGGAGTAGGGCTTGGAGATGATTGGCCCCTCCCATTAGACATAAAAGAGGAGCAAAGGCACGTGAGCCTTTGCAGGAAGCAACTTTGTTTGTTCTGGTTGGTTTAAATTCTGAAGCTGTTTTGACTTTGTGCTCCGTGTGGCCTTGCAAAGCTAATTGCCAATTAGGTCTTTGGCAGCATGTCAAGGGAGATAAAGGTGGATGCTTATCAGCCTTATACCGAAGGACTGTGGCAGACTTCTGTTGGACTCTTTACAAACTATTTGTGACTCATTATGGGCTGTGAATGAACAGAATTCACAACCGTTGAAATAAAAAGAGGGTTTTGGGGACTAATCGTGTGCTTTTTACCGTCTCAGGAAGCCTAGGTCAGAACACTGATTTTTAAAAATGTGGAACATTTTGTACTCATGCAAAAAAAAAAAAGCCCACAGGAATATATTGTAACTGTATATACTGTAGGTAGAAGAGCAAATGCATAACATTCAGTTGGGAAAAAAATGGTTGTGCTAAACCAGGGTTAGGCAATTAATTTTCTTAAGGAGCTACATGAGAAACCAGGACAGTTATGGAGGGCTGAATCATTGTAACCTGATTTAATGTCCTCAAATTCCATCACCTCATCTCCTCAGGTTGCTCCAGGTGAGGGGCAAGCTTTTTCTCTCCTTGATCTCCATCAGCTGCCAGCTGACTGAAGGAGTTCATGACAATTGTGCTGATTGAGCTTCCTTATTTATATTTGATTTCTAATTTCTGATTGGTGTCAAGCAGCCCAGACAGGGACAGTCAAAAGACTTGATATATGCTATTTTAAAATAGCATAGCAATAGCATTTTAGGATTATATACCACCCTATTTTCAGCACTCTCTGGGCAGTTTACAACATAGAAGCAGAGGTGGTATTCAGCAGGTTCTGACCAGTTCTGGAGAATCGGTAGCAGAAATTTTGAGTAGTTTGGAGAACCGGTGAATACCACCTCTGATTGGCCCCGCCCCCATCTATTCTCTGCCTCCCGAGTCCCAGCTGATCGGGAGGAAATGGGGATTTTGCAGTAATCTTCCCCTGGAGTGGGGAGGAAATGGAAATTTTATAGTATCCTTCCCCTGCCACACCCACCAAGCCATGCCACGCCCACCAAGCCACACCCACAGAACCAAAAAATCTTGAAACCCACCACTGCATAGAAGCTTTATTTACATATTGTCCCCAACAATCTGGGTCCTCATTTTACCGACCTTGGAAGCCTTAGACATTTGAGTTAAGCTGGAGCCCCATCAGGATCAAACTCCAGGCTGTGGGCAGAGTTTATCTGCAATACTACACTTTAACCACTGCACCAGTAGGGCAGCTCTGTGCTAAATTATGCACCTTGAAAAGGAGTTTCAGAAACAATAGGTATTAGCAAGCGCTGAGACATGCATTGTTTCAATATTTAATTTACACCTTGTCTTTTTGCTTTGGCAAGCGCTCAAGACAGCTAGCAAAAAAAAAAATTGAAACAAAATCACACCATTAAAAATACATTATTAAGCCTAATAACACAAATAAATAATTAAAAGCACAATGAAAGAGATGCAGCTTTACAGGTTTCCTAAGCATTTAGCAGCATGGACAAAATGTACATTATTCCATAGCTTGACTGGAATTCGGGAGACAGGAAGACTTATCTGTGTACAGGTGGATAACCTATGACAGTGGGCTCATCATCAAGAAGGCTTCGTCTGCCAATCTGAACCACTTGACAGATTATCGTGAGACTTACCTCTTGTTCACTGATGGCCCTAGGATATTTTTTTTTAATTCAACCTGAATTGCTGTATTAACTGCTTATATTATACCAATGAGAAACAACGGTCTTTCAAACGGAGAGCCATCTTTTTTCATGACTAAAGTGCCCTCTGCACTAAGTTTTCCCAGACATCTGAAACTCATATGGATCTGTATTACACATCCCATCAATGCTTATTTTGGAATGAGAGAAATAATTTATCAAGTGCATCCTAGCAGCCCAAAGTCTGAAATAACCAGCTGTTACTTTGGCTTGTCATAGCATCCTACTCCTCCCCCGCCCCCAAAAAAGTATCTGGCATGAGGTCTGCAGACGTATTAGAGGCTTGCAGCACTGATTTCACTTAATTTGCACTTTCTCTGCGTTCTTTCCTGCCTTTGTGTACATCCTCAATCCTCCATATCGACTCCTGTTTGTGAAGAGTCAGAATGCACTTGACTAAATCATATCACGCTATTATTCTTTGGTCCACTAAAAATAGCTCCTGCCTCACCAACGCAAAGCAGTTATGAGATATAGAAGACAACATCTTTGTTGCGGTGGTTGATTTGATCATATTCCAAGAATTCTTTGCACATCTGCCAGAAGGGTAGGCTTTCCTTGATAACAGAATGAAATCTTCTTCAGATTTATCCCAAGATCCATAGTGTCAGAAATAAGGTACATGAAAAAAAATTTGTCTAGATGTAGAGTCAGAGTTATCGACTTTCTCCTTGGTAATCATGTAGGAACACATGGAGCATCTATATGGACATATGATTTATGTCCATAATTTATGTCCTAATCAAGGAGACAAGCAACCTAGAACTAAGAAGAAATTATCTCACAGTGAGAACAATTAATCTAGTGGAACGATTCACCTCCCAAAGTTGTGGGTGCTCCAACACTGGATCTTTTTAAGACAACCATTTGTCTGAAATGGTATAGAGTTTCCTGCTTGAGCAGTGAGTTGGACTAGAAGACCTCCAAGGTCCCTTCCAACTCTGTTACTCTGTTACTCTGAGTTGATTGAGTAATTAATTGATTATGTGCCACCAAGACATTATTGACTCTTAGTAACCACATAGATAGATTTTCTCCATGATGATATGTCCCTAATCTGGCCCTTCAAGTCTTCATCACTAATATAGCTGAGTCCAGGGGTGCTATTCAGCAGGTTCTGATAGGTTCTGGAGAACTGGTAGCGGAAATTTTGAGTAGTTCGGAGAACCGGCAAATACCACCTCTGGCTGGCCCCAGAGTGGGGTGGGAATGGAGATTTTGCAATATCCTTCTCCCAGGAGTGGGGAGGGAATGGGGATTTTGCAGTATCCTTCCCCTGCCACACCCACCAAGCCATGCCCACCATGCCCACCATGCCACACCCACAGAACAGGTAGTAAAAAAAATTGAATTCCACCACTGGCTGAATCCATTCACCTTGCTGTTGCTTTTTCCCAGAGTCTTCTCCATAGACATAGATCTTTTCATAATATGTCTAAAGAAGGATAATTTGAACCTGATCATCTGTACCTTGAGTGAGTATTCCAGTTTGATTTGTTTGATGATCTATGATTCATTGGGTTTTTTTCCCCTTGACTGTCCATGGTATCTTCAGGGGTCTTCTCCAACACAAAAGTTCATTTTTGAATCAATACTCTTTCTATCCTGCTTCTTCAAAGTCCAACTTTAACTTCCAGAGTGTCACACGGAATACCATGGCTTGCATGATTCTGACCTTTGTAGGTATACAGACATCACAGCGCCTCTTTTATCTTTTCCAAGGCCTTCACAATTGTTCTACCAAATGCTATTTCGTAAAGTATTTCTTGACTGCTTATTCTTCTGCTGTTATAAGGGATGCGGTGGCTCAGCAGATGCTGGAACTGCCAGCCAGAAATGATCTGCACTCCAGCAGTTCGAGACCAGCTCCGTGAGGTGAGATGAACTCCTGCCGCTCACTCCCTGGCTCCTACCCACCCAGCGGTTTGAAAGCATGTGCTATCGCAAGTAGATAAATGAGTACCACTTTGGTGAGAAAAACCAAGTTGCATTGCTGTGTGTGGAGAGCAGAAGGTGGTGCTGGACCTGACTGAATATGAGGCAATGCAACACAGGGTGAAGCGAGGTGAGATCGGCAGAGGAGTCCGGAAGAACTAGCAACCCGAGTAACGCTATCAGCTGGTTTAAGCTAGTTTTCCCTCTGCGATGCACCAAGGATAGGCATGTAGGCGCTGAACAGAATGAACTAAGCAATTGAGGCTGTCATGACTGCATTGTGTCTAGCATTTGTAGAATTCCCTGACATGGTATGCCATATGTTAAATAAATAAAGGCTGTTAATAATTGATCTTAAAAGCAGAAGCTGTCCACCATTTTGTTATCTTCATTGTGAATTCTAAAACTGATTGTTCTACCAGTTGTCAATAGTTTGGTTTTCCTTTTATTTAATTCTTTGTGATTTTGTCCCGTTTTCTTGACTTTTACTACCTCAAATTATCTCTTTCAGTCCAGTACATTGTATCATAAATTAAAGTGATATGCTTTTTTATACTTTAAACCAGTGATGGCTAACCTTTTTGCCATCGTGTGCCAGGAGGGGGGAGCGCAGGGTGGTGTCACGTGTGCGCGTGCCCACATCCATAATTCTATGTGCCCCATGCATGCACGTGTGAACCCCAGCCCCCCCGCTCCCGGCACGCAATGACCCAGTAGGCCCATTTTTCTCTCTTACCTGGCTCCAGAGCCTTTCTAGGAGTCTGGGGAGGGCGAAAACAGCCTTCCCCGTCCCACGGCGGCCCTCCAGAGGCTGAAAACGGCCTATTTGCCAACTTCCTGTCCCATCAGAAGTTGGCAAATGGCGCATTTCTGGCCTCCAGGGGGGTGGGGAAGACCATTTTCACCCTCCCCAGACTCCTAGAAAGGCTCTGGAGGCTGGGGACAGCAAAAAACGGGCCTTCCCCACCACACTCTACTTCGGGTGGGCCCAGAAGGTCACGCCAGAGCTGAGCTCGCGTGCCCACTGATATGGCTACGTGTGCCACCTGTGGCACGCGTGCCATAGGTTCGCCATCATGGCTTTAAACAATCTCACGGCAAAACAAAACAAAAATCACTGATGCAGAGAGTCACTTTCTGGGAGGTTTTATTTTATTTTTTGGTCAATATTTTCATAATCAAGAGAGCGTTTCAAACTGTTTAGTAAAGTCACAAAAATTGGATTTTTTACTCCCTCTTTCCTTTCCTCCAAATTCTAGAAACCATTACAGTTCAACTACTATGTGCAAAAAGCCTCTTGGGCGGAGTTTTAATGATTTATTTTTTTCTAGTAATATGTTTTTAAATCATTTCCAGTATAAACATCTTGAAAATATGCACCGGCATGGATTAAAAGCAATGAAATGCAACAAATAAAATGGCAATCAATTGAATACAGTGGATTAAAAAACATACATTACAAAGTGGAAGCAAGAGAACAAAATCTACAATGCACACATGAAAAAGTTTTGGTGAAGAGATGGATCTTTTAATCAATTTCTAAAAGGTGATAGATGCATCCCAAATATTTGGAGCATTTCAAGGAAGGGGCACCACCAAAAAAGATAACCCACTGGCAGGTATCTTGAAAATGACAATGACACATGAAGAAGGATAGCCCAGCTATCATCTAGGAATAAAATGGGAAGGGTATACATACAATATCCGGGTTCCATATCATTTAGGGTTTTATGTTGGTAGTCCTTGACTTACAACCATTCATTTAGTGAACATTCAAAGTTATAATAGTGATGAAAAAAATGATTTATGTTGGTTTTCTCACAACGTTGCAGCATTACCCTACGCACATGATCAAAATTCGGACATTTGGCAAGTGGCTCATATTTATGACGGTTGTAGCATCCTGGGGTCATCTGATCACCTTTTGTGACCTGACAAGCAAAGTCCAAATTTCTTACAATTTAAGAATTCACTATCTCTGTCTGTATATCAGGGGTGGGTTCTACTTATCTTTACTACTGGTTTGCAACAGAGCTGCGCATGTGCGCTCACTTTGGTCGTGCTGAGGACAGCCCATGTATAAAATGATTATCTTAGTGGTTTCTTCATGCAACTCCATGGAATAAAGCATTTGATTCATGTATACACTGCTCTATAGAGCCATTCAGGACTCATTTGCCCATAGAGTGACAAGAAGGCAACTCCAGGAGTAAACTCTAAACTGAATTCTGTATCTTTCACGCTCTGACTTTCACAAGCACTGCATCCATTTTCAATTTAAAATAGGAAGAAGACCGAGAAGAAGAAAATTAGACTAGCAATGTGAGGGAAGAAACTTCAAAAGACTAATGTGTTTTATTTCCCTTGCTACAAAATCTATTTTTCCCCTAGTTCTTTATTGCCACATGCATTCCCTGGTCCTGTGTTATTATAAGAAAATTGGCTGGAAACACTGGCTACAGTCAAAAAAATTAAATGGCATTTTTACATCCGTGCCCCCTTATTGCTTTTGAAGGGGATATTTTAGTGGTGCTTGGATGTCCATTACATATAATAAGGCTGTGCTTTGCTATCACATCCAACACCTGGCAATCTCAGTATGCCAACTGTGCATGATGCCATGATATATCTGCAGGTAATTATTTCTATCGCCCACATAAGGGTAAAAGATATGAGTTTCATCACTGGTTTGCCTTCTTCTTAACCTGAAATGTCTCTGTAAGTTAGTTTGTGAGGGAGAAAACCTTTGGGGCCTTAAATTATGTTGCTGAAAATAAATCCGCAGTGAAACAAATATTCAGTGAGGCTAACTATGTCAGACTTATAGAAAGACAATTCTAATGGAATAACAGAGTTGGAAGGAACCTTGGAGATCTTCTAGTCCAACCCCCTGCTCAGGCAGGAAGCCTTACACTATTTCAGACAAATTTCTGTCCAATCTCTTCTTTAAAATCTCCAGTGTTGGAGCACCCACATCTTCTGGAGGCAAGCTGTTCCACTGATTAATTGTTCTTAATTGTCAGAAAATTTCTCTTTAGTTCTAGGTTGCCAAATTCTAGCCAAACATACAGTTAGAAAACCTGAAGTGTGTTTTCATATTAGAGTAAATCCAATTCCCCTTCTGTGCTTAATTTTACAATGATAGCACTGTAATACTGAGTCTTACTTGACAGTCTCAGCATATAAATTCTAATCCTATCCCTTTCCTCTTGTATATCAGAGCCCCAAGAGTAAGGTGACCAGATTTTAACATTGGTAAAGAGGGACACCATTGACCGGGGGAGGGGGAGGGGGGCTTGATTAAAAATTTGGTATATATGGAGCAACAAAAATTTTCATAGAACGCAAAAATAGTACTGTAATATATTTTTTTAAATGTCAACATGAGTACAATTTACAAATATAATAAATAAATAAAAATTATGTATAGTATTATTTTATTCTATAGGGACTATTCAGAGAGCTGAAAAGGTTATTTTTGACTGGTCCTCGCACTTTTGACTGGTCCTCGCACTTATGACCATCCTCACATTTATGCCCGTGCATTCTTAACAACCATGTCACTCATTTCACAGCTGCTTCTCTTCACCATGGTGATAAGATAGGGCAAAAATGTAAAATGTGAGGACAGTCGTAAGTTCGAGGACTGCTCAAAAGTGCGAGGACCAGTCAAAAATAACCTTTTCAGCCCTCTGAGTAGTCCATGTGCACAAAAGGACTACCCAGAGGCCTGAAAAAAGTGATTTCTGACAGGTTCTCGCACTTTTGACCAGTCTTCGCACTTATGACTGGTCATCATTTATGCCCATTGTAGCATTCTTAACAAACATGTAACTCATTTCATAACTGCTTCTCTTCACCATCGTAAAATGTGAGGACAGTCGTAAGTTCGAGGACTGGTCAAAAGTGCGAGGATGAGTCAAAAATAACTTTTTCAGCCCTCTGAGTAGAAAAGAGAGAGGTGGTAGGTTTGAGGAGAAAGATTGCTGTACAGTAAAAAAGATGAAAGGGAAGAAAACCAACCCCAAACACATATAAAGATATTAAGATAAAGAATGAATTGTTAAACTTTAAAGAATAAAAGAGAACAAATATGAATAAATAGCAATAATTAGAAACACACATACAAACATACAATGTATTTTCTTTGAACAGAGTATTTGGCTGGTTCACAAATTTAAACAGTGTTTAGTCATTTCAATTAAATTTACAATTTCTATATTTCCTTTTTGCCATATTTATTCCTCATCTATTTTTTTAAAAAACCAATATTACCCTTCATCCTCATCTCTAATCTTAATCAAATTCAATTTTTCCCTTCTATTCTATATTATACCCCTTCCCATTGTCACATATTTTTATATCCATCCTCACATTGGTTAATTATGTAATATTACAGTTGTTTAATACAAATTCAACATTTTAATATAAATCAATTAGTTATATAACTATCTTTTTTATATATTAATCAATATGAACATGAATATTCCAATTATTTCCATGCAATCCAATTTCTTACAAATCAATTAATTATATTTACCAATAATAATAAACCAAATAATTTCCCCCATATATTCTTCCAAACCACAACTTAACCATTTCTGCTTTCAACACAATATACAATTAATAGTATCTCAATTATTACAATACCCTAGTTAAATAGAGCTTTTTTTTCTTTTGTGTTTTAAAATCTTGAACTCTCCTCTTTTGCCATTTGCCATAAATTTCCCATTGTTTGCACCTACCTTTTTTGATGAGGAAAAAGAAAAGAAATCTGCCTTTCCAACGTTGCAAGCAAACAGCAAAACCAACAACCTGCTTTAGTTTCGGTTTCATTTTCAGCTTGAATTGCACAAGGAGAAAAAAAAATGTGTTCCAGCAGCACTCTTTGCAACTAGCCAAAACAGCTGAGAGCAAATCAGCTGAGAGCCAGGAGGCCAATCTAATCAACATATGGTAATTAACCTATGCTGAAAGGGGCTGTTTTTTCTATTTTTGCAGGCACCAGTCTACTCATTTGTTTTCTTTTAACACTGATCAGCTGTAGGGCGGCCCTTTGAAGCCCTGCTGCAAGAATTTAAACAGTTTTTTTCCCTCTAGCCATCAGTTGGGACTCAGGAGGCAGCAATAGATTGGGAGTGGGTGGGGCAAGCAAACCCGTTCTCCCACCAATTGGGACTTTTTTAAAACGCTGCGGGACGCGGGACAAATTGTTGAAAATCGTGACTGTTCCGCCAAAAGCGGGATGTCTGGTAACCTTACCCAAGAGCTACAGTCAAAAAACTTAAATGGTATTTTAATTTTTTTTTTCTAAACAAAAACACATCTTGTCAGCTTTCACTGGGCTGCAGTGAAACCTATCACATTTCTGCAAAACTTCAAAAACTTGAGCATTTAACTACTAATAAGATAATTTGTCACAATTGTCAGTGTGGTCCATTATTAAAAGTCATGGTTACTTGGTCAGGGTTTCTCAATCTACTTCACACAATTACGTTACGGGGACAAAATTACAAGAGACACCCATGTACATAACCTTATAGTCCCTATTTAACTTCTTTGCTGCCCATTGGGAGACTTGCTGGCTGCTAGAAGGAAAACATATATATATGTTTCTTTTTTCTTAGGCTTCGTAAGCTTTTCTATCTAGCCAGGTTTTACCTACGTAAGTTATGTTGTTCTGCAGCCCTGGTTTGTGAAATCACATTCACAGGTTCTGGGCCTCTCTCTTCTCTAGCCAACTGCTAAAGATATATATATATATAATTTAATATAATAATTTAATTGCATATATATATTAAATATATAATAATAGTTGGCAACTTTCCTGTGTTTCGTTTATGAGATTTTAATTTGCCAATACATTATATGATCACTTGCTCAGACTTAAAGAGAGGACTCCTCATTCTTCACAGCAATTCATTATCAGTATATCTCAGTGGTGAAATCCAAATTTTTTTACTACCGGTTCTATGGGTGTGGCTTGGTGGGTGTGGTGTGGCTTGGTGGACGTGGCAGGGAAAGGATACTGCAAAATCTCCATTTTCACCCCACTCCAGGGGATGGATACTGCAAAATCCCCATCCCCTCCCTACTACTAGGGGAAGGATATTGCAAAATCTCCATTCCCACCCCACTCTGGGACCAGCCAGAGGTGGTATTTGCTGGTTCTCCAAACTACTCAAAATTTCCGCTGCCGGTTCTCCGGAACCTGTCAGAACCTGCTGGATTTTACCCCTGGTATATCTAATCTCCAAATATTGTTGTTGTCTGTATAGTAGATATAGACTTCAAACTGTAGAAATGATAGTAGATTTTAGGAGAAGCCCTCCTACACTACTACCACTCACAATAGTAGACAACACAGTACCAACAGTAGAGACCTGTTTTTAGGTTTTACCATGTTGCAAGATCTAAAATGGACACCTAACATCAAAAATGTCATCAAAAAAGCACAACAAAGAATGTTATTTCTGCACCAACTCAGGAAGCTCAAACTGCCCAAGGAGCTGCTGATACAGTTCTACAGAGGAATTATTGAGTCTGTCATCTGCACCTTTATAACTGTCTGGTTTGGCACTGCAACCAATCAAGACTTCACTGTCTTCACGGACCTCAACACGGACTTCAGAGGATAATTAGAACTGCAGAAAAAACAATTGCTACCAATCTGCCTTCCATTGAGGACCTGTATACTGCATGAGTCAAAAAGAGGGCTATGAAAATATTTACAGATCCCTCGCATCCTGGACTAAACTGTTTCAACTCCGACCCTCAAAACAATGCTATAGGGCACTGCACATCAGAACAAGTAGACACAAGGACAGTTTCTTCCCCCATGCCATCACTCTGCTAAACAACTAATTCCCGTAACACTGTCAAACAATCTAAAAAGGCAGTATTACCATCATTATTTTCATCTTTTCTGTTACCTATCTCCTTATCTTCTTATGACTATAACTTTGTTGCTTGTATCTTACGATTTATATTATTTACTTAGTATCCTAATATGATTTATGTTGATTGCTTATTTAGTATCCTATGGCTATCATTAAGTGTTGTAGCTAATGTTTTATGATGAATGTATTTTACAATGACTATGTTAATGATCTATATTGTTTTATGTACATTGAGAGCTTACGCACCAGAAACAAATTCCTTGTGTGTCTAATCACACCTGGCCAATAAAGAATTCTGTTCTATTCTATTGCAACAATCAATAAGACAATATTTGATCACAGACATTTGATCATTTGACACCATCCGACATCCAATGCTTAACAATTATCAATACAAGTTTAGAATGTCACATGAAGATGCAATGCATTTTAACAGTGATGTTTATTTATTTGTTAGATTTGTAACCTGCTTTTCTCTCAGGTGGTATGCGTAGGGTAAAACAACCCAATGAAGTTGGTTCTGAGAGAAACTGGTCTAAGTAACTTATTAGCTTCTCTGCTCCTGATTCCCAGGTTTACCTATACACCACAGAGTCAGCTACAACATTCTTAAGTCAAGCAATCATGTTACTGTCTTTGAGATCAGTCACAAAGCAGTAAATATTGAAATATATCAAGCAGTTCGCATTGAGTTTGTTTATTTGTTTTCCCTGCCTTTCCCTTCAGAATTCCAAGAAGGACTTACATAGTACACCATTCTTCTAACTTGCATAGCTATTTACATATAATTACTACAAATGATTATATTAGATTAAGGGAGAGTGACTAGCTCAAATTCACCCACTAAATTTTCATTACTGAGGCAGAATAGATAGATAGATAGATAGATAGATAGATAGATAGATAGATAGATAGATAGATAGATAGATGATAAATAGATAGATGGATGATAGATAGACATAGACATAGACATAGACATAGACATAGACATAGACATAGACATAGAGGACTCCTGGATTGGAGCTGAAAGGCTAAAGGGAAGCAGTATGCTCCCTCCCATATTGGGGTACACCAGGTGCCTCGACAGCAAAACCCTATATATATATATTACCCCTTGATAGTGTATGAAATACAGCAATTCAGCAAGTCTGTTGCAGCATTTGAGCTCAATATGTCTTTTGACAATATCTGACATACATGAATGCATGCTTAACAGTTTCTGGCAGCCGACTCCCCGAAACATGCAACATGTAACACTATTTCCCTATTTCTTCATTGAGACAGAATGGATATAAAAGGTTAGCAAATTTTGATTGTGGAATCTGAATGTCAAACCTGGATGCTGCAATTTTTTCTTTTGGAAATCACAATTCATATTCCAAAATTTTGAAGGGGAAAAAAGCCATTTTAGGACAAACCAGCTTAAGAGGGTTTCTTCTAAGGCTCACTTCTGCAGCTTCCCTGTATCACAAGTCTCTGTAAATGTAAAATTAGGGGGCCTATTTGTTTACAGATAGTCCTCATTTAACAACTGCCTTGTTTAGTGACCATTCAGAGATACAACAGTGATGAAAAAGCAACCAATCCTCATATTTGCAGGTCTGTAAAAGTTGAAGTAAGAGCATAAGAACAGTCATAGTTTCATTTAGCTAGCACTTGGTTTAATAATGGAGTTGTCGGTCCCAAATGTGGTTGCTAAACAAGAACTACCTGTATTATTCTTCCAAATAAAAGAATGCCATCTCCAATAATTTCCATAATTCAGGCAAAACCCTGGCAAACTGAGAGTTGCAACTCCTAAATATTTGGAGAATCCTGGATTGGAGAATTTGAACTGAGGCATTCACTTATGTCTAGCAATCCTACCACTACAGACATGGCTGGGAGACTGACACCACTTTCTGCTTCCCCCCCCCCCCCCCCCCAATGTTTTGAGGAAGAAAAAAGAAGCCCAATTGGGATCAGATCTACAGTGGGCAGAGGTCTGTGGCTCCAGGAAGTAAAATAATCATAGAGAAGTTCCTATGAAGCCCAGTTGTAACCGGCTGTTCTAGGCATGTTTATCTATGCCTTTAGTGTAACTCTCTTTTTAGTCTTCTATCTTTGCATAACATGGATGACTGGACGGTAGTTAATCTAACTCAGCTTTGTAAACGAAATTTGTAAAACTTTGATGCTGGGTTACAACATAGTCAGTCACCTGAGAGCAAAGAAATGGAGGGAATGGGCAAACTAGTGCTTTCTTTTTGGTATATTACACTGAAAGTTATTCCTGTACTGTTTATAAAACATTTGAAATGTAAAATATGTGGCTGAGGACTTGATCTTGTGCAGTGTGTACTTGATTTTGCTTTGTGATAAATACGGGTGATTAAATTATTCATCATGAATTGTCTGTCTGCCAATATAATTTTAAAAATCTGTTAATATTATTCATTATGCATACACATTTAATGAGGAATTCAGATAAGCAATCCCTGCTTCCGTGTAGTTTCCTCTGTTTGACCTATTTCTTGTTCATTTGAAAATGTTAAATTGCATTCCATTTCACATTAGGCACAAATTTAAAAATGATTCCCAAATTTGAGTTCTCCAATATTACGTTACGCATCTGATTTTATTACAGAAGAGCCATACATTTGTATGGAATAAAGAGAGGATAAATGTGTGGGAATTAAATGTATAGGAATTCTTTAAAAATAATTTGGTCCAGAATTTTCCCAGAAGAAAAGATTAAGTTGGTCATTATGAATAGGATCCCTCAAAGCATATTTCAGTGTATTGATTAAGGAATTATGAAAGTTGGTGCCATAAAAGTTTGAAAAAGGATAGTGGGTGAAAATGAAATTAGAACAATTCATAGATGCCTGTTAGCCATGGCGACTCAGTAGGATCTCAATATTCAGAAGCAGTGAATATCAATTAGCTGATGAGAGGTCTAGTGGGGAAAGGCTGAATATTACATTATTGTTTTATTTGCAAGCTTCCTACAAGGCATCTGATTAATAACTGTAGGAATCAGAATGCTAGAATACAGATATCTATCCAACCAGGCATGACTGGTCTTCTGTTGATTAGGTAATCCTTCTAAAAAGAGATTTAGCAATTAGAGACTTGGGCTTCATGTGACATAATTTGGTGCTGAAATTATGTGTTCTCCTTTGCAAAAAATAAAAAAGAGGCTTCTGTTTTTTTACTTTATTAAAAGAAATTTAGAATTTCTTTTCAGGCTATTTTTCTGACTTTGGAATTTCTTTGGGTGGTTTCTTTTTTCAGCAATTTCTTTTCCATCCAACTGAATGAGAATCTTTAAAAATGTTAAATTCTACCCTGTTTCCCTGAAAATAAAACCCAACTGGAAAATAAGTCCCAGCATGATTTGTCAGGGTTCTCACAATATAAGCCTCCAAAATAAGCCCCAGTTAAGATTGACAGCCAGATGGGTGCATTTAATACTGAATTTCCCCCAAAATTAGACCTAACCAGAAAATAAGCCCTAATGTGTCTTTTGGAGCAAAAATTAATATAAGACCAGGTCTTATTTTGGGGGAAATACGGTACCTAGTGTGGCAGAGCATTAATCTCATATACAACAACAAAAATCCAAGTATGACAAATTTATAAAGTTCTCTCTCTCTCTCTCTCTCTCTCTCTCTGTGTGTGTGTGTGTGTGTGTGTGTAGGATCACATTCCCTTTGAATTAATCAGTGATAGTGCAGCACTGGCAGAATCAAAGCCAGAGATCCATTTGGCTCCTTCCCTGCCTATATTCCAAAAATACTTGAACACCTGGCTGTTTGCCCAGGCTTTGGGGTAGCACAGTTATGGAATCCTTGTTTTTTCTTTAGTTTGTTATGTATATTTTTGTTGTTATGTTGGTCGAACATACATTTTCTCTTCTATTTTCTTCTTTTCTACTTACCAAAATGTGAGCTGACCAAAGAGAGTTGTTTAGAGTTGGGTAACCTCCATATTTAATCAAGCCAACAATTTTTAAAAATAGCGAAAAGCTAGAAATGCATAATTTCTCTCCTTCTCTTCAATGTCCATGTCTCTCAGTCCCTCTCACAGCCCCTCTGAACCCTTTTTATCATGTGTCAATTCTAGGATAAATAGTTCTTGAAAGACGTTTGTAGTCATCTGAAATAAAGTCATAGACCACATATGACCCTAAGGCTATATAGATACTGTCCACTACTTACACCCAGTTTTAATAAGAAAGTCTATTAAAATCACTTGTTTCAGCCATCCCCATTATTGAGCAGCTGAAATCCCACTGAAGTCAAATGCAATTTAAACAGCCGGAGTTCAGTGGCTCTTGAGATGGAGATGAGAGGTGAGGAAACAGAGCTAACAATCCATCTAAAATCATTCATAACATCCTGGTGCTTTAAAATTCCAGATACAAACATCATTATATCCCAGGCTGTAAAGCAGTTTTTCCTTGCTGGTGAATAGAGAAGCAGCTAAAATCTATTTGGGCTCCCCTGGGACTTTTTCAGTTTTCTGTTGCCAGATAATACATTCAGTTGCACAAGGTAAATGTAATATGCAAAAATGTTTCTGCTTCTGAGAAAAAGTTGTATCGTATTCAAGAGAAATTTGCAACAGAAATATGATTTCTTGTGTCATTGGAGAATATGCATTTGATAAAAGCCGTACATCCAGTACCCTCCCCCACCCCAGTCAGATTTTTTTTTAAAAGCTATAACTAAATTGCGTTGGGAATGATTCTATAGCTAAGATTGTGTTATGGAACACAGCAGTGGTCTTGCTTCTTAGTTTTCCCTTTTAATTATTTTCAATTCATTTCTTAACATAGCACAGCATTTTCTGAGAATATTGGGGAGAAGGCTTAATTTGCCCAACAAATAAAAATATTTATCTTGCATAAACTAAAAATATTGCTTGTTGTTTCACATGTAGATAGATATAGCCATATAGATGATAGATGGATGGATGGATGGATGGATGGATGGAAGATAGATAGATAGATAGATAGATAGATAGATAGATAGATAGATAGA
>WNWU01000034.1:11397427-11429113 GCA_012654045.1 Ptyas mucosa
AGATAGATAGATAGATAGATAGATAGATAGATAGATAGATAGATAGATAGATAGATGATAGATAGCTAGATAGATGAGCGAGAGAGAAATGATAGATAGAGAGATAGAGAGATAGACAGACAGACAGACAGACAGACAGACAGACAGACAGACAGACAGACAAATAGAGCACATCTCCCTGCCATTTTCTTGCTAAGGCTTTTCAAAAGTAGTTTGCCATTGCCATTTCAGGTCCTAGGGTTGAAAAAAGTGACTAATTTAAGGTCACCCAGCCTAAGGCAGGACTAGAACTCATGGTCTTCCACTTTCTAGCTTGATGCCTTAACTAATACACCAGTGGTAAAATCCTACGCGGGTTGACACCGGTTCACTGCTTGTGCATGCACACTGCACGCCAAACGCATGCTGCGCACGTGCATGGGCACTGCATGCCAAATGCACTGCGCATGCGTTCATGCAGCACACACTTGGCATGCACTGCACAGGTGCACACGCAGCACGCATTCGCAGGCAGTGAACCACTGGCAACCCACAGACCAGTGGCAACCAGTGCATGCCAAATGGATGGTACGTGTGCATGTGCAGTACGTGCCAAAGGATTTCCTGCTTTCTAGAGAATATAAATCGCGCAGCACATCTGATCATCGGAAATACCGGTTCATATGAACCGGTAGCTTTTTTTTACTACCGGTTCACCCGAACTGGTGCGAACTGGTAGCATTTCACCCCTGTAATACACCAAACTGGTTCTCGTACATACAAATATATTTGGTGTAGATTTGAGTTGAGCATGATTTGCTCAAATCTTCAGTCTCAATTCGTTTTCTGAATCAATTTAGCAACTCAGTTCCATATTGATTCACATTTTTTTGCAGGAGCAGAAATATTTTTCCCCCCGAATCAGTGAATATTAAGTCAATTTAGTTCAGATTACTGACCTCCATTAGATTGATTTAACCAATCGAATTGGCTGTCTGAATTTCAAAAACAAATTGAAATGAAACATGTTTTAAATCAGTTTTTGCCCAATTCGTCTTATCAAGTTAGGCAAAATTTGATAGCTAGACAACTGGATATATTGATATATAGATTCTCATAAAATGGGAAATGGAAGGGAAAGAAAGAATATCCATAATAACACAAATCCCTATTATTAGGACAAACTTAAATGCTACAATTTGTATGCAAAATTTTGAGTTTTCTGGAGCTCTTTATCAGGCAAAATTATAGACTGAATATTATTATATTGGTGACAAGTTAGTGAAGTTATTGTCATTTTCAAACTAAGCAACTAGAAAGAAATGTTGTTTTTCCAAACTCTGAAACCATAAAGGCCATTAATACTTAATATGTCTCCTCTTTGGACTAACTCACAGGTTTCTGGCTTGACAGAGAGAGTAAAAAAAAAACAGCTTTATTGCTTTTGTATCAGTAAAGTCAAGATTATTTAGGATGTTCCTAAATAAAACCAACAAATCTTATGATCTCCACCTAGAGACCAATGGAATTGCAACCTCGTAGATAAAACGTCTTACTTCTACCCCATTCCTTGATTTTGGAGCATCTTTTCTGATAAAAAATCAGAAGGATCTGAAATATTGCACAAATGTTTACACCAGACTAGTCATTCTTTACAAAGGTATTCCTTTAGCTTGAATGTTGGATTTTTTTAATGTATAAAACTGTAATTCTCATTTTCTGGGAACTGAAACCAATTGTTTAGTCAGATGCATTTGTAATCGATACACATATATTTCCAAAATTATGACAAAGACCTACTACTGGACAGAGTAAGGTAGGTTCGTGAGGTACCTGATCTTGGAGGTCATGTAAATGCTTTGGAATTATAATTTGTTTGTCAACACACTTTTGTATCGTGATTTCTGACAATTTACATGGACAAGTAACTGCAATTTTCTTTAGCAAATTTTTTTAGAGCTAAAACAGTTATGGGCCTTCATGACTATGGTCTTGTTTTCTTTGGTTCTGACATTTCACCAGCAACTATGACTGGCATGTTCAATATGCTGAGCTGCTTTGTGTTGTACCTCTAGGCACCTCATAGGCAACAGAAATGAGCTGGCTGAATTCTTATATTTGAACCTGACAAGCAGATCTCTGATTGGTCCATGTCATAGGAGTCGGAGTAAACTGGTTTCTGATTGTTGCCTCATCTAATTGATCCAGTTTGAAGAAATTTCAAGAGAACTGGTTCCTGATTGGTCTGTCTTTGAGCCAGGATACTGAATGGTTCCTTTTGTAGATGAACCACTGATTAATTCTTTTTGAAAAATTCCAACAGAGTTGATTTCTAATTGGACAATTTTGAACCAGGATACTCCTGGTGCTTTTTCTGGTGAGGCTGCTACAGATTCCTTTTGATTAGATAAGGACTGTTCAATCTACAAATAGTATAAAACTGGGATCTATGCTTTACTGGTGTTCAAACTCACCTCCTTTCTGTTGATGTTGTTGGAATGTTTATGGAATTCAGGAGCCCCTCTATGTAGTTGCACATGGTAGTTTGACATGGGTGGCAGTACCTGTATATCTTCAAAGTGGACCTTATGTCCACTATGATGCAGAATGTGTTTTCAAAAGTGCTTTGTCATCACTTTCTTCCCAGGGATGAGTGGGAATGATTAATTGAAGGTCATCCAGCTAGCTTCAATGCCTAGTTCATGTTTAGTAATACTAGAACTATGGGCTCCTAGCTTCTAGCTCAATACTTTTAACCACTGTACCAAACTAGTTCTCTGTGTTTTTGTTATTCTGCTTTTACTATTGATGAGTGCTATTTTTCTTACAGGCCTTGGCTAATCAGTAAATTGAACTATAAGATAGTTACACTTCACCTAACCCTAAGTTTTTTGGACAGTGTAACTGGTAGAATATAAGATAATTGATATGACTATGATTTATTTGAGACATTCCTAGTTCATTTAGTTTTGCAGTGCTTCCTTGTAAGACCCTTCAGTCTGGAGTTCTTCCTTTCTTGTTTTTTTATCACAAGAAGATATTATGGACAGGAAAACATACTGGTCCTAAGACCACATGATTTCATGTGGCTGTTAGCCTAGTATCTCAAGTTCCCTCAGGAAATAAATTCTCACCCATGACAAGACCAATATGTCCTTTCCTTGGCAACTTTATTGATGATATTTTATTTACAATGATTTGTAGGCTGCCTACTCACCAGACTGTATGCATCTTACAAAATTAAGGGAATTTGCATAAAGAGGCAGGAGAGAGAGAGAGAGAGAATTTGAAGATAGTATCTGAAATAGACAAAGAGAAAAGAGGATGTCACATATGGTTCTACATATGGCTGGCAATTGCTGTTATTTTTTTTCTTAATCCTTATTTATTTAATATATCTGATTAGAGCTGCTCAGAGCGCTGGAAAAGGGCTTTTTGCAAAACACACTGGCACTAGCAAAGCAACTCCCCTCAAAAACTGAAACAACTATATGTCTTCTGCATATTTTAGAGAGGCTGATTCAAAAATTTTCCCTCTGCATGTGTGCATGCAGGCATAGATGGTACTTTTATTGGCACTGCCATTAAAGTACTGCCAATGCATTGGAGGTGCAATGTTGCAGACGGGGGGCATCATCATAGAGAGGCACAGGCTGCATTGGCCATTCCTAGCTGCTTTTGAAATTATAGAGATAAAGAAATCCTGTCTACTTTAGCAAAAGGACGGGGAAGGGCTCTAATCAAGTTATGTTCTAAACCAGGGGTGTC
Source organism: Ptyas mucosa (assembly GCA_012654045.1). Classification (NCBI taxonomy): domain Eukaryota; kingdom Metazoa; phylum Chordata; class Lepidosauria; order Squamata; family Colubridae; genus Ptyas; species Ptyas mucosa. The sequence continues at coordinate 11,401,175 of WNWU01000034.1, forward strand.
AAACTCAATTTCATTGAGGGCCGCATCGGAGCTGTGGTTGACATCCGGGGGTTGGGATGGCTTGACCGACTGGGTGGGTTTGGCCAACTGGGTGGGCATGGCCACATTGATGCCACTCCTCAAACTATTGTCATGTTTCCTCTTTGCATTGGTTAGACCAGGCCGAAGCCATGCTGGCCTGATATTTCCTCTTTGCATTGGGTAGATTGGGCCGAAGCAATGCGGGCCAGCCCCTTACATTTTCCAGGACAGCCCCATGAGCCGGATCTGACCACATCGTGGGCCAGATTCGGCCGTGGGCCTTGTGTTTGACACCACTGTTCTAAACCAAGACAGTGCTTTATGTTCAAAATCTACTTATATGCACAAGGAGCCCTGCTTTTCCCAAACAGTATTTTTAAAATTGTGTCCAAATAGAATCAAAGCAAAAACACTGGTTTGGGTGGAGTATTTATAAAGCCATTAAAAAAAGGAAAAGCGGGGATCTGTGGTGTTTCAGAATTAAAGCAGGAAAGGTGCTTCAGAGGGGACATAGGTATGTACCACACCTGTCAGCACTTCTTTAAGAAAGCTGAACTTTTTGTGATTACATTAATGTCATGTTGTGACAGGGAAATATGCTTTTGGGGACAACGGCATGCCCACACTTGTTCTGAAGCATCTTGTTGCACCTTGTCGGCGTTTCTTTCCTCAAATGTATATTTCCCTGAAATCACACAGCTTCTTTCAGCAGGTGCCAACAAGTGTGGCAATCATTTCTATATCCACTCGCAAGTGCCTTTTTTGCTCCAGATCCAAAGTCATGCATATCAATAGGGAAAAAAATGCCTGGGCCTCTGCTTTCTTAATAGCTGGTGGGTGGGAATTCATGATGAAAAGATGATACTGATACTGTCAAGCATATGATAAATGCAGAAAGTGGAAAGAGCTTAAAATCCTCCCAAGTATTGATGGGCGCTCAGTCCAATCAGCACAAGCCACTGACAGGTGGAATTAGGAATGAAAAATTACTTTTCAGGGTTTTTGTTTTTGTTTTGCTTTTCTTTCAGGGAAGAATTTGCTATTCAGCCTGAAAGAAGATGTCTATAAGATGGTTGGCAGGGAGGAATATAGCTAAGAAAGACGCATTCAGTCACACAGAAACCAATACCAGACCTATTGCCTTGAAAGAGTATGAAAGTGTCATTTAAAAATAATCATTCCCAAAGTTACATTTAGTAGTTTTTTAAAAAGACACTTTTCACTGAGTACTGATAGCTGTTCTGACAAGGGCAATAGGTTCTTCTCACCATTTGCTATATTTGGAGAGTCTCAATGTTCATTTAGGAGTCAGTTCTGGATGTACCCACTGTAAACTGTGCAAATACAGGTAATCCTCCACTTATAGTGATTCATTTAGTGACCATTCAGCATGACAAAGACACTGTAAAAAGTGACCTATGGCTGTTTTTCACACTTACAACTGTTGCAGCATCCCCATGGTCACATGACCAAAATTCGGATGTTTGGTGACTCATTCATATTTATGATGGTTGCAGGGTCACATGATCGCCTTTTGTGACCTTCTTACAAGTCAAGTCCATGAGGAAGCCAAATTCCCTTAATAACCGTGTTACTAACTTAATAACTGCAGTGATTCACTTAACAACCGTGGCAAGAAAAGTCATAAAATGGGGCAAAATTCACTTAACAAATGTTTTGCGTAGCAACAGAAATTTTGGGCTGATTGTGGTCGTAAGTCAAGGACTACCTGTACTGAACATACTGCAAAAGGTCATTGAAAGGGCACTCTCTAATTCAGGATTCAGCCTAGAAAGTGGTTCTCAACCTTTTCTTCACCACAGACTCCTTTAAATACCTTTTGTGGCCACAGACCATGGCCATGGACCACACAAGACTTAAATCATAACATTTCTTCAAGCCTTCACAGATCCCCGTGATGACATCATGGCCCCCAAGGTGTCTGCAGACCACAAGTTGAGAACCACTGCCCTAGAGAACTGTACTACTTTTGTCCCAGACCAGTGTTTCTCCACCCACCTCAGCAACTTTAAGTTGTACGGACTTCAATTCCCAGAATTCTTGCTGGAGACTAATGGGAGTTAGAATGCACCCATCTTAAAGTTCTTGAGCTCGAGAAATACTGGTACTATAATGGACAACTGAGTTGTGAAACTTCCACGGAAGAAGCAAAATGATGGAAAAATGAATGTTGCCTGCTGTTCATTTAGCAGGAACGTAGAGAACAAACATCCTTTAATCCACACAATTTCTAGTGGAGCTCTTATTTTAAAGATTTATTTATTTCAAAAAGGTGTTTTATAACAAAACACTCAGAAATAGCCTTATTCGGGTTTCAGCTTGATTCCTGAACACGCATCACATACCTGAAAGAGTTCTAAATATTAGGGATAGCTTTAAATATTATTTTATAATCCCAGTCTGGGGTTAACAAACCTCTTCTACTAAAACAAGAGGTAAAGATAAATCATCTGAAATCAAAAGAATCGACAAGTTAATATTATCAAGGGTTCAGTGTATAATCTTTTCAAGGGTTTACTACCTTGACTCAATGGCTTCTATTACCTTAAAAGTGATGTTGACAGGAGTGTTATCTCCTGGTACAATCAGGAAACAAAGAAAAAAAATCATAACAGGTATTAAAGGCAAGTAAGGTTCTGCAAGCATGAGGAAAGCCAAACTTGCTTAGGAAAAAAAAAATATCAGAATCCAAAATGAAAGAAGACAGTGGCAAACCTTTTTTTATTATTATCCAAAATAATAATGCTTGGATGTGACTGAAATATTGAGACAAGTTCAGGAGCCAGATGATGAGATCTCTTAGGTTGGAGAGTACTTATCTGCTTACTTAAAAAAAAAATGTAGACTTCTCACAAGTAGATGTGGAAATGGTCAGGCCAAAGTCATAAGGAAGTCTGATTACTTTGGGAGCCAGTATTTAAAGAGGACTTCTTCATTTTACAAGTACACATACGATTGGTATATACCGTATTTTTCAGAGTATAAGTCACACCTCTTTCCCCCAAAAAAGAGGGTGAAAATCTGGGTGCGTCTTATACTCCGAATTTAGCCCTGCCCAGATTCTCAAACAGAGGTTTCAGAGGCTGAAAAAAAGCATCAGAAAAGAAGCTTCAGAAAAGAAGCCCCCAAACAGAGCTTCAGGGGCTTTTTTTCTGAAGCTGTTTCGGAGGCTTTCAGAGGAAGGAAAAAAAGTTTTTTCTGAAATGGCGTTTCAGAAGTTTCAGAGGCAGAAAACACACACATACACACACACAAAAAGCAAGGCACAGAGCTCACAACCAAGGAACCTGTTGCTAAAATTCACCTCTGGGGACAGCTGATTGGGGGAATTCCAGGAGGTCCATTCACCTGCCAATCAGCTTTTTTCTTATTTTCCTCCCCAAAAACTAAGGTGCGTCTTATACTCTGCAAAATACGGTAGATTGGGAAAAGCAGGAACCACAGAAAATTTTAAAAGGTCATCATGGAATCATACTAAACAGGATGGTTTAGGAATCGGTGAAATTAGGCAACTAAGAATGGGCCACTTTGAATCGTACTATATTAGTTAAGGCATTAGCTTTATTAAGAAATGTAGTGGCAATGACACCCAAAAAGTACCGTATGTATGTGCTCAACTATAACCCGATAAATGATGGAGTCATTTATCTATTAATATTTGTAGATAATCTTGTAAACATCAATGCATGTGCATTTATTACGGATAAACTGAGTGATTCAGTGATAAAATATACAGGTGCCAAATGAAACAACAAGGAAGGTCAAAAGTTAGAGAAATGGAGGAACAAGTAATTATACAATTACAGAAAATGAAATTACAGAAGATTTCCAGATACAGACAGTGGAACAAACTATGATTTACTGGTATGAAATGTGGTATCATTAAATTTAGACAAAGAGAATAGATGTGCTAGCAAGTTTTAATGGGAAGGTTATATGGTCAGAATATTTAAAAAAAAACACCAAATCCAATATGCTTAATCTAGGGGAAAAAGAACAGGAGGGATTATGGAAGGAGGTAAGAGACATCAAAAACTGAAGTGGAGAAAAAAATATTCCCAAAATTTTCAAAAGAAAGATCTGAAAAGTTATCAGAACAAACTATTGCAATAACTAAAGACAGATGAAGGATAAATGCTTTGAGCAACAAGAATATATAAAGAGTGTACAAATATTTCCAATAATGACTAATGAAGACAGGACAAAGAAAGATGATTAATCAACGAATAGAAGAAAAAGAGAGATGTTTTTAAGAAAAGCAGAGAAAGGAAAACTTATAATTAAGTTTTCTCAAGGATAATCCTGGTGATGCAACTAAACCTAACTGAATCACATCTTTGTGATGTTCAAACAAAGATAAAATATTACTGAAGTCTTTAAAAATAAAATTACAGAATGGCAGAAATGCGTGCAGAGAGAGAACATTCAGACAGATTGACTCTACCCAAAAGAGATATCACAGATAATAAAATAGTTATTAAATAGAAAGCATGTAGACTAGGTCAGATACCCACTGAATTATGTAACGTTGCAGAAGAGGCAAGTTAAAATGATAACAGTCCTGTGTCATCAAAAATGAACAAAACTGTAATGTTTAAATAGGAATACACTGAAAGTGAATGTGGCCTATTATCAACACAATATTTCTTCACACAAGTCAAATCTTACATAAGACCTTATTAAAATCAGATTAGTTAATATAACAGTTTTTCTAGTCCTAATGCCTGACTGTAAAAGCTGGAGATTGAAAAATAAAGATCGCATCTTCAAATCATGGAAGTGGAGATTATTACTAAGAATATTGTGGCCTGCAAGAAGAACTAATCAACAAATCCTGGATGAAATAAAGACAGATTACTCTCATGAGGCAACAATCAACAAACAGGAACTCGCATACTTGTATATGTGATGCAAGTCAAAAATAGACTTGAAATATAATTGTGTTTGGCAAGATTGAAGGAGATACATGATTCCTGGAAAGTTATTGGAGACAGGTCAAGATGGTATTTGTTTATGCAATTACCAGTAATCTGATTTGATGGCACCTAGCTAAGTCATCATATAAACAGTGCTTTCTGTTTTCTATGCAGTTTCTATGCAGTTATTCAAGGATGTTAACATTTTGTTTCAGCATCAACATTCTATGACCCACAAACTTCTGCATTCTTCAGTTCCCCTAGAGAGGTGCAGGTAGACCTGTTGTGATGCTTTATGAAGCAAAGGTCATATCGTATGCATTCCAAATATCATTTTCAATATGCTTTACAAACCAGGTTTAGAAACGTAGGCTACAAGGTTACTGATACAACTTCAGGTGGTCTTCTATCCAAACATTATAGAATGCGAATGGCTGCTTAGCTCCAACAGTAAATCCGTATCTCTGGATTGTTTCCAGAGAAGTTTACAAGAGTTAAATACTTGCTTATAACTTCAAAAATAAAAGAATGTTGATGAAACATGACCAAATGTTTCTTTTCTTTTCTTTTTCTTTTTGGATAGCCAAACATTGATTGTCCTAGTCTATAGCAGTTATTTTCTTAAAGAAACTATTTTAGCCTAACACCACAAACCCATATTTAGATTGCCATGTAGTAATCTGCAAATACCAAAATTATTTCTGTACCTGTTTATAACAAAACACTCAGAAATAGCCTTATTCGGGTTTGATTCCTGAACACGCATCACATACCTGAAAGAGTTCTAAATATTAGGGATAGCTTTAAATATTATTTTATAATCCCAGTCTGGGGTTAACAAACCTCTTCTACTAAAACAAGAGGTAAAGATAAATCATCTGGAATCAAAAGAATCGATAAGTTAATATTATCAAGGGTTCAGTGTATAATCTTTTCAAGGGTTTACTACCTTGACTCAATGGCTTCTATTACCTTAAAAGTGATGTTGACAGGAGTGTTATCTCCTGGTACAATCAGGAAACAAAGAAAAAAATCATAACAGGTATTAAAGGCAAGTAAGGTTCTGCAAGCATGACAACATGCTAACATGTTGTCATGCTTGCATGTTAACATTAAGAAAACGTCATATAGATGGTAATATCCACACAGACCAATTTAAAGTGGGCTTAATGTAATTCAGGATTAACAGTCCCAAACATCAGGCTCTGAATTTAAAAGATATATCATATAAGCTGGAATCAAATTCCTCCTTTAGGACAGTAGCATAATTTCTAAATCATTTTTGATCCAGATCAGAATTGTAGTAATGCTGATTTATGTCTTTATTAATCCAATTTACATGGCCATCTGTATATTGAAGAAACTCTAGGCAACAAATAAATAATTCCATTAAATTTAAAAAAAAACACCAACTAATAAAACTATATATAGGCTATGTAAATCAAGAACAAGAACCCACACACTGCCATTCTGACCCCAATACCTGGGGGAAGAGCCAAGCCTTCACAGTTGATATGAACGGTCTACTTTTCCCCTTTGTGTGTGATGATGATTTCTCACATGACAAATATCAATGGCGTATTTTATTTTATATAACATCCCAAGGACAGCAGACTCACATATAATATATAAAATGGCAGAAAGTTTTATAACCAAGTGCTTCATTGCAAAAAAAAAAAATGAAATGCCTACCTATGTAAGACCATTTTGTAGCTTGAACTGTCATTTTTCATGTTAAGAAACTATTTTGGATGCTCTAAAAGGAGGGGACAAACTGTTACAGAAGGGGTAAGTAGGAAATCCTACCAGATTTGTTGCCTACCATTTTTATCTCCTCCTCGTCAGCTCCTTTTATACTTCACATTTATATCCTGCAAAACTCAGGTATTCCTTTCAGCCATTAAGAAGCTTCTCTTTTCATCTGGACTTCTTGTGCATATTGCACACCTGTCCTCTGACCTGAAGACTTTGCAAACTCCCAAGTAACTTTTAGACAAGTTACTCAACGTTGTTTGAAATAAAAGGAGATCATATTTTTTAAAAATGAAAGAAAAGAAAGTTCCAGGATTATTTGCCTCTCGGGAGATGACACCGTACTCAAAATCAATCACAGAAAATTATGAAAGCTTTTGGCAAATAAATAATGCATATGCATTCAATTAATTAACCAATTTCAGAAGTCAGGCTGAGTGGATGTCTCCCCCACCAACAGGTTAGATGCTGCAGTCTCCGCTATGCTACGATCTCTCTGCCATTTTTGCTTTCTCTGTTTCCTATTCAACCTCAGAAGCCAGAGATTCTATGCATAAAGCGTTATCATCAATCACCAGTGACACTTTAAAACTACGGACATGTTTAGTCATAATAATAAAATGCGGTGAGCCTGGCCCTACCCACCTGATTTTCTGTCTTTCCCCTTTTCACACACACACACACACACACACACACACACACACACACCAGCAAAAGCAAAGGAGCCATTTCTTCACAAACTGCTGTGTTCAGGAGTGACAAGATTTACATAAACGGATTGCAGTTCAGTTGTTGGACATACACCGGGATGATTCTCTAATCCCATTTTAATTAGATGGATGTTGCAAGTATACAAAACACATCCACACACATCCACAACCAGAAGCTCTGCTCCCTGTGGTGATGCCATCCTGGCAACGAATCAATCACCACAGTTCTGGTTGCCATAGAAACTGATAGCGCCTGCACCACCATCTAAGTGGTAAATGATTGGTGGTGGGCTCATAACACAGGGAGAGCAATGAGTTTTTATATCCTGTCCAGCAGCTGTGCCAGAGAGTTAATTAAAAGCAGAGAACATGAAATAAATCTAAATCTGTGAAGAAATGAAATGTACAGTACAAATCGAATTCCCATGTTGGACAGGAATTAATATGCAGCGCGAGCTGCAGAGCTGCCTGAACAAGCAACCGCTAGGAATCTTGGGAAACTGTACCTCTGAGGCAGCTAAAACTGAAATGAGCAGAGAATCTCCTGACTGCATTCCCGAAAACAAGCCCTTTATGCCATGCCTAGATGTTGACCAACATATGCAACTTGCAACCTCAGAAGCAGTTCAAAAGCAGGAAGGATTTAATTACCAGACCATTAGCCACCAGATTTGATCAGCAGGAACCGTAATCCAAGTCAACATCTCTGTAGCTGCCCTAGAAGCTCTGACTTTATCCTTCTTTATTGATACCCTGTGAAGTCCTATTTCAGATGTCACAGCTTGACCAAAAGAACTTCTTCTAGAGAGCAAGCTATAAGGGACTTCGGGTATGAAATGTGGATTTCAAGGGAGGTAGCCTCTTGCTCCCTTAGCTCATTTTCTCATCGCCTTCTTTTTTTCCCCTAGCCTTTCCATGTTTATCTGATAGAACAAGGTTGGTAGAACTGAACTTTTTCATAGTGGAAAACCAAGCAAAGTCAGAGCCACGAAAAAACGGTGACATATTTGATGGACTTAAAGAAAACTAATCGAGGGGGAAGATGACCAGAAACTCTTCTACTACTGTGTTTCCCCGAAAATAAGACCTTGTCTTATATTTTTTGAACCCTGAAATAAGCGCTTGGCCTTATTTTCAGGGAGGTTTTATTATTTTGGGGTGCGTGGAGCAAGACGGGGCTCCTCTTGCCGTCTTACCTGATTTGCCACTCTGTCTCCCTAACCCTAACTAGGGGAAATGGTGGGGACAGGCTGTGCATGTGGGGAGGGCTTATTTTTGGGAAGGGCTTATTTTAGCACATGCTCTCAAAAGCCCAATTGGGCTTATTATCAGGGAATGTCTTATTTTCAGGAAAACAGGGTATTTCAACCCATAATTTAGTTTCTGTCAACTCTGCACTGTGTCCTGCCTTGGTGTATTTTGTTAAGGTGACAAAATATCTCAGAAATAGATATTTAACTTAATAGTAAGATACCATTAGAAGCTGGAGATAATAGTGGTTTCAAACAGCACCATATTACTGTTTATTTATTTTTATTTTTCATAACATTTGTGTCTCCCCTTTCCTCCAGAGAGATCCTACTCTTCCCTTTGACTTTTGCCTTGAGACAGTCTTTTAAGGAAGGTGAAGCTGGCACAGCAACTGATAATTTCTTTGAAATGTCTCTGGTGGCATTTGGGAAAATAAAGATGGCAACTTGGTTCACCGCGGAGCTCAGAGAAATGAAGCGTCGGAGAAGACGCCTGGATGGCAGTTGGAGATCCTCCCAATCTGAATCTGACCGAACACAGCTAAGAACCCATATTAGGTCTTATCTTGTGGCAATGGAAGCGGCAAAGCACAAATATTTTGCCGCTCTCATTGCATCTGCAGAAAATCGCCCAGCCGCTCTGTTCAGAGTGACCCGCTCTCTCCTCAATCATGGAGCAAGGGAGGACCCATGTGATACATCTCCTGCGTGAGCTGCACTGGCTGCCTGTGGCTCTCCGGTTCATTTCAAGGTGCTGGTGTTAACCTATAAAGCCCTACATGGCTTAGGCCCGCGGTATCTGCAGGATCATTTCCTGCCTTCCTCCCACTGTCCAGCGCGCTCACACAGAGCGGGCCTCCTCAGGGTGCCATCAGCCAGACAATGTTGGCTGGCGACTCCCAGGGGGAGGGCATTCTCTGTGGGAGCGCCGACCCTCTAGAATGAGCTGCCCACCAGCCTCAGGACAGCCCCGCACCTCCTCTCCTTCCACCACGAATTGAAGACGTGGCTTTTTCACCATATGGGCTGAATCCGTAGGGAGACTTTAAATATTTTAATAATTTTAATTTGATTTTAATTAATTTTAAATTGATTTTAAGTGTTTAAGTAATTTTCTGTTGTTTTTGTAAGCCGCCCTGAGTCCTATGGGAGAAGGGCGGTATATAAATTACATAAATAAAAATAAATAAATAAACTGCTGAAGCCACACTCATAGCTTGGCATCACAGTATCTAGAATAATGCCGCTTTTGTGTGTTTCTACCTACCTTAAAGTTCATCTTTAGAGGCCTACATCCTCAGGCTAAGATATGGGGAGGATTTTCATTAGACTTTCTAATTTTGGAATGCCCCAAACAAAGTTCACTTGCCATAACCATCATCCTTTTTGGCTTTTGGGCAAAGATAGGTTCGTTCTTCTGTCCTTTTAATAATATGCTATTGCTCCAGTGACCTTTTAACTTTACACTATTACTTTCAGGTTTTGTTATTGTTTAAAAGTTTACTTTATTGTGCATTTGATAAAAAGTTTTTCATGAGTGGTTTTATTGTTTTAATCGATTGTTTTAATTATAAACTGCTTTTTAATGGGAAGCATAAAACAAGTACATAGCATGAGCAATCCTGCCCACTGCTCTCATAAATCTTCAGGTTCCAAGTTCTTAAAGATTATGATAGAAACAAGAGAGAGACGTGATGGGCATGCTTATAATGAACTGGATAATTCATATAATTAACTTTTGATAATGGTTTTTTAAATAATAAATATATAATAACACTTAAACATATACAATGCTTTACAGCCCTTCTAAGTAGTTTACAGAATCAGCATAGTGCCCCCAACAATCTGGGTTCTCATTTTACTGATCTCGGAAGGATGGAAGGCTGGATCAACCTTGAATTGATCAAAATTGAAGGAATCGAACTCCTGGCAGTTGACAGTCAGCTGAATTAGCCTGCAATATTGCATTCTAACCACTGCAGCACCACAGCTCTTCAATATGTTTTCATATTTGTGAACTATAGTTAAAATTAGCCTTGTTACTTTATTATAGAGGTTTTACTTTAATCTTATTCTATATTATCATCTTCTTGACGTAATACTATTCTATCTTTGTCTCCCTCTTTATTCCTCTGTCTCTTTCTCTTTCCGAAAGTTAGGAAAATGATATGCGATCACGGTCATCCCTCATTTAGCTCAATATGTTGGATGCCGACATGGGTCTGTCTACATATGAATTAGTTTTTCTATAAATTCGAAATCATCCATCAGGGATAAATCTTCTTTGGAAATCACAGAATATAGTTTCACTGAATGAATTTTAAACAGCCTACTATAGATACAGAACCTAGATGTTATAGGGCCCGGCTATTAAAGAGATTGCATATGTCCCATAGTTTCTGTCCATCCTGTATGATTGGACATAGTAGGATTGCTCTGGACTTTATAGATTAAACAACATCACCCAATGGAACCCAGGAAGTGGTCCTTCTCTGTCATGGAATCTACCCTCTGGAACAGCATCACCATGAGATGTATATGGTAATATCCTGATCATGAGTCTTTGAAAATCTGGCTTTTTCCTTAGGCCAGGGGTCAGCAACCTGTGGCTCCGGAGCCACATGCGGCTCTTTGGGCCCTCTGCTGTGGCTCCCTGTCAGATGATCCCACCACTATCTGTCCCCGCCCCTTGCCCTCTCCTCCCAGTCACTCCTTGCCTGGCCTGAGAAGGTAAGGGCGATGGTGGGGGATGGAGAAGCGGCCAGGGCAGAGACAGAGAGATACAGAGAGGGGAGGGGAGAGAGAGACATAGAGAGATACAGAGAGAGAGAGAGGAGAGAGAGGGGGGAGAGGGAGCAAGGGAGGGAGCGGGAGAGAGAGAGATGTCAAAAGGGTTTTGTGGTTCCCAGGGTTTTTTAACAACTGGTTCTCTGCCCTAATGACCAGCTGGGTAGGTATGGCTAGGGGGTCAAGTGACTGGTGGAAGTGAGTGACATTGAGTTGGCCATGCCCTCCCAGGTTTTGTGGCTCCCGGTGTTTTCTTTTCTGTGGAAAATGGGTCCAAATGGATCTTTGAGTGCTTAAGGTTGCAGACCCCTGCCTTGGGCCTTGGGTTAGAGTTGGGTGATCCATCTCACGGTTGATAAATAACATTTTATATGTTATTCTGAACCTTTCCTTCTGAGATATGCACTGGTATTTTTCCCCATATTATTTTGATTTCCACTGTTTTTAATTGAATGTATGCTGCCCAGAGTCTTATGGAATTAGGCACAGTCGAAAAGTAAGCAAGTAAACAGCTAAACCTGAAAATAAAAATAGTAGAGCTGAACTCTTATCACCAATTTTCAAGCAAATTCTTTTGGTTAAAGCAGGCTAAGATAATCTGTGGCTGTCTTTCCCTCATCTTGGCACCACTGTCCATTTTACAGCCCTGAAATTTGATAGCAAAACAACATTAATGTTCTTAATTTGCTTAATCCCATTAAACATGAGAAAAGTACAAAAAGAGCAATTTTTAAAAAATTCTTCTCACTCTCAAAGATGTCTCTTCAGGATCATTTAGTCCGGGGGTGTCAAACTGGTGGCTCGCGGGCCAGAGGTGTCATGCGCAGGCCATACCCACCCCAGCTCCGCAAAGACAAAAAAAGTCACAATACGTGTTGATACGTCATGTGACGCGATTGAGTTTGACTACCATGGTTTAGTCTATAGCAGTGATGGCTAACCTTTTTGCCATTGTGTGCCAAAAGCGGGGGGAGCATGGTGGGGTCACACGCACATGTGCCCATATCCATAATTCTATGTGCCCTGCCCCCCCGCTTTTGGCACGTGATGGAACAGTGGGCCCGTTTTTTGCTCTCCCCAGGCTCCAGAGCCTTTCTAGGAGCCTGGGGAGGGCAAAAACGGCCTTCCCCACCCCACCAGAGGCCCTCCGGAGGCTGGTAACAGTGTGTTTTCTGACTTCTGGTGGGCCCAGAAGGCCTGAAAATCAGCTGGCTGGTGTACACATGTGTGCCGCAGCTGAGCTCGCGTGCCCACCGATATGGCTCCGCATGCCACCTGTGGCACCCGTGCCATAGGTTCGCCATCACGGGTCTAGGACTAAGCAGATACATTTTTTAAAAAACGATTCCTCCAGAATCCTTTGCTCTGTTCTGACAAAGCTCAACATGCAATCATTGCATTATCTGATAGTACAAGAATCACTAATCAGTTTTTGGACATGTACATATTAGGAATGTTGAGAGGCTAATGTTTTTCAAAATGTCCGCCACTCATAAAATGTCTGATACGGTCATCTCAGCAGATCATATAATTTCCGGTTATCAAAAGACAAATTCTCTGTCACTCTTTCTACCCGCAAGGATGTTCTGCCTGTCTTTTGACATGATGGATACATTTCCAAGCAAAGCATTGGACTGTATTCCTCCACCACCACTCTTTATAAATTTCCAAATATCCTTACAGATGCAGAGGCATTCTTAGAAGTAAAGATAATGATGGAAGCTGGTGTTGTGCTGTTGCTTTATTTTATTTTTAATTAAAGGGATTTTTAATCAATTAATTGGGCAGATATTCTGCCAGGCACTTGAAAAATTTGGATCTATGAGTATCGCGTTGGGGGCTGAAAATCAGCGGCACAGAAACCCTTCAGAAGTACCTGTTCTCATTTTCAATCTTAGAACCCACACTTTGCATTTCAAAGTTACATTTGAGAATGAAACTACAGGGAAAAGATGCTTCAATATTAAGATATTACCCACCCTTGTATGTTTTCTCCTATCCTGAGCTGACACACTCAATTTAGAGATGACTGAAATTCTCTTGCACAGTTTTAGTGGAGAGAGCTGTTGTTGTTTTAAGAGAAGCTCTAAATTGGAACATATTTGACACTCCAGCTTTGACAGCTTGGTATAAACTAAAACATGAGAAGAACATCAGTCATCTTTGAAATGCTATTGAGTGCTATGGCTATGCATTTACACCTCAAAAGGACTAGGTAGCATTACGATCAGATGCTTGTGAAGCATTCATGAGTGTCAAGAGTTCTCAAGACATTTCTACTATTTGTTATCCAAAAGCTACATGAGCTTTAAAAAAAGCCACAAAATTTCCCTCAGAGCGTTCTCTAGAGTACCAAAATCCAAAAACCTACTCAGTTATTCCCAAAGCTCACCCTCCTGGAAAGTCAATAGTATATCTCAGACATCTCTTATTTTATTTTTATAGGTGCTTTGATGGATAGGGGGAAAAAGAAGATCTTGCCACACCAGAATTAAGGAACTCAATAAGATTGATCCTCAGGAAATGTCGAAGATGACTTTAGGGAAAGAAAATTTATAAATAATGAGATTCTACTTAAAAAAAATACCCTTCCGTGAGAAGTAGACCTTTAAAGGAGACGAAAAACAATTGTTTGATACTAGTATGTATCGGTAAATTTTAACTGAATGTTAGGTATTGAATCTATTAGCTTTAATTGAGAACTCAATCAGTTTATCCTTACTTCTCCCTCAAAAGCTTATTGTATGCCTTTTGGGTGTCTGTTCAGAAAAGAGGAAAACAAATAAATAAAAGAAATCTTTACTCCAAAGTTGATTTACATGTGTATACAAGTAGTCCTCGACTTACAACCACAATTGAGCCCAAAATTTCTGTTCCTAAGTGAAACAGTTTTTAAGTGAGCTTTGCCCTATTTTACAATCTTTCTTGTAGCATCACTGCAGTTGTTAAGTTAGTAACAGGGTTGTTAAGTGAATCCGACTTCCCCCTTGACTTTGCTTGTCAACGGTGGAAGCCAGATTTGCTTAACAACCACATGATTCAATTAACAACTGCAATGTTTCGCTGAACAACAGTGGCAAAAGGTTGTAAAATGGGGCAAAACTAACTTAACAACTGTTTTGCTTAGGAATGGAAAATTGGGGCTCATTTGGGGTTGTAAGTTGAGGATTCCATATAAGTGATCAGTGAAGTACTGTTCACACCAAAAGTTGTGTCAAGGTAAGAGAGGAAATACTACTTTCAAATACAGGGATGAGACAAAGGCAACAACAGGAGGATACAACCCAAAACATATCTTGTCATGGCATGTACATGCCTGTAGTTACAAGCAACTGAGGAAGAACCTTAAAAGATTAAAGAGAAGCTCCACAATTTGTATGTAGGCCTAATGTTTTATATTTATTTTTACAACAAAAACAACAGACTTTAGCACACTTTTGTCTGCTGCTTTCTGTGCCACAGGGCAGTTTGCTTTGAGAGATCAGAGAATTTCATTTTTAAAAAAAATTAGTAACACATTTTTCTCTCTCCGAGGCTCCAGAGCCTTTCTAGGAGCTTGGGGAGGGTGAAAACGGCCTTACCCACCCACCTGGAGGCCCTCCGGAGGCCGGAAACAGCCCATTTGCCAACTTCTGGTGGGACAGGAAGGCCTGTTTTCTGCTCTTCCCAGCCTCCAGAGCCTTTCTAGGAGCCTGGGGAGGGTGAAAACGGCCTCCCCTCCTCCCCCAAGGCCCTCTGGAGGCCAGAAACACCCCATTTGCTGACTTCTGGTCCCTGGGGAAGAGCAAAAAATTTGCAATCACATGCCAGGAGCAGGGGAGTCGCGCACACATGCGCGAGGGCCCCCCACATAGAATTATTGGTATGGGCACGCATGTGTGCGACCTACCTCCCCCCCCCCATTCCTGGCACGCAATGGCAAAAAGGTTAGCCAACACTGATATATATATGTAATATAAGATTATACTCTAATATTATTCTGTACTGGAGATGGAAACCACGGAGAATTCTGGAAGATGCTTTTGTTTAGCAGTTTAGTATTAGAGGCAATGTTGATCTTTTCTGAGCCTAAAAACACAATGAGAAATTTGAGGTCCTCATCATTCTATGGCTGACAGGCAGGTAAAAAGCTAATGGGATGTGCACCTATCAAAGTGAAGGGAATAGTTCTCAAATTTTAAAGGCGACACTAGGCAGATTCTGCCTGACAGTCTGAGAAGGACAAGGGCATTCCCTAGGGAAGAGACCAATCCGTGCCTTTCAGGGGGTGGCAGACACAGTTAGACATTACAACCTTATTCCTGTCAGTCATCCTGAAACTTTTGTTTGGATGAGAAGCCCAATATCCTTGTCTTGAGAAAAAGCAAGATGGATCAAAATACTGATTTCTTTTTTTCCCCTGAGTCAAAATATAAAGTGAGAGCTTATGACAAATTTCCCATCTGGCACTGAATTTCACCTGAAAAAAACTGTTATCTAAAAGTAAGTTCAGGGGATTCTTTGCTGATCAATTCTGAGGCAAAATTGAGTCACAACTTGTTTGGAGAAGCTAGAGGTTCATGCAAATATGTTCCATAAAGTTGGCAAACACAACTCGGGAAAAATACACTTGCTTAGAATTGTGCATGTGGTCAATGTTCTTTCTGCTCCTCGTAAATAACAAAACTTGGGGTCATTCAGGGGGTTTTTTCCCAATCAAAATTGGACAAAAAGGACAAAAGATTTCTGAAGATAAATAAGAATGAAAAGCCAAAAGGACAGAAGGAGTAGGAACAGTGGTTATAGAAAGAGAAATGACAGAGTAAGAAAACAAGAACCAAGTAAAATAAATGGTAGAATAGAACATAAAGAAGAGGAAACAGAACTGGAGTGAGAAATAGGAAAGGGAAATAAGGAAAGAAGCATGAGTGAAGAAAATCCATGATAGAAAGGGTTGACCTGGATAGAAAATGGAAGAAGATGGCAAGAAAGACTGAAGATAGAGTAGATGAATTTACATATTTCGAATTTCTTTTTAAGCCTTTCTTTCATTGGTTAACTGTATCCTTTCTGTGCATGAATCTGCAAGATTTTTGACCTAAAAGGCATCCACAAACTATTTTAACTATATTAATATTTAATAATAATTTGCACAAAAATTTCTGTTCCTATAAAAAATTAAATATCTGCTTGTATTTTCATTTTTGAATTTGCATTTCTATTAACACCTTTTTTTCTCAAAGTATTATTTCCAACCATATTTTATTCTAAAATATGAATTTTTATATGAATTTTGGGATATCAAACCAATTCCCCGCCTGGATATCTGTGCTTAGAATTTCATAGAAGTCCAAGAAACATGCCTCAGATTGGTTTCCTTTGAAATGTGGATCAAACAAAATTCTCAAGCCTCACTAAGTAGAGCCACTGAATACTATTTTCTATAGTATGCAACTTTTGATCTTGTACGTGGTTTCCTGAGTTGATTTATTATTATTATTTTAAAACTATGAATAAACTATAGGTATGCGCAAGCCATGAAATTTTTATTTGGGGATGCGGAAAACAGCCTACTTTGCCTTTGCCACTGATTTTGAAGCTCAATCTGTATTTCATGAAAGTCCAAATTGGAATCTCAGTGCTGACCCTCAAATTCTTTTGTTAACATTGGCTTGACCAAGAGATAGGCATATCATGAGACATAGATACAGGTAGTTCTCGACCCACCAGTTTGTATAGTGACCGTTCAAAGTTACAACGGCACTGAAAAATGTGACTTATGACCGTTTATCACAGCTATGACCTCTGCAGCATCTACATGATCATGTGATCAAAATTTGGATGCTTGCCAACTGGTTCATAGTTATGACCGTTGCTGTGTCCCAAGATCATGTGATCATCTTTGGCAATATTCTGACAAGCAAAGTCAATGGGGAAACCAGGTTCACTTAACAGCTGGGTTACTAACTTATCAACTGCAATGATTCACTTAACAACTTTGGCAAGAAAGGTCGTAAAAAGCAGCAAAGCTCACTTAACCAATGTCTCACTGAACAACAGAAATGTTGGGCTCAATTGTGCTCATAAGTTGAGGACTACCTCAGGGATGAAATCTACTTACTTTCCTCACCGGTTCAGAAGTGCATGCACGCATCACATGTGCACGCAGACCCTCTGTGCATGCGCAAAACCTGCGCATGCGCAGAGGGTAAAAAACACATTACTTCCTGGTTAAAACCAGGAAGTAACAACACCGGGGCATGTGAGCAGAGCCTCATGCCATCGCTACAGGTTCTCCAAACCACCTGCCACAATCGCTACTGGATCACCCAATCCGGTCTGAACCAGGAGCATTTCACCCCTGGACTACCTGCATTGAGGAGAGGGCTACTCCTTTTAGGAGGACTTATATGTCATAGAAACTCTTGAGATTCCTAAATTAGCCCAATGCTTCAGTTCCAAAAGAGCAGGGTTTGACAACCAGTTCATCTGCTACTCTAAACAATATAGATAGAAAGGGGCTATTATTGGATCCTGTATGCAAATACCATGAATTCTGAAGAACTATGAAAATGACTTCTCACCTACACAGATAATCCTCAATTTACAACCAAAACTGAGCCCAATATTTATGTTGCTAAGTGAGATAATTAACTGAGTTTTTGCACATTTTATGACCTTTCTTAAGTGAGAATGTTAAGTGAATCACTGCAGCTGTTAGGTTAGTAACATGGTTGTTAAAGTGAATCTGGTTTCTCCATTGACTTTGCTTGTCAGAAGGTCACAAAAAAGTGATCATACGGGGTGGGGGGGCGGTTGTGCCGGCAAGCCGGGGAGCCAGCTCACCACCAGCAGCAATCAAAAACACTTTCGGAGCTGCCCTGAAGGGAACAGACCTCCGGAAAGCTGCTTGCTGTGAAGTCCTGGGCAGTGGAAGCGACCTGGAGGTCCAAGCACACTAATCATACCGCCAGCAGCTGAGGGACTGTTGGAGATCCCCTGCGTTGCGCAGCCCTTCCTGTTAAGTCCAAACAACTAATTCCAATTGATCATAATAAGAAAAATAATAAAAGTAGAAATCCACAAAAAAACCAACAGAAATAAACCTTAAGAAAAAACTGACAATGTCAGAGAATCTAACTCAAGTCTCTTCAGCTAGACTGAGTGAAAAGATTGAAGAGCAGGAGCAAGGGGCATGGCTACACCAAAGGAAAAAATTGTTTACACTCAGTCTCTAGCAAAGCAAGACACTCCCATGGATTGTTGGAGCAGCGAGATTGGAAAAAGTGATCATACGACCCCCGAGTATTGCAACAGTCATAAATACATGCCATTTGCCAAGCAGCTGAATTTTGATCACGTGACCATGGGGATGTTGCAATAGTTGCAAGTGTGAAAAAGTTTATAAGTCACTTTTTTCAGTGCTGTTGCAGCTATGAATGGTCACTAAATGAACTGTTGTAATTTCAGAACTACTTGTACGATGCTTCCTATGTTTCCATTGCTAATCTGCACTTTTGACCTTTAAACTTTATGACCTCCATTATGGCCAAAATTAGAATCCCCTCTTTCGTTTTCTGGGATCAGCTCACTTCATCCTATGGGTGCGTGCTGATATTAGTTTCTTTTTATTGGGACTGTGTGAAGCTTGGATTCAAAGATTCAGTTGGAATCATCCCAGTCAATCAAATCTCTGGGTCAAAATTGATTCATTACATCAGAACAAAACCATTGAATCCATTTAAAAGATCATTGTAGTAGAGTTTTGCCTATGCATGTGTGCACACACAAACATGCACCCATTTCGTATCAAATCACACACCTCTTTTTTTTATTATTGAAGTGATTGCATGATTGGCAAGCATGAGTAGAAGTAAAATTATACCGTAACCAGAAACAGGCATAGTGGCTCAGTGGCTTAAAGACTCTGGAGTTGATCTCTGCTTCAGTGGTTCGAGTCCTAGAACTGTGTTGTGGAGTGAGCTCCCGTCACTTGCCACAGCTTCTAGCAGTTTGACAGCATGCTACATGCAACTAGATAAATAGGTACCACTTTGGTGGGAAATGTGGCAGCATTTATACAGACTGTCAAACCCTTGCCAGTGCTGGACTTGTCCAAATGTGACACCGGACCAGGGGTGAAATGCTCCCAGTTCAGACCAGATCGCCTGATCCGGTAGCAATGGTGGTGGGTGGTTCGGAGAACCGGTAGCAAAAATCCCTGCGGGGCTCCCCCCCACCCCATGCCCAGCTGAGCCACACGATCATCAGAAGCTGTTTTTTTTACTTTTAAAAGCATTTTTTTCTACAACCTCTTCAGCCGAAGAAATGCTTTTAAAAGTAAAAAAAAAGCCTCTGATGATTGCGCGGCTCAGCTGGGATCATCAGAGGCTTTTAAAAGCATTTTTTCTGCAACCTCTTCGGCCAAAGAGATTGTAGAAACAAAAATGCCTTTAAAAGCCTCTAGCGATCCCAGCTGATCGTCAGAGGCTTCTAAAAGCATTTTTTAGCCACGCCTACAGAACCAGTAGTAACAAATTTTAGATTCCACCCCTGCATCGGACAGTGAAGTGACACCGGTGGTGACAGAAGGATGATGCCATAGGATGGTGCTTGCCTTTCTGGTGTGGAACTAGTCCCCACCCCCACCCCGTGGTGCACTATGGATAAGGCATGGTCAGCATGAACTAAATTTAGCACTCTTCGGCAGCCAATAACTATTATGTATTAACATTGTAGTCTCCTGACTAATTGTAACATCGACATATGCTAAATAAATAAATTGTAACCAGAGTCACTAAAAGTGTTGACTATCCACATTTAAAAGCCTAGCCCCTTTAGCTCAGCAGAGGGGAGTGTTCCCAAGAAATCGATACATCCAAGGAAAGTTTGAATCCAAGTTGCCATGATATGAGCCAGAGACCATTGCAGACTTCTTCGGTCTATTTTATTTATTTTTATTTACTAATTAAATGTATTTGCTGCCCTCCTTGCCACGGGCAACTCTTACAATGAACAGAGGAAGAAATATGACAGAGGTCTTCTCTTGAGTATCAAGGAGTCATATCATACTGGCTGATCAGCGGAAGAAGTAAGCACATTATCTTTGCCTTCAAAACAAACTGACATTCAGTGTAAGGCTTTGAGAAGAATAGTATGAGTTCTTGATTAGTTCGTTATCATTCATAAAGCTACCTTAACAGAGTCTGGTGTGCTGTTTGAATGTTTTACTAAAAGCATATGGTATTTATTTAAACCCCTTCATTGATTAGTGCCTTGTCGTGGCAAAGGGGCTTGCGTAGCTCGATGAAGCTATGAGCTATGCCATGCAGGGATATGCAAGGGAGAAAGAGAAAGATACACCTAGTTGAATTCAGAATTCTAGAGAATAAGTAGAAGAAATAAGAATGCATTCTTAAATGAACAGTGCAAAGAAATAGAAGAAAACAATAGAATAGGGAGGACCAGAGATCTCTTCAAGAAAATTGGAGATATGAAGGGAATGTTTCATACAAAGATGGGCATGATAAAGGACCAAAATGGCAGGGACCTAACAGAGGCAGAAGAGGTGGCAAAATTACACAGAAGAACTATACAACAACAAGCTTAACATCCCTGATAACCACAATAGGGTGGTTACTAACCTTGAGCCAGACATCCTAGAATGTGAAGTTAAATGGGCCTTAGGAAAACTGAGCAACAACAAAGCTAGTGGAGGAGACTGTATTCCTGCTGAGCTATTCAAAATCTTAAAAGACAATGCAGTAAAAGTGCTACACTCAATTTGCCAGCAAATTTGAAAAACTCAACAGTGGCCACAGGATTGGAAAAGGTCAGTTTACATTCCAATTCCAAACAAAGGCAATGCCAATGCCTGACTGCTCTTTAGAAGGCCAGATCCTGAAGATGAAACTCAAATACTTTGGCCACCTAATGAGAAGGAAGGTCTCACTGGAGAAGAACCTAAAACTGGGAAAGATTGAGGGCAAAAGAAGAAGGGGGCGACAGAGAACGAGGTGGCTGGATGGAGTCACTGAGGCAATAGGCGTGACTTGGATGGACTCCAGAGGATGGTGGAGGACAGGAAGGCCTGGAGGAACGTTGTCCATGGGGTCACAATGGGTCGGGCACAACTTCGCAACTAAAAACAACAACAAAATTTATTTTAAAACAGTTGTATAGCTATTGAATTTAATGGCAAAACGTTTTTGACCTTAATATGCCACTTTTCTTCTTAAAATAATTTAGTTTACGGTAATGCATAGCGCAATAAATTAGACTGTTGCTATAGAAAAATTACAAGTGAAATGAAGAGCTAGCCACATATGCCACAGGACTGAATCATATCACTGGCAATAATAATACAAGTTGTCCTCAACCTATGACACAATTGAGCCCAAAATTTCTGTTGCTAGGTGAACATTTGTTAAGTGAACTTTCCCCATTTTAACCACACTCATTTAGTGAATCACTGCAGTTGTTAAGTAACAAGGTTGTTAAGGGAATCTGGCTTCCCCATTAACCTTGTTTATCACAAGGTCGCAAAAGGTGATCATATGCTCTCAGGACACTGCAATCGTCATAAATTTGAACCAGTTGCCAAGCATCTGAATTTTGATCATGTTACCTTAGGGATACTGCAACAGCTGTACGTGTGAAAAATAGTCATTAGTCACTTATATTGGTGCCGTTGTAACTTCGAACCATCACTAAATGAACTGTTGTAAGTCGAGGATAACCTCTATAGTAAATCAAAACAAAGGTAGGAAGACCATTTAGAACAGTGTTTCTGTCAGGTTCCGATGTCATCTCAAATAAATTTCACTCCCAAGCAATTAGTCTTTGCTGAAATATTTCATTTATTGAGAACGACAGATCTGGTCCCAACTTCATCGTAGCCAATACTAACCCTCTGACGCCAAAACCTTCCCCTTCCGTTCCCCCAAACCTCATCTTCTTATTGGCCATCTTCCAGCTCAATCTTCTCAGCTCCTGCCTCCAAACCCAGGAATTCCCCCCTCCCATCCCATCTCCAAGCGACCCTATCTACAGAGAAAAATAAGTAGGTAAAAGTTCAAGCCTCATCTCCTCTTTATGGCAGCCTTAAAGGGCTGACAGTTTCTCAACCTTGGTAGCTTGAAGATGGGTGGACTTCAACTCCCAGAATCCCCCAGCCAGCAGCACTGGCTGGGGGGTTTCTGGGAGTTGAAGTCCACCCATCTTCAAGCTTCCAAGGTTGAGAAACACTGATTTAGACTATGTTTTTTGTATCAATTTACTATATGGTCTAGTCTGATCAGTGGAAAAACTGTGGCTAAAATCTTTTTTTATTATTGTGTTATTTCCATTTTATCCAAGAAAAGATGGGTCATTTTAGTTATTTTAAAAGTATTGAGCTCTACATATGCAATACTCTCGTTCAAAAAGTTGCATAAAACACAATGTTAACTGGATACCTAGGGGTAGATCCATATCATACAAATACACATATACAGACGCAGATAGTGAATCCTCCATCAAAAGGCAGATAAAATGAATATCATTTTGCTTTGAGTTCTTTAGAGAACATAGCTATAGCAAAGAGAAATGGTAAAAAAATAATAATAATCTTTCAAAAGAGAACATTGTTTCTGACAGCTAAACAAAAAACTACATTAAAACAAAACCCTTTTTGCATGAATATCAGATGCATTAATAATTTAGCTAAAATAATAAACTTCCACTGTTCCTCGGCATGAAAAGGTAGAGTATAAAGCTGACCTATTTTTAAAGGATAAAGCTGTTAGTACGAAAGTCAGATGCGCGTTGCGTATGCCAAAACTACAAATTGGTTTCTACAGATTTGTATGCAAGTGCATTTATCAAATGGACGAAATGAAGGCAGTACACATTCTCCTTGACAAGGTCATTGTTTCTACTCGCAACGTGAAAAAAGAGCGGCGAATTCACATGCGCCATTTACACTGAAAACCTGCTTACTCGCTAATAGGACTTGATTGTTAATTGTATAGATTAGAATAGATAGGAATTTAAGCTTGTGGTCTGTCTCCCCGCCATCCCCAGAGACAAGTAATTATGCACTTAGTATGGCTGTGCAGTGTGGCTCTAATTTGCTTTGATTTGGTGCACCTTGGGCAATGGAGGCAAATAAAGAAAAGTTAGATCCACCAAATGCTTCCTTTTATGGTGCAGAACAGAGGTGGGATTACCTAGTGTCCTATTTTCCCTCTCTATTCTGCTGTTGCTATGTTCTTAAATGGGGTCACGATGGCTCAGTGGTTAAAGACACTGAACTAGTGGGTTTGAGACCCGAATGCTGTGTGACAGGGTGAGCTCCTGTTACTTGCTCCAGCTCCTTTATCCCATTTTGATCATTATCTGAAAATATTAAATAGGATATATACTGTGTAAAAATAAAAAAAATCCCCCCCCCTCCACCACAGTCTCCCAAGGGGTTATGTGGAAGTCATGTAAAACCTTGTATATAGGTGTAGGAAGAAAAATCCATCTGGTTCAGTTCCAAGCTGGAAGAAAGGTACTGGAAATAAAATGGAGGCTAGCTGCTTCGGAAAGTTAATTGATGAGCAGAACCACGGCATGCAGTTCTGGGACAGCTGACAAAATAGTTTGATGAGTGCAAAGATTTTTATGCAGTTTCTGAAATGCTGCTGAGGGTTGTGCAATGAAGTGAGCCTTGTATCTTTTGCTATTCTAATGGTGGTGGGTTAATCCTATTATATCCTAAAAGGTCATGTCCTGTCCTTAGAATTGGGGCAGGGGGAATGTAAATTGAGTTAATCCCATCAACTCCAGCCTGAGGGAACTGGGGCTGAAGGTATTTTGTTTGTGAATAGGCTGACTTGAATTTCTTAATGAGCACAAAATATCCATCTCTAAAGATTTTAGGCATCTGCTGGAGGCTATTAAGAAAGACTGGGGGCTGCTTTCTGCCTCTAAGAACATGTTTCTTCTTTTCTCCTTTGGGGAAAGATAATATTCTGCCTCTTTAATATTGCTCAAAATATTTCATTTTCTAGAATAGGATGGTTAGGGTGCACCCTTCTTACATAGGAGAAGTAATCTCTCTCTCCCCCCTCTCTCTCCCTCCCTCCATTTTTCTCTTTCTCTTATTCTCTGTATCTCCCTCTCTGTATGTCTGTGTGTAAGCTATGTATTTCTGCTAGTTGAACTGAATGGGATATGTGCTTGTTCTGATCTGGATATAGAGAATGCTTATAGTATGTTGGATGCAAACTAAACTGGAGATTTCCCAGATCAGGAAACAGACCTTCTAAATCAGGGATATCAAACTCGATTTCATTGAGGGCCGCATCAGGGTTGTGTTTGACCTCAGGGGGTCAGGGTGGGCGTGACCAGGATGAGTATGGCCAGCTCGACATCACCCTCGTTGGAGGCACCTGTGCTGGCCCGAGTGCTCTGCCAGTGAAAATGGGCTCCCAAGCTCCATTTTCGGCTGCAACTGCCTCCTGCAACCCTCTGTCTGCAGCCCTCCCAAGCTCCATGTTTGCTGCCAGAGACACAAAAGGCCAGTCCTTTGCTGTTTCCAGGGTGGCCCCACAGGCCAAATCTATGAACCCTGCAGGCCAGATCTGCCCCCCGGGCCTTGAGTTTGACACCCCTGTTCTAAATCATTTTTGTTCAACCTTGGCAACTTTAAGATGTGTGGACTTCATCTCCCAGATTCCCCAGCCATCATGGCCGGTTGAGGAACTCTGGGAGTTGAAGTCCACACACCTTAAAGTTGTCAAGGCTGACCAACAATGCTCTAAAGGAAGACTAGAATTATATTTATTGAGATAGTAGAGTGTAATACTAGAATCTTTGCAAGCCTGAATGTGTTTTATGATCCTCCTTCTAATATCCCGGTGAATCAGGGAGGATTGTGAAATTCTATATTCTTTCCTAAGCCTTACAAAATATTTCAGCTCTCTTTGCTTACTTAACAGTTTCCTTCAAGATCATTTTTCAGATTCTCTATGTCGTGTTAGCTTTGTTGATGCTTTTGAATTATGGGATGGGGGGGGGCTTCATCCTGGTTTGTGAAGCAACATTACATAAGTAAAACATTCCTTCCAATTTTAGCACAGCCCTAATAGGGATGAATTTGTTCTCCGTGTAAAGTAATGAATGTTTATTCAAATTTGAATTTATACTCTGTGCAAGAAAACTATCGTATCCTTCTTGTTTCCAAAGCTGGTATTACAAAATATTACTGCACTGCTTAGCATTTTCCATGTGTCCTTTGTGGTTATCTTGCAACTTACAAATTATAGAGCCTACATTTAGATACGTGTGCACCGTGGATTTTTATCGAAAAAAAATTATCAAACCTTTCAAAAATAGACTCTGCTATGGCATAGAAAGGAGTCCACTGGTATTTGTATTTCTTTAGTCAAAAACTGGCACAGGAGAATCTATATTTCTTTCTTTTTTAATCCTTGTATTTTTTTTAAAAAAGCTACATCAGGGAAACGCATGTAATAACAAATAGCTTCAGAAAAAAATATAGTGGTCAAAAGGAAATTAGAGAGGAAGTTGTGTTTAAACCCGCTATAGGTTAGAGAAAGTTGCAAATGAAAATAGATACAGAGTTTTAATGGATCTTTTTGTGCATTTTTTTAAAGGAATGGCTCAGAATAGCACTTCACTAAAATGGATAGTGAAATGCCATGGATTTATACTGAATTGCATATCCCATTATGCAGCAGGAGGCTAAAACAGGCTTTGCAGCTATTGGCAAAGGCAATTTTGCAAAGCCAATAAGGTTACTAATTGACAATAAGGAATGTTGAAATACAACCAAATGGTGGTAGAAAACCAAATTACAGATTAACCGAGTTGGAAGGGATCTTGGAGGTCACCTAATCCAACCTCCTGCCCAAGCAGGAGACCTTACACCATTTCTGACAGATGGCAGGCCAGTCTTTTCTTGAAAGCTTCCAGTGATGACGCTCCCACAACTTCTGAAGGCAAGCTGTTCCACTGGTTGATTGTTCTCATGGTCAGAAAAGTTTTCCTTATTTCCAGGTTGAATCTCTCCTTGTTCAGTTTCCATCCATTGTTCCTTGTCTGGCCTTCAGGTGCTTTGGAAAATAGCTTGACCCCGCCCCCCCTCATCTCTGTGGCAGCCCCTGAGATATTGGAACACTGCTATCATGTCTCCCCTGGTCCTTCTCTTCACTAGACTAGTCATGCCCAGTTCCTGCAACTGTTCATCATATGTTTTAGCTTGTAGTCCCCTAATCATCCTGGTTGCTCTTCTCTGCACTCTTTCTAGAGTCTCAACATCTTTTTTATAATGTAGTGACCAAAACTGGATGCAGTATTCTAAGTGTGGTCTTACTAAAGCTTTATATAGTTGTATTAGTACCTCACATGATCTTGATTGTGTCCCTGTGTTAATGCAATTTAAGATTGCATTGGCTTTTTTGGCTGCCACTGCACACTATTGGCTCATATTTAATTGGTTGTCCACTAAAACTCCAAGATACCTTTCACTATTATTACTTATAAGAGAGACAGCAATCAGCTATCTAATTTATGAGAAGATTAGGTGAGAATATTTTAATGTTCTCCTATTGGTCATTTAAGCTGGAAGAGTCCAACATATTACATACTCAAATTGCATCTGGTTGTGTAATGCTGTAGAAACTGCTATGCATGTGCTATTTGTTGTGCTCGCTGTGTAGATTTATGTTTAGATTGTGAATGAAGCTTTTTTTAGTTCAGGTATCAGGAAGGGCTGAGAAATCTTACATGTACTTTCTTTTAGGAGATATACGCCCACAGAGCGAATGGAAAAAGTCACAGAAACTGTCCAATTTATAAAATGGTTATACAGGTATAAAACTGGTTATCTCTGGTTGAAGAATAATGTTGATTGAATTTTGTTCGGGATACTATTTTCGACAGGAAGGGTGGTTGTTGTTTTCTTTTTGTGCTGATCAGTAACCATAAATGCAATTCATACATCTCCAGGACTCGGCAATGTGTTTCATACAACAGTTATGAAATAAGATAGCACTCGGTGGATTGTTCATGTGCTGTAGTTATTCTTTGTGCTACAACGTTATTGAGGTTTGGGGGCAGGGGAAATAAATATCAAGCAAGGAAGCAAAAGAAACAAAAATAATGGTAATAACATTTAGTAGTCCACAACAAGTAAAACGTTTGTAGATACTATTCAAGTACCAATGAACCCATGAACTACATTATCATTATTAATGTGAAATAAAATAGAGATTTCATTTTTTTAAAAAAAGGCGGGAAATCCTGTCTGTCTATCGTCTGTCTGTCTGTCTGTCTGTCTGTCTGTCTATCTATCTATCTATCTATCTATCTATCATCTATCTATCTATCTATCTATCTATAATTTCTCTATCTCTATCCATCTATCATCTATCTATCTATCTCTCTCTCTCTATCTCTCTATCTCTCTATCTATCTATTTATCATCTATCTATCATTTCTCTATCTATCCAT
>WNWU01000034.1:11429123-11471992 GCA_012654045.1 Ptyas mucosa
ATCTATCTATCTATCTATCTATCTATCTATCTATCTATCATCTAGCTAGCTAGCTATTATCTATCTATCTATCTACAGATAGTGTACTAGTGCAACTTACATACATATCCATAGTTCTATGCCATTCTGGAGGATGCTATTATAATTATTATTAGATTTTCATCCCACCTTTTTTATATATAACTCAAGGCAGTGAACATACCTAATATTCCTGCCTCTTCTTTTCCCTGTGAGGTTGTTTGGGTTGAGACGAGTGACTGGCGCAAAAATCACCCAGCTGGTTTTCATGCCTAAGGAAGGTCTAGAATTCAGTGTCCTGGTTTTTAGGCTATTAGACACCTTTGCCATTAGACCAAACTGACCATCATAATATTATGGAGTTGAGAAAAGGAGAAAGAAATTGTAAGATAAGAATATGAAAGGTGTGAGATAAATAGATAAAAAGAAACATAGCTAAATCTAGTTTTTACCAGCACTATTCAGCACTATATTGCTCCATAGATTTCTACCTTTGCAAAATATACTTGCTTTGATCAACACCTCTATTTTCCACCATTTTATAATCATCTATTCTTCAGATTGGAACTCATCCAGTCCATCCAACCAAGACTGAGAATCTTTCCCTTCCTCTTTTCACGTAAACTGCTCTTTCATTTATTTGTTTTGTGAGGTCAGCCTCATTTTTTTATAGGACCAAACTACTATCCCAAGATTCTTCTTTTTCACTAGTTACTCACATTTATATTCAGTCCATATTGGATTCATTAATTCGGGACAGTCTCTGTGTTTTATTACCTATGCTATCAAAGCAAAACTCATTTCCACTTTTCCCCCCCCCCTTCTGACATAATGCAATATTCACTTCCAATAACAGTACTCTAGGAAGCCTATCATAAAGGACTCCCATGGAGCATTTTCTGAGGTGCCCAGTATACAGAAAACAAATATTTCTTTTAAGACTTGATACAAAAAGAGTTGATTTCACAAACAATCTGACTGTGATTTTCAAGATCGGGAAATTTAAGCCGCCAATGTCACTAATAATATTAACAGCAATTAATATCTACCTTATTCAGTTAAAAGATGGAATTTTAGACTAATGCCATAAGGACCATATTACAAATGCTTAAATTGAATGAACTGCAAGGATTATTTTTGGAATTCCAAAGAATGCAAGCAAAAGGTTAAAAACATCATAGAGTAGCAGAAATGAATTGTAAGTATTTCAAATTGTTTCGCTCAGTTTAATATTTATTTAAATAGATATCTAAAATCCTCCATTCAATGGGTGAGAGGTTGATTAGATTATCTCAAGTGTCCCTTCTAACTTTACATACTATCATTCTATATGGAGAATGATAAATACGGTAAAAAACAATTTTTGCATACATACGCACACATCGATTCTTATTTTACATATTCAAAATACGTTAATCTGTCTGATGAGTTATTAAGAGCATTTACCTAACAATAAGCTTCTAGATTCTCTTTATCTGAATTATTGCTTCTGTATGAAGACAGAATATTGAGTCTTGGACTTTAAGAGAGCTAATTTCAATAAACTTAGAGACAGCTTGGGAAGGATTCCATGGATGAGAATCCTCAAGGGGAAAACAATTCAAGAAGCTTGGAAAATTTTGAAAAGTGTGATTACAAAAGCTCAGTCTAGCACAATACCAATGAAAAAGAAAAATAATAGCTCTCAAAAGAAACCAGCATGTCTGCATAAAGAACTCTCTGACAAATTGAAAGACAAAAAGGACAAGTATAAAAAACAGAAAGAGGGGCACATAACTAAGGCAGAATATCAGCAAATAGCCTGAGCCTGCAAAGACGAAGTGAGGAAAGCTAACACTCACAATGAACAATGAACAATGAACAGGACCTGATGGACTACACCCCAAGGTTCTGAAGGAACTGGCAGATGAGATCTCAGAACCACCAAACTATATCTTTCAAAGATCCTGGAGCACCAGGGAACTGCCAGAAGACTGGAAAAGAGCTGGTGTAGTTCCCATCTTCAAAAAAGGAAACAAAATGGATCCAGAAAACTACAGCCCTATCAGCTTGACCTCAATACCAGGGAAGATTCTGGAAAAGATAATCAAGCAACGAATTAGTAAACATCTAGAAGCAAACAAAGTAATAACCAAAAGCCAACATGGGTTTGTCAAAAACAGATCATGCTAGACTAATCTTATTGCATTCTTTGACAAAGTGACAAAATTAGTGGACCAGAGGAATGCTGTCAATATAATTTACTTGGACTTCAGTAAGGCATTTGATAAAGTAGACCATAACCTACTACTAGATAAAATAGAAAAATGTGGGTTAGACAGCATCACCATCAGATGGATTTGTAACTGGCTGACCAACCGTACTCAATGTGTAGTCCTCAATGGAACTGCATCTATATGGAGCAAAGTATGCAGTAGGGTACCCCAGGGCTCTGTTTTAGGCCTAGTACTCTTCAACGTCTTCAGTAATAATTTGGACGAGGGGATAGATGGGGAACTTATCAAATTTGCAGATGACACCAAGCTAGCAGGAATAGCCAACACTCCAGAAGATAGGCTTAAGATACAGAAGGATCTTGACAGACTTGAACATTGGGCGCTATCTAACAAAATGAAATTCAGTGGTGAAAAAAGTAAGATTCTATATTTAGGCAAGAAAAACAAAATGCACAGGTATAGTACATGTGGCACCTTGCTCAATAGTAACTGGGAGAGGGATCTTAAGCGTCCTAGTGGACAACCATTTAACTATGAGCCAGCAGTGTGCAGCAATTGCCAAAAAAGCCAACACAGTTCTAGGTTGCATAAACAGAGGGATAGAATCAAGATCACGTGAAGTGAAGTATTAATACCACTTTATAATGCCTTGGTAAGGCCACACTTGGAATACTGGATTCAGTTTTGGTCGCCATGATGTAAAAAAGATGTAGAGACTCTAGAAAGAGTGCAGAGAAGAGCAACATAGATGATTAGAGGACTGGAGGCTAAAACATATGAAGAACGATTGTAGGAACTGGTTATGTCTAGTTTAATGAAAAGAAGGACTCTAGGGGTGACATGATAGCAATGTTCCAATATCTCAGGGGTTGCCACAAAGAAGAGGGAGTCAAACTATTCTCCAAAGCACCTGAGGGTAGGACAAGAAGCAATGGGTGGAAAATAATCCAAGGAGAGAAGCAACTTAGAACAAAGGAGAAATTTCCTGACAGTTAGAACAATTAATCAGTGGAACAAGTTGCCTCCA
Organism: Ptyas mucosa; assembly: GCA_012654045.1. NCBI lineage: Eukaryota > Metazoa > Chordata > Lepidosauria > Squamata > Colubridae > Ptyas > Ptyas mucosa. Next base: position 11,432,385 of record WNWU01000034.1, read on the forward strand.
GAAGTTGTGAATGCTCCAACACTGGAGGTTTTTAAGAAGATGTTGGATAACCATTTGTCTGAAGTGGTGTAGGGTTTCCTGCCTAAGCAGGGGGTTGGACTAGAAGACCTCCAAGGTCCCTTCCAACTCTGTTATTCTGTTATTGTTAATATTGAAATGTGTGTTGGGTGATTCTAAACCTGCAGGCTTTTATTATCGAAAATAAGGAATATTTTAAAGTAGATAGTGTTAGTTATTTGCAAGAACTTTGGAAAACAGAATTGGAACACTCCATATTGACAAAGCAGTGTTTAAGAATCAAGAAGAATATCAAGTATGCATTTTATGATCTGCTGACTGCTTATCTTAATTTTGTTTTATCTGTATATTATGGCTGTTTTATTGCTTTGTATTATAATTTTTATTTATTATACCACAGACATTTTGTTACATTCTTTATAGATGTATTGTAAATCATTGAGAATCTTTTCAATCGTGGCAGGCATAAACTGAATAAATAACGAAATAAATAATCTTAAAATGAGACCAATTCCGCAAAAGATTTTCTTTCAGGTTTATTGTCATCCCGTAGAATCTTTTAAGAGGAACTGGCTGTAAAATTCTTGATATGGAAATATAAAGTAACAGAAGGGAACCTTACACATTATAGCACTAATTTAATCTAAAATTCAGAAGTTTGTTTTGTAACAGGTTTAAAGAAGTGAATGTGATTTTTAAATAATGTACCAAAATCAGAATTACTCAATATATGACAAACAATAAAGTAACAAGCATAGGATACAGCAGAAAAGTTACTCTTCTACACTGGAACGATTATGCCACTCTCAATTTACATTCATTGATTTATTATTTGTGTTGACACTCTATTTTTCAAATGGCTCTTCATCAACAAAATGGAAACAATGATCAATTTTATTAATTGTGGTCAACATTTAATGCTAAGTGTTAAAAAAATAAGATGCTCTGACTCAAAAAATCTCCCAGATGACAAAATATTAGTAATCTCCACTTCATCTTATGTTTTGCTTTGGTCACTTCTTCCCATCCACCTACAGCTTAGTGTCATTATTGTAGCTTACACCACATACAGCTTATACCTGTAGTTGCCAGTGATGCTCCATTCTAGGCAACATTGCCTGTAGCTATAAAGTAAGGGATATTGTCTATCCATATTGTGTAATGCAGGGTGAACAATTGATTTTCCCAAGCAATTGATTTGTTGTAGAGGGCCAAACCAGTAGGGCTGTGAAGATACATACCCACACATAAATTAGGGAGGGGGGGGGGGAAGCAGTCAACTTCAAGCAATGCAGTTGTATAAGTAGTCCTCGACTTACAGCCACAATTGAGCCCAAAATATCTGTTGCTAAGTCAGACTGTTGTTAAGTTAATTTTGGCCCATTTTACAACCTTCCTTGCCCTGGTTGTTAAGTGAATCACTGTCTTGTTAACTTAGTAACAAAGTTGTTAAGTGAATCTTGCTTCCCCACTGATTGCTTGTCAGAAGGTCACATGACCATGGAACACTGTAACCGTCATCAATATGAGTCAGCTGCCAAGCATCTGAATTTTGATCACATGACCATGCGGATGCTACAATGGTCATGCCGTTGTAACATTGAACGGTCACTAAATATACTGTTGTAAGCCGAGACTATCTGTATTGAGTATATGGCATATATACTTTGTTTTCTAACTTCTGATTGACCTCACAAAGACTTGACAGGGACAGCCAAAGGGCTGGATATAGCCCGGGGCCCATAGAATGCCCAGGTCTGGTCTAATACATAACTGGTAGTGATCAGTGGCTCCCAATATGCTGCCGTCAATAACGTAATCTATCATTTAATGGGCAAAATTCATTCAACAAAGGTCTGTTCACAGGGGACTGGCTGTAGTGCCACCTCCTTCCTCATTCAATGGGAAGGATTACTATCCCATTCCTGCTATCATGGAGTTTATTTGCATCATCAACAAAGATGATTAGGGGTGTTCTGTCCCCGTCTCTCTCTCTCTCTCTCTCTCTCACACACACACACACACACACACCCTCAACCAGTCAGCCATGGGTTAAAGAATAGCTCAAACAAACAATGTCCGTTATCAGGTACTTGGCAGCAGCACGAAAACCGACTGCCAAGTGCTTTACTACAAGAAGGAGGGGTTGTGCCTCCACCAGATAACGTACACAAATACACACTGATTTGGAAACAGTCCAGCTCAAAAGCCTTCAACAGATTTAGGCGTCGCACAAAGTGACTTGCAGAAATTAGCTTTGTCCGTCACAGAGTTTGAATGGCCGCCACACTCCCTTTTATAGCCTTGGGGTGTGGTCCAGTGACTCAGCTTAATCCCTGGCACGCCTCCTCATCTGCTGCGAACGTTTATCTCGCCGACGCTGGCGTGGATCCAGCCACGACTTATCACCCTCGTTCTCACTCTGATTGGAGACACCTGGCTCCTGGCCAATCTCCTCTCCTTCGGCAGACACCTGAGGAATTGCCAGAGAGGAGGGGCCTGGAGAGGGAGGCCTGGCCGGCTCCTCTCCTTCATGTTCGGAGTCTTCTTCCTCCAATACGATGGGCTCAGGGGTCGGAGCCACAACAAGGGGACTGAAGGCTAAAGCATACAAAGAACAGTTGCAGAAATTGAGTATGTCTAGTTCAGTGGTGGGTTTCAAAAATTTTTACTACTGGTTTTGTGGGTGTGGCTTGGTGGGTATGGCATGGCTTGGTGGGTGTGGCAGGGGAAGGATACTGTAAAATTTCCTTTCCCACCCACTCCAGGGGAAGAATACTGTAAAATCTCCATTCTCTCCCCAATCCAGGGGAAGGTTACTGCAAAATCCTCATTTCCTCCCGATCAGCTGGGACTTAGGGGGCAGAGAATAGATGGGGGTGGGGCCAATCAGAATTTTTACTACCGGTTCTCTGAACTCAAAATTTCCATTACCGGTTCTCCAGAATTGGTCAGAACCTGCTGAAACCCATCTCTGGTCTACTTTAATGAAAAGAAGGACTAGAGACGACATGATAGCAGTGTTCCAATACCTAAGGGGTTGCCACAAAGAAGAGGGAGTCAACTTATTCGCCAAAGCATTTAAAGGCAGGACAAGAAGCAATGGATGGAAACTAATCCAGGAGAGAAATTTCCTCACCATGAGAACAATTTAGCAGTGGAACAACTTGCCTCCAAAAGTTGTGGGTGCTTCATCACTGGAGGTTTTTTAAAAAGAGACTGGACAACCATTTGATTGAAATGGTATAGGGATTCCCACCCCAATCCAGGGGAAGTTTACTGCAAAATAATAGGAGCCTGGTGGCGCAGTAGACTAAAAGCAGTGTTATTAACATTCAGCTGCCTGCAATTACTGCGAGTTCAATTCTCACCAGGCTCAAGGTTGACTCAGCCTTCCATCCTTTCTAAGGTGGGTAAAATGAGGACCCGGTTTGTGAGGGCAATAAGGTGACTTTGTATAAAATATACAAAAGTATGAAGGCTATTGCTTAACGCATTGTAAGCCACCCTGAGTCTCCGGAGAAGGGCAGCCTATAAATCAATTTAAAAAAAAAAAGTCATTCTGGGCAAGACAGAACAGTCTCTCAGTGCAAGCCAACTTCTAATGTTCTTTGTTAGAAAAATCCTACCTGTGTGACTACACCTAGCAGAGCTAGGTCTGTGTGAAGTGACCTGGTATAGTCATGGCGAGGCACATTCGACTGAATGGCAGTTTTTTTCTTGTTGAGGAGAAACGTCACAATTCTCCTGGACGAAGCCCTTCTGGTTGCCTCAGACTCTCAAAGAGCACCTCCAATACCTGGAACTAGAATGGACTGTTCAGATGCAGAGAAGCCTTGTAGAAAGTTAACACCCACCCCTCTCCTAGAAAAATGAAATATTTTGAGAAATATCAAAAAGGCAGAATATTACATTTCCCTGAACGAGAAATGGAGAAATATGTTTTTTTGGAGGGAGAAAGCAGCCCCCATCTTTCTTAATAGATGTCCCTCAGCAGATGTCAGCACTTAAGAGATAAAGAGATAGATAGCTCTGTCCATAGGCAAAGCAAATACTGCAGGCAGAAATACATTTGAGACAGGAGATTTTGAAATTCCCTGCAGCAAGGTCTGAACAAATGCAGAGTGGTAGGATTAGCCCTCACTCAAGATCCAAACCAGGAGAAAGCCATTAAGCCATAATAGGGATTCCCCAACACCCTTTCAGAACACAAGCCTCTTCATTGCATCATCTCAGCGGTCCAAATGTCAACCAAACCTGGGAGCTCAGACAACCTATACAGCCAGCTATGATCCCTACATAACCAACAGCCAATAGAATACATGTTCTTGCACAGGAACAGAAAGCTCAAGTTCAAACCTCAGAGAAGGTATTAAAAAAAACCCACTCTCAACTCATGTGGTCAGCTGCCCAGAACCACCCATGTGTTCTGCTTCATCATTAAACCTTCTTTCCAATCAGCCTCCATGTTTCCAATGTCTTTCTGCTGGCTTGGAACTGAACCAGATCAGTGTTGGGTTGCCCCCGGTTCGAACCGGTTCATAAGAACCGGTAGTAAAACCGGCGGGAGGCCCCGCCCACCGCCCTGGATGATGTCATCAGCAATCTGCGCAAGCGCAGAAGCAAGGTGCATTCGTGAGCGAAGCAAACCAGTAGTAAAGGTAAGTAGAATCCACCCTTGAACCAGATGGATATTTCTTCCCACAGTCTCTTCCACCTACTGGAACTGCCACAGTGGTGGGCTCCTCCCGGTTCGGCCCGGTAGCGGTGACGATATGGCATCAGTGAACTGGATCTCGTTGCTTCTGGGTCCAGTGGTCAGGTATGGGTTAATCTTGCTCTCAATTAGTTGATTGAGTCTGCTAGCTGAGAAGCTCCACCCCTCTGCTTGCTTCCCAGCTTTCTGACTCAATCTGATTGAGAAGGACACGTTCGAGCTGAGCTCCTGCAAAAGGACTTCTTTTGCAAACTTTTTTCCTTTTCAGGTAGAGCTTTCCAGCGAGAAGGGGTTTGCTCCTGAATCCGTTGAAGACCATATTTTGGTTTGGATGAGAGCTGCAGGTTCCTTATTAGGTTGAGCCTAGCCCTCACTACAGCGAGAAGGGTTAACGCCCAAATCCGCTGATAACTGCAATTGCTGGAGTCATTCTCTGCGTGGGGAGCCTGGAGCGGCTTGCTGAAAGCCTAGCCTTTGCTGCTGCCTCCAATTTCATCCTAAGTGTAATTTTGCAGCAGGCACTTGCCCACGTGGATCGGAGGCTTCATTTCTGCAGTGGCTCTCCTGGCTGCTTCCTGGAAGCAGCTGAGATTCGGGGCAGCTCTGTGGCAGAGATTTTGGCTCCGTGGGTGGACCAGGGTGCCTGGTCATCTCCCCTGAAGACAGACAACTCTGGTGGCAAGTATTGGATGGGGGAGGAGCCCTCCTTTGTTTATCGGTCGCCATTTCTACCCCCGGTGGCCATTTTATATCGGCCATTTCTGCCTCGTGGCTCCTTAGGCAGATTCAGTTAACTGCTGGACTGCTAAGCCTTGCAAACCTTCCAGGAGGGCGGTTTAGCAGGGGTTTCGGCAATTATTTCCCAATCCTTTGGGTGTTAAGGGTTGTGGGTTCAAGTCCCACCAGAGCCACATTTTTTCCTTGCAGGCTCGGAAATTCCTTAGTTACCCTTGTTCCTCAAGACAAGATGGCGTCTCGTAAGCAGGCCAAGGCTCCCAAACAACGCCTTCAAGGCGAAGAATCACAAGGCTCTGCCCCAGTTCCTGCTAAAAAAAGCAGGAAGACTCACCATATGATTGGTTCACCCAAAGCTTCTCATTCTGAATCCTCCTTGGCTAAGGAGGAATTGAGGCTTCACAAAGCAATAGAGAAGGCCATTCAAAAGGCGGCCAGGGAAGTTTCTTTACAGGAAAAGGCCATCATCAGTCCTCAGCCATCTGCCCCACCCAGGGTTTCTCCCCAGCCTCAAGGGGGTTCTCCTTTGCCCTGAGCCATTTCTCCAGCCTTGTCCCTGGACGGGGATCCCACATCAGCTGAAGAGGTTGACCCTTCTCTGTTTGGGGGGGCAAGTGGAGGCCATTCCCAGTCATATGCCCCCTGAATCTATGGATCAGCTGCCACAATCAGGCGCGCCTATGATTGCAGAGCCATCGGGGCCTGAGGCATTAATTACACCTGCCCTGGCTTCTTTCATCCAAGCAGCCATTAAAGAGTGGGTTAGACAAGAACTTCTTCAACGTACCTCCTCTTGGGTTTCTGAGCAAGCTTCTGCTCAGGTAGATGTAGAGGGGTCCATTATATCAGCTGATCAGACCATAGCTCCAGAATCTGGGGATCTGAGGTCTGGCCATGCCAGAGCTACTTCGGCTGGCTCCTCTGATCAGGAGTCCCTAGGTGGCCCTGATCATCTGGATCAGGAGATGTCAGAAGATGAGGATTTGGCCCCTGATCAACCGGCCTTCGTTGGTCTCTTTAAACCACAATTATTTCGTTCCCTGCTCCACAAGGCCAGGGCCACAACTGGATTGGGGACTCCTAAGCCACAGGACGTGGCTTCTGGTGAGGGTGTATCTCCAGCGGTCCCTCTCTTTGAGGAACCTCCTGTGGAAACAGAGGAGATCCCGGGCCCCAAGATTTTTAGGGATTTATTACAGCGCCAATGGTCTTCTCCAGCTTCTGGTCCCAGCCCTAATGCGCTGGACAGACACATTTATAATTTGGAACTTGAATTGGCTTCTCTATTACAGGTTCCTTCGGTAGATCAACCTGTAGCAGAGTTATCAGCTTCATCTAATTTAGCGGGGCCACCGGAAGACAACCTCCACCCTGAGGATAGGCGTTTAGAGAACGCCTTGGTTAAGTCCCATCAGGCCACGGCCTGGTCGGTCAGATCGACCTTGGCCGCCTCCTTCTTTAATAGGGCATCTATCCTGTGGTTAGGGCAATTACGAGCCCATTTACCTATATCTGATTTACGGGCCCAGCAGGATATTAGCAAAGTTTTGGTAGCATTAGAATATTCAGCAGATGCTACTTTAAATGCATCCCGCTTTGCAGCTAAAGCCATCGGCTCCTCCGTGACTGCCCGTCGTTTGCTGTGGCTGCGACACTGGCAGGCTGATGCTAAGTCTAAGTGGCGCCTGGTGTCTTCCCCTTTTGGGGGATCCAAACTTTTCGGCGCATCTCTGGAGCCTCTTCTAGTGGAGTCCAAAGACAAATGTAGTATTCTGCCCAGTTTGTCACGCAGGTCAGAGGCCAGGTCACGATTTTCCTTTCGTCCCTTTCGAAGTCAGGAAGGGGGTTTCACGGGGTCCCGTAGACAACGGTCATTCCACCCCAGACAATCCCGGGCCAGGATCGTCAAGGCTTCTTCTCCTCATCCCAAGGCCAATCTAGGCGGCCCTTCCGGGGTGGCAAGGGGCAGGGTTTCCGTGGTCCACGCTGACGGCTTGGCTGGGCTTCCCATTGGGGGTTGCCTGGCATCATTTGCCAGCCAGTGGGAGGCTACCTCGTCAGACGCATGGGTCAGAGAGACTATCAGACTCTCTCTAGAGTTTCTCTCCATCCCTCCAGACAGATTTCTGAAATGCCCTATCTCACGGGTCAGGACCCCTCGGCTCCTGTTGGCATCGGCCATTCAACATCTTCTCAAAATTCAGGCCATCGAACCAGTGCCTCGGGAGCAGCGCGGACTAGGCTACTATTCTCGCCTGTTCGTGATTCAGAAATCGTCTGGGGGATGGAGGGCAATTCTAGATCTCAAGTCCCTGAACCACCGCATTGTCTATCGGCGGTTCAAAATGCAATCTCTCCAGACGATCTTAGAAGGTATCAGGGTCGGGGACTTCCTAACATCCATAGATCTAACAGAGGCATACCTGCATGTTCCCATACATCCCTCTTACTGTCAGTTTCTCAGGTTCGCTTTCGAGACCAGTCACTACCAGTACAGGGCCCTTCCCTTAGGGTTGTCCTCGGCCCCCCGGGTGTTCACGAAGTTGATGTCCGCCCTGGCAGGCCATCTCAGAACGCTGCCTATAAGGATGCAGTTCTATCTGGACGATCTCCTTATTCAATCATCATCAGAGCAGCTGGCCCAACAAGACCTGTCCACCACACTCAGGGTCTTGAGCAGCCATGGGTTTTCGGTCAATCGGGCCAAAAGTCACCTAGTGCCTTCCACTCGTATCCAACACCTGGGGGCCATCATAGACACGAAGGAGAGCAGGGTCTATCTTTCCCAGGAGCGCCTGTCCAATCTGCGATCCCTGGTCAGAGCAGTGATGTCACGGAGGGCCTCATCCCTGGCGTCACTGTCACAACTCCTGGGAAAAATGGTGTCATGCATCAGGATAGTCCCTTGGGCCCGTCTCCACTGCAGACACCTACAGTGGTTCCTCCTGCCATATCAGAAACAATGACTCGGGACCTCCCAGTGGATGGTACGTCTCCCCCCCCAGGGTTCGCAGGTCCCTCAGCTGGTGGTGCTCAGAGACCCTCTTTCGGGGGAGGGAGTTTCGGGAGGCCAACATCCTGATCCTCACCACAGATGCCAGCCTTCACGGCTGGGGAGCACATCTGTCGTCCTCCCTAGCTCAGGGCCGATGGACCGAGATGACCTCCAGCACAACATAAACTGGTTAGAACTCCGGGCCATACATCTAGCCCTTCGAGTGTTTTCCCACAAGGTTCAGGACAGACACATTCTGGTCAGGACTGACAACGTAGCCACCAAGGCGCACGTCAACCGCTTGGGGGGGACGAGATCTCGGCGCCTCATGGAGGAGGCTGAGAGACTGGGTGCCTGGGCGGAGTCTCACCTGAGGTCCCTGAGGGCATCTCACATTTCGGGGGTGGCAAATACTCAGGCAGACTGGCTCAGTCGGAGCACTGTGGACCCCGGGGAATGGGCCCTAGACCCAGCCATTTTCTCAGAGATCTCGTCCCATTTTGGGGAGCCCGTTCTGGACCTTTTTGCCACTCCAAACAACCAAGAGACGTGGAGGTTCTTCTCCCAGTTTCCCGACCCGGAGGTGGAAAGAGTGGATGCTCTTCACAGCGACTGGCCTCCCGGCCTTCTGTATGCCTTTCCGCCTCTCCCACTCATATCCAAAGTCATTCGGAAGATGCTGTAGGAGAGAGCAGAACTACTTCTGATTGCGCCCCATTAGCCTCGCCGACCTTGGTTCGCAGACCTGAAGGCTCTGTCCATTCACCTTCCATGGCGTCTTCTTCCGGACCGGCTCGTGCTTCATCAAGGGTCTCTATAGCATCCAGACGCAGGTTGGCTTCAACTAACCGCCTGGAGATTGAGCGGCGCCTGCTGAGCGACCAGAGGCTTCCGCCCAACGTCATCACCACCATCCAGGTGGCTCGTCGACCCTCAACGACCCGTATTTATAACTCCACTTGGCGGGCGTTTTCCTCCTGGTGCCAACGCAATTCCACTGTTGCCATGGCTGCCTCCACAAAACATGTCCTGGTGTACCTTCAGGAACGTCTGGAGGCGGGTTTGGCCCCAAACACGCTCCGCAGGCAAGTGGCTGCCCTTTCATGCATTCTTTGCTGCAGGTCTAGGGGTTCGCTCTCCAGCCATCCCCTCATCCAACAGTTCCTGAGGGGGTCATCAAACATTCGTCCTGCGCCCATCCACCGTTACCCCACCTGGGACCTTCCCAAGGTCCTGGACGCTCTCACGAAAAGCCCTTCAAGCCCCTGAGGGAGGTGGGCCTCTGTTTTCTATCCTACAACGTGACATTCCTCCTAGCTGTCACCTCCGCCAGACGGGTGTCGGAATTAGCGGCCCTCTCTTCTCGGGCTGACCTGTGTACGTTCCACCCGGACAGGATGGTGCTCAGACTGGACCCTACCTTTTTACCTAAAGTAAATTCCCCCTTCCACCGGTCCCTGGAGATTGTCCTCCCCGACTTCTGTCCCAATCCTTCCCATCCCTTGGAAAGGTCATGGCACACCCTAGATGTCAGGCAGGCCCTTCGTATTTATCTTAAAAGGACCACCCACTTCAGGCAGTCGGAGTCCCTCTTGGTCTCCTTTCAGCCTACATCCTTGGGGAGAAAGGTTTCCTCGGCTACCTTGGGGCGTTGGATCAGGGCCACCATCGCCAAGGCCTATAAGGCCCAATCCCTCCCAGTCCCTCCCCGTGTCACTGCACATTCCACCCGCAGTGCTGTGACCTCAGTTGCCTGGACCACCCAGGCATCCATAGAGGAGGTTTGCCGGGCAGCTACCTGGGCTTCTCCTACACCTTTCATTAGGCATTACCGTCTAGATCGGTTTGCCGCTGCTGACGCGGCCTTTGGACGCAGAGTGCTACAACAAGTTATCGGGGAACAGACCTCTCCTCCTCCTCAGGCGGTCCCTCCCGACAGGGTCTTTGCTTGGGCATGTCCCATACCTGGCCACTGGACCCAGAAGCAACGAGATTCGGCGTTGGCTTACCTGAACGCTTCATCTGGTTGCTCTGGGTCCAGTGGTCAGCCCCTCTCTTTCTATGCCCTCGTCGGTGGCGGGTCCTGTTGGTCTCCTTTTCTTTCTGTTCCAGCTCTTCATGTCCATCTGCGGTATCATCTTTCATCAGAAAGCTGGGAAGCAAGCAGAGGGGTGGAGCTTCTCAGCTAGCAGACTCAATCAACTAATTGAGAGCAAGATTAACCCATACCTGACCACTGGACCCAGAGCAACCAGATGAAGCATTCAGGTAAGCTAATGCCGATTCTCTTTGTTCGGAAGGTGGGCCCTCCCACCCGCCCCCGTGTTATTCTTACCTTTTATTTGGCCCCGCCCCCAATCTATTCGCTGCCTCCTGAGTCCCAGCTGATCGGCTAGAAGGAAAAAAAACTGTTTAAACTCTTGCCGTGGGGCTTCAAAGGGCTGCCCTACAGCTGATCAGTCTTAAAAGGCAGTGTGGTGGTAGACCAGTGTGCTCGAAAAACAAATGAGTAGACCGGTGCGCTCCAAAAACAAATGGGTAGACTGGTGCCTCCAAAAATAAATGAGTAGACCGGTACAGCTCTGCAAGCAGTTAAAAGCCTGGTAGACCAGTACCTCTGCTAAATCCTAAAGAATTGTCACATGACCATCAAACCATGCCCACAAAATAAGCCACACCCACAGAACCGGTAGTAAAAAAATTTAGAACCCACCCCTGAACTGCCAGTAGAAATTTTAGAGGAAAGAGCAAGGGAGGCAACATGAATGGCCAACTGCCTTTTTATTTTTATTTTTTTATTTTTATTTATATTTATATGCCGCCCTTCTCCGGAGACTCAGGGCAGCTTACAATGCATTAAGCAATAGCCTTCATACTTTTGTATATTTATACAAAGTCAGCTTATTGCCCCCACAAACCGGGTCCTCATTTTACCTATCTTAGAAAGGATGGAAGGCTGAGTCAACCTTGAGCCTGGTGAGATTAGAACTCGCAGTAATTGCAGGCAGCTGGATGTTAAATGCTGCCTTAATAGGAGGCATTAGCCTGCTACGCCACTCAGGCTCCTAGGCTCCTTTGATCCTAGAAGTGGGAGGAAGCAGTTCTGAAGGGGTACTTCATTTCAAGCCTTCGTCAAAGTTAAATGGCACTTTGAAGATCTGCACAACCTTAAATGGCCAAGAGTTATTCACGCAACAGGTTTATTATCCTTTTAGGCTACACACACACTCACACACAGAGGCTTGAACTACATACATTCTGCAACACGGACTAGAAACTGACTGCACACTTTGGACAAAACAAAACAGCGCAAGAGATTAACAGAATTGGAAGCGACCTTGGAGGTCTTCTAATCCAACCCCTTGCTCAAGCTGGGCACCCTATACGATTTCAGACAAATGGCTGTCCAGTCTCTTCTTAAAAAATCTCCAATGATGGGGCACCCACAACTTCTGAAGGCTACCTGTTTCACTGATCAGTTGTCCTTACTGACAGGAAATTTCTCCTTAATTCTAGGTTGGTTCTCTCCTTGATTAGTTTCCAGCCTTCCAGAATATGCATATCCAAAATGAACCCAAATGAATTTTGTAAGGTAGCTTGTGGGTCTTTACCAGCACTGACCAAAGTTTAAAACACAAAGAGAGAGAGAGAGAGAAACTTGTCAAAACAAGTCTTTGACTGACTTTTAAAGTAGCTCTCTACTTAAACTTCAGCAGACAAAATTCTATGAACTTTAGAAGGACTCCTGTGTGTAATAGCCAGAGTGGCTTCACTAGATTTGACTGGAGAAACGGCACATGGTGGCATCAATTCTTCAGCTTGTTCTAAGCCAACTTGTGTTAGGTTTATTCTAAACCCCCTCAAAGGAGCTCCAATAAATCTGACTAGCACTCAATTGTAAGTATCAGCTAGAGCAGCCAAGGGTGATGAAAATGAAGAGAGCTAGAGCCAACTTTGATTGATACTATGCCAAAACAGCTTCAGACAAATTCATCCCTCGTGTAAGTCCTCCGACTGCATCAAATTTATACCAGGGAAGAAATTTGCCCAGAGTTGTTTCTGATTACAGGGGAATTTCAGTTCTAAAATCAGGGATAAAGTTGGTGACCCGAGTGTAATGAAGAGACATGGACTGGCAGGGCTCAAGTAAATGAAGATAGAAACTCATTGTATCTTCACCATGAAAGTCAATTTGCCCTTGTGAAAGTTTTACTCTAAAGAAAGGAGAGATGAATATAATATAATATATATATATATATGGCAGTCTTCAGATCTACTCCGCAAGCAGGAGATAAAGTGTGCACTTGTGGTAGCTGCAAACTATTTTATTGAGATTAAAATCACAAGCCGAGAAAGAAAATGTGCTGTTGTCTTGCAGCCTTACATAATCATGGGTAACAAACAATAACAAGAGGTGTTTGAAGCCAGGAGATATAAAATAGCAAAAGGGAAAGCTATGGGAAAGCTTTTCTTCTGTTGGGAAAGAAGGCACTTCGTAATGGAAAAGACAGCAAGATATTGTGAAGGGACATATTGGGATAAATAATGGATTTTAAAAAAAACAACAATCCACAAAGCAGTGGTGAAATCTAAAATTTGTTACTACCTGTTCTATGGGCGTGGCTTGGTGGGGATGGGTAATGTGACTGGGTGGGCATGGCCAATTTTTTTTTTTTTTACTTTTAAAATCATTTTTTCTACAACCTCTTTGGCGAAAAGGTTGTAAAAAAAATGCTTTCAAAAGGCTCTGATGATCCCAGCTGAGTTGCCTGATCAGCAGAGGTTTTTTTTCTTTTAAATGCCTCTGACGATCAGGCAACTCAGCTTGGATCGTCAGAGGCATTTAAAAGAAAAAAAGCCTCTGCCAATCAGGCAACTCAGCTGGTATCCTCAGAGCGTTTTGAAAGCATTTTTTTACAACCTCTTCACTCTGAAGAGGTTGTAGAAAAAATGCTTTTAAAAGCCTTTGATGATCCCAGCTGAGCCGCGCAATCATCAGAGGCTTTTTTTTTACTTTTAAAAGCATTTTTTCGGCTGAAGAGGTTGTAGAAAAAATGCTTTTAAAAGTTAAAAAAAAAAGCCTCTGATGATTGTGCGGCTTAGCTGGTTCTCGGATGAGAAGCAAAACATTTTCAAAGAAAAAAAATCAAGAAAATCTGGGTACATTTTGGGACCACCTGACTTCAGAACTAACATTCTTCTGACCTCACACCAGTGGTAGGCTGCTACCGGTTCGCCCCGGTTCAGGCAAACTGGTAGCGGCGGCAGCGGGAGGCTCCGCCCACCTGCCCAGACGTCATCAAATACGATCTGCGCATGTGCAGAAGTGGTGTGTGCGCAAGCGAACTGGTAGCAAAGGTAATTGAAACCCACCCCTGCCTCACACCCAGCCATAGTTACCTTTTAGCTACCTCATACCCAGCCAATCTAGGTTTATTTTGAAGAAGTCAACATGGTTAGATTGAGTACTTGGATTAGAGATCAGAAAAATCTCAGGGATGCAGATTAAGCTGGGAACCGGTAATGTTGCTTGTATTCACCATTTAAGAACTGCACTGTCTATCTGTTACAATTTTTTAAGTACTGAAAATCTGAGCACCAATTACAAACTCTTTATATATCCCTGTGGTAATATTATACGAAAAATAGGTTAGTTGGGATGGCGTTTTTTTAAAAAAAAAACCAACTTCTTCTTAATTCCCAATTCAGAAACTAACAACAACCTGGAGTAAATGCAGTACACAATTATGGATGATGAATAGACTTCCTGAGACCAGTTGGTAGGTATGGGAAGAGAGAAACCAATTTATGTGTGCCTCATTTCACATCTAGGTGTCCGTATCTCATGCAGAAAAGAGGCATGATCTTAGAAAATAAGATCTCAGAGTTTTCATAGCGTAGCTCAAGATGGTTCGGTTTCATTGTCTACAACCATCAGAAGAAAAACTTTACTTCATGGTTGGCATTTAAGAAATTATTGGAACACCAATCATCCCAGAGCCTCCTAAAGAGCAGCCAGTAATAAGTAGATGGAGTCTTGCAAACTTTAGTTATGGATCAAAGCAGGTTTAGTGACTTAATGACAAGATTAGACAGCAGTTGGATGATTCCATTATTGTATTCTCAACTAATCTACAGTAGCTCAGCCTCCCACTATAAAGATATTTTATTTAGGATTAAATCTTTGTCTTGCTTTTAGGTAAACATAATAGTTATGAAAGCAAGTAGTGAATGGGAATGATCTATTCACAAAAAACTGAGGCAGGGGGAGTGAAACCTTTCAGAGAACTCGTCAGATGGCAACTGAACAACATAAAGATTTTTCTCTGATGTAAATGACATAATGAATAGGTTAACATTGTGTTATAAAGAATTAATAATTATACCTGACAGCAACAATATCTCAAAGTAATTAAATTAAGCAGAGATATCATAACTAAAGGTACAATTTATATACTGCTATAATGTAAACTGGTCCTGATTTATTGGTGGGATGAGTATAATTTAGAATTCAGGATTACCCTTGTAACTATTTTAGCGAAACAAGCTTCATTCATGAAACGTTTAGAAAAAAACTGAAAACTATTTGGCGTTGCAGATGATCCATATCTTCAAATCAAGGAACAAAATCCTGACCTGATTTTGTTCCTTTTGTTGCATTTCATTGATAGTAAAATCTTTCTCATCCTTTTTCCCCCTCATACTTTTTTTTTGCATAATCTAATAACTCTAGATACAGAACTATAGATTCTGTATAGAATCTATAGATTCTGTATAGAATCAACACTCTAGATACAGAACTATATGAAAAGCTATAGAAAACATCCAATTTCTAAGAAAACTGGACACCGTTCCACAAATATTGGTGCCATATTAAAATTTGCTTGTGTTTTAAATGAAAAGCAGTGCTATCCTTGATTTGGAAGACTCCAACCTAACATGGGTTCATGAAAATAGCACCCCATGGAGAGGCAGAATTCTCTTATTTCTCTCTGGGATTTGAGATTAATTGTATTAATTGTGTTTTTATTTACATATCAAATTTATATGAAGTTACAAAAGGAGACTAAAAACACAAAGGAGACCAAAAAAAAAAAGACCAAAACACCTCCTCATCAGCAATCAACACCCAGATAAGTAGAATCAACACCAAGATTAATACCAGACCAACAATGATGCTAAATAATACCCGAATCAAGGAACTACCAAGAAGAAAGAAACAACAGCCCCACCAACACTGACAGGGATAACCACTATATATCAACAGAAACCAAATCCCACTCTCTTCTAGCACTGATGATGTTACTTGGTTGGGTAAGGAAACATCTGCAAGAAAACCAAGCTCAGAGAGCCCAAGGACCCCACAGTTCAAATAGTTACAAATAATCTGTTCTAACATTATAAAACTTATTTTAAAAAAACAATCTTTTTTTAAAAAAAAAAATCACAAGGCTAAGGGAGAATTGACGTTCACAAAAATAATGCCCCCTCCCCCACCTCAAGATATCACCGGTCCCTTGAGACCTCTAGGCCAGGGGAAATCCAGCACATTCTGGTAGCGGAAATTTTGAGCAGTTCGGAGAGCCAGCAAATACTACCTCTGGCTGGCCCCAGAGTGGGGAGGGAATGGAGATTTTGCAGTATCCTTCCCCTGCCATGCCCACAAAGCCACACCACGCCCACAAAGCCACTCCCACAGAACCAGTAGTAAAAAAAATTTGATTTCACCACTGCTCTAGGCCTCCTGGTATAGACATATCTGAGGGACTTCTGGAAAATAAATCAAGATGATATTAACCTTACTTTGGGATGGAGAATGTTCTATAAGGCGAGTTCCAACTCAGAAAAGGCCCACCTCCGGGGACTCACCAAGTGAAGTTCCCTAACAGATAGGACTCATAGCATGCCTCTTATTATAAACCATGAAAGGAAAATAATTAACATAGGTGCAAAGTCAGCAAGTTTTAGATATTGTAGACCCAAATACCCTTGGTCGAATTGCGCCATATATTTGATTTTTTTTTCCTCCTGGTGTTGGAAGACAAAAAAATGAGGATGTGTCCATGGGATTAGGAAGAGAAAAAATTACAGTGGAGTTCCTTCCAGTGGTCAGAGTTTTCTTTCTAATTTTAGAAAGGAAAATGTCAGGCCTGGAAGCCATGTTTTTCGTTGGATTTTCAGGCCTGCCACATGTACTACTGTGGGAAACTGGGAGGGAGGATTATATGGAGCTAGGATGATATATAGTTATAATAACATTCCTTTCTTAGAAAGTCAAGGACATCTTGCCCTCCACCTATACGGCTGGAACTGGGAGGCATCTCCAGTAGGCACGGTGCCTTGATTGGACCATGTGATGGATACGTGGGTGTCGGGCAGGGACTTGAACTTTTCTTTGGGTAGGGAAAACCTGGAAGCTTTCAGATTCAGGTTTTCCCAGATGTGCCAATATGACATCTCTAATAAAATGGAACTTTGAGGAAACTTAAGCCTCGGAGTTTTCTTTCATTAGGAGGTGTTACTTGGAACCCTGACAGAAAAGTTGATTGAGCTTCCTCATATGCCTGTTATTATCATAGGCCTGCACTCTCCTCAATAACCAGAGAGCCAAAACCAGAGCAATATACTCATTTTTATCGGTTGTCTATATTTTGTTCAAATGTACACTCTAACCCTCTACATGTAACCAGTCTTTCAAATTAATAAATGCATGAAGCACTTTTAAGCTAAAAGGCTCTCTTCAAACACTGAAACCATGCCATAGAGTAAATGAGAAATGGTTTTACTATGTAATCAACTCTAAGCAGAACCTGTACTATAATATAAAAAAAAATACCCATTACAAACTTTACCATGATCATATGAACAGATCCCAAATGACAGTGAGTTCCCATATTTAAATCCATGTAGATTCCTAAGCATCAAGTGCCTTCTCTGTTGTAGTGTCTGCCCTTCTACAACATTATTTCCCCTTCAACCCCCAAGATTCAGACGAGCTTATACTATAATGGCATAGGGTTTTGTACCTTTTGTTACTGGTTTTTCTCATTTTGTCAATAGAGAAGCTCTCCAGAATCACTGTTCGTGAGTTGGGCAGCCATATAAACCATCTAAATAAATAGATTTTTTAAAAAATATCCTAATATTTTTTGTCCCTTCAAGTCAGTGTTGACTCCTGGTGAGTGCCTGGACAAGTCCTTGCATCTTTCTTGGCAAGATTTTGGAACTGGTTCAAATATAGTAGCCATTGCCTCCTTCCTAGGGATGAGGGAAAGAGACTGATACAAGGTCACCCATCTAGCTTCATGCCTAGGGTGGGATTAGAACTCTGGTCTCCCATTTTCTAGGCTGATGTCTTAAGCATTACACCTATACCAGAATGTACACAGGTTGCACATGTATTCTCCCTATCAGTGGTGGGATTCAAATTTTTTTACTACCAGTTCTGTGGGTGTGGCTTGGTGGGCATGGCAGGGGAAGGATACTGTAAAATCTCCATTCCCAACCCACTCCAGGGGAAGGATACTGTAAAATCTCCATTCCCACCCCACCCAGGGGAAGGATACTGTAAAATCTCCATTCCCTCCCCACTCCAGGGGAAGATTACTGCAAAATCCCCATTTCCTCCCCATCAGTTGGGACTCAGGGGGCAGAGAATAGATGGGGGCGGGGCCAGTCAGATATGGTATTTACCGGTTCTCTGAACTACTCAAAATTTCTGCTACCGGTTCTCCAGAACTGGTCAGGATCTGCTGAATACCACCTTTGCCCTGTATGCCCCACACAGCTTATAGAGACTATTTTATTGTTAGTGCAAAAATCTGAAAAGACAACCTAAGCAACTGAAGGAAACAATTTGGTCTTGTGAATACTCTTGCAGTATGCATAAAATCCTGGGAAAGCTACTTGCAATAGCGAAGCAATGAATTCTCGAACAGAAGATTAGCTATACCGATCAAAAGTGGTAGGCTGCTGATAGATGAACAGTCATTACTTTTATTTGGAAGTGGTTCCGCATTGCTGAAATTCTGGTAGAATCCTAAAAATTGGGGAAGACAGGTTCATCAATTTTCTGATGTTAGGTGAACAGACAGTAATCCAGTATCAAAAGTAGAAAGTAAGCAATTTCCTGAGCTAGCTCAGAAAATAAATGTAGAGGCTCAAAAAAAATCATGCTTCAAAGGAAAGGCAAGTATTGCAATTTCCTCAGATCTTCAATGGTTCACATGACATTGCAGCTGGATAATTTTCCATCTCCTTCTTTTCCAGGGTGGAGTTCAGGGTTCCTGCTCACCAGCCAATGGGGGTTCCCCAACCCTGTAACCATCGAACCCTTAAGGGAAGAATGGCATATTGGTATTATATTATAAAATAAATACAAACTTGACACCTCCTTTTACTTTGCTGGATGAAAAACCATCCAAGATCACAACAGACAAAATACATTTCCCATTCTATATCTGAAATACAGGCAGTCCTCAACATACGACCACAACTGAGCCCAAAATGTCTGTTGCTAAGCGAGACAAGGAATTTTGCGACCTTTTTTTTGCCACAATTCTTAAGGGAATCACTGCAGTTGTTAAGTTAGTAACACTAACTTCATTTGTCAGAAGGTTGCAAACGGTGATTGCATGACCCCGCCTGCAACCGTCATAAAGGTGAGTCAGTGGCCAAGCATCTGGATTTGGATCACGTGATCATGGGGAGATTGCAAGGGTTGTAAATTTGAAAAATGGTCATAAGTCACTTTTTTCAGTGTGCTGTTGTAACTGCAAACAGTCACTAAATGAACTGTTGTAAGTTGAGGGCTACCTGTACAGAATGTGCTGTGCATAGATGCTTGGGAGAGCTTACAGACACCTCCTTTGATAACCTATATACCAGTGGTGGAATTCAAATTTTTTTACTACCGGTTCTGTGGCTGTGGCTTGGTGGGTGTGGTGTGGCTTGGTGGCCGTGGCTTGGTGAGCGTGGCAAGGGAAGGATACTGCAAAATCTCCATTCCCACCCCACTCCAGGGGAAGGATACTACAAAATCCCCATTCCCTCCTCACTCCTGCGGGAAGGATATTGCAAAATCTCCACTCCCACCACACTCTGGGACCAGCCAGAGGTGGTATTTGCCAGTTCTCCAAACTACTCAAAATTTCCGCTACCAGTTCTCCAGAACCTGTTAGAACCTGCTGAATAGCACCCCTGCTATATACTGTGTTTCCTCGAAAATAACCCTGTCTTATATTTTTTTAAACCCTGAAATAAGCGCTTGGCCTTATTGTCATGCGCTCAAAAGGGTACCTTATATAAAATCTGTCTCCCTTTGTTGCAAATAATAGTCCTAAAATCCTGGTTAAAAATGAATCCCATCCTAAATTGGTTAATTGGTTTTTCTCGGCACCAAATTACAGAAGACAATCCTCTCCTCTGCAGTTTAGCTCTAGCAGTGATAGGAACTGATCTTAGGTTAATGTAATCCATTAGTCTTTCAGTGTTAATCGGCTTCACAGAAGACCAAAGAAGCCAGAAGGGATGCTAGAAGTAAGTCTTTTAACACCCCACCAAGAGCATCGCATTGCAGTTACAAGCTCCATTACATTCTACTCACCACAAGACCTTTTAGTGACAGAGTCGTATGTTTGCTGGCAAAGTTTTCTTTTAGCTGTAGAAAGGATCTACAACATACATAAAAGGATTACTAAATTCCCCTATGTTGACTGCTTCTCCAACTGGGTCATTAACTGAGAACAGTCCTTCTAATTAAAGGCTGCCAATACCTACTTATTAGAGAAGGGAGCCCATCATGATGCTTAACTTAAACAAATACATTTTAAAGATCCAAGAACAGGAATTGTTTAATTAGAGGAGAGACAATTTAATTAGGACTTAGGAGACTTTTCCAAAAGTGTCCATCCATTCTTCTGTGCTTTTCTACCATCCCCCCCCCAAAAAACTTTCCAAAATGTTCATAAATAAAACCAAACTATTATGCAATCTTTGAAGAAAAACAGTTCTTTGTTTGTTTGTTTTAAGTAAACATTTATTCGACTAGAGTCCAAAACCTATGAAGAATTGTTGCAAGAATTGGGTATGTCTAGTTTAATGAAAAGAAGGACACGGGATTATATGACAAAGTGTTTCAATATCTAAGGTGCTTCCCACTGGTGAAATTCAAATTTTTTTTACTACCGGTTCTGTGGGCGTGGCTTGGTGGGCGTGCTGTAGCTTGGTGGGTGTGGCTTGGTGGGTGTGGTTTGGTGGGTGTGGCAGTGGAAGGATACTGCAAAATCTCCATTCCCACCCCATTCCAGGGGAAGGATACTGCAAAATCCCCATTCCCTCCCCACTCCTGGGGAAAGGATATTGCAAAGTCTCCATTCCTACCCCACTCTGGGGCCAGCCAGAGGTGATATTTGCCGGTTCTCCGAACTACTCAAAATTTCCGCTACAAGTTCTGCAGAACCTGTCGGAACCTGCTGAATTTCACCCTTGATGCTGCCACAAAGAAGAGGGGTCAACTTGTTTTCCAAAGCATCTGAAGGTAAGACAAGAAGCAAGGGATGGAAACCAATGAAGGAGAGGTCCAACCTACAACTAAGGAGAAATTTCCTGACAGTCAGAACAATTAATCAGTGGAACAACTTGCCTCCAGAAGTTGGGAGTGCTCCAACATTGGAGATTTTTGAGAATAAATTGGACAACTGTTTGTCTGAAATGGTATAGGGTTTCTTGTCTGAGCAGGGGGTTGGACTAGAAGACCTCCAAAGTAGCGTCCAACTCTGTTGTTCTGTTAGTCTATGATCGATAACCAATAACACATCCTGGATATAGGAGATTTTGAGAAAACACTTCCTTTGAAAGGCACTTTCAGAGTGGTATGGAACTTTCATGAGGATCGTCATTTTGGCACTTTCTATAAGAACATTTCACATAGGGAAATTACACCTTCCAATAATCCTTAGGGTCTAATTTCTAATCTAATTTCCAATTCTTGTTTGACATGCTTCTTGAAGGATGGCTCCTAACACTACCAGACAAAGGACATTGTGTCATTTTGCCTTTCAACTCTCATACTTTGATCTGTCAGGGCCCTGTAGCATATAAAATGCATTATATGCGGGATATAGTCCATATTAAGCAACATTACAAATAGTGAAGAATGTGCTTGAAAAATATTATATATATATTTCAGTGCTGCTTTTAAAAAAAAAAGTTTAGGCTCAACAAACTGAATTTGACAGGTTCACATCAGTAACAGACAAACTAAACTTGACAAATTCACAAAAGTGAGAAACAGAAATCAACACATTTTGCCAGCTCCTGGTATCTGTTTATTTCTTGCTAAGAAAAGAAAAGTTTAAGTAGTGGTAGAAGAAAATGGAACCGTTATAAGCATAAAGTAATATACCCTCCAATATAATATATTATAATATAACATCCAATATAATTCCAAAAATGAGGCACAGCAATTTTATAAGAATCTTATTTTTGTGTGGAATTCCCCTGACATTAAATTCTATTGATTCAGGTATCTGATAATACTATCCAAGATCCTTAGAATAGTACCTCTGAGCTGCAAGATGATGCCCATCAGCTAATTTATAAATATTGGGCCAACACATTTATTCATCTGATGAACTTTCAAGTCTCATCATCTATTCTGTCCTCTCCCTGCTGCAAAAAAAGAGATAATCAACAATCGCCAATGAAGAAAGCAACTTATAGTAATTTTCCCAGGAATGCAAAGGTCGCTGTTTATCTAACAGCAAATGTACTGGTGCTCCTACAAGTCTCTTTGAATTCACTTTACATGCCAAGATTGTAGCATCCTGGACACCTATGATATCTAGTAAACCACCAAACAAAATGCATGATCAAACTGGCTTAAGCCGTTACTCTCCTTTCTGCAAAATGTATTTGATGGATTGGCAGCACCAATCCATCTTCAGCAGTAAAATACCTTATGTGCCTTTCCAAACCTATTTTAAAAAGCATAATTATGCTAGGAATAAACATATCTTACCCCCTCACCCCCAAAGGAGACTAGTCGATCAGATTTCCTGGAATCACATTGTCTTTAAAACGGCAAACACACCAAAAGGTATGGTTTTATTGTTCCAAGTATTTACATGAGTTGTTGATCTTTAGCATATGGCATATACATCTAGTTATCTAGATCCGTGTTTTTCTCAACTTCAGCAACTTTAAGATATATGGACTTCAACTGCTGGCTGGGGAATTCTGGGAGCCGAAGTCCACGCATCTTAAAGTTGCTGAAGCTGAGAAACACGCGGATCTAAATAATGAGGATGAGAGTTTGAAGTAGACTGGGAATTCTCTGCATACAAAGACACTGCTGCGTTGTAGGGAAAGAACGGAAGTAACACACACACAGGCCAGCCGTAACTAACTTCTTATGAATTAATTATTAAGACTACTAGTGAAACACCTCCAACACATACAAGTCTTTCAAACGACACGAGCTGCAGCAAGCCAAAAAGGCAATACCACACTAATACACAATACTTCAACCTCACCCCTGGCATACATAACAGATACAGGAGGTTTCAGGAGGAAAGGGGAAATTTATCATTCAAGCGTGAAATAGAATTCAGACAGTATACAATTTCCAGTGCAGTATGTTAGAGATCTATTGTAGCTGTGCAACACACAACAAAACTTCCTAATTTTAAAACTTCTTTCAACAGAATGTGTATTTATAATTTTAATCAAGCTAAAGCATTTTAGGAAATGTACAGGTTTAACAGATTAACAGAGTTGGAAGGGACCTTGCAGGTCATCGAGTCCAAACCCCTGCCCAAGCAAGAGACCCTACGTCTGCCTCTACCTAGGATCGAACTCCTGGTTGAGAGGCAGGCCTCGACGTACAACATTTAGTGACCATTCGAAGTTACAACAGTGTTCTGTCCCAGCTACGGACCCCAAAGAACACAGCACACACAAAGTCCACCAAAACTTAAATTTACTAACATAACTCAGTCTTTTCCAAACAAAGGCTGTTGATAAACTTTCTTAACAGCCTACAAGAAACCAAAGATAAGTAATCACAATTTTACTAAGGTTGGAAGAAAGCCCAGAAGCAATTTGCCGAGAATCCAGACGCGAAGGAGAATGAACTAAAGTTGTTCCCTACAGCTTGCTTCAGTCGACATTCCTTCTTAAATAGGCTAAGGGAGTGGCCAATTAGCCCCAAGCCTTACTCTCAAGGAGACCTCCTCCTGAGGAGCCACTCCTGCCTTTTGGCTGCTCTGTGTGCCTATGCATCAAGAAGAGGCTCCTCCTCTTCTTCCTCTTCACTTATGGGAGCTTCTGGAGGTTCTGAAGGCCCTGGCTGAATCCTTGCCTCTGGCACCACATCTTCTCCAGTCTCCTCACTGTCTGACTCGAGCGCCAGCTGCACAGGCTGCTGGCGCAACACCACACCAGCCTCCTCGGGCCACAACAAACAACATTGAAAATAGTGACTTATGAGCATTTTTTTCACACTTATGACCATTGCAGCATCCCCACGGTCATGTGATCAAAATTCAGACACTTGGCAACTGATTCATATTTATGATGGTTGGCAGTGTCCCGGGGTCATGTGATCCCCTTTGGCGACCTGACAAGCAAAGTCAATGGGGAAGCCAGATTCACTTAACAACAATATTACTAACTTAACTGCAGTGATTCACTTAACAATTGTGGCAAGAAAGGTCATAAAATGAGGCAAAATTCACTTAACTGTCTTGCTCAGCAACAAACATTTTGGACCCAAGTGCAGTCGTAAGTCAAGGACTACCTGTAATGCATTAGAGGTCAGCTTAGCTTTCAGCCATAGACCGGGTGACTTTCAGCAGGTTCTCACCAGTTCAGAGAACCCGTAATAAAAATTCTGACTGGCCCCACCCCCATCTATTCTCTATCAGCTGGGACTTGTGACTTCCAAGTCCCAGCTGATCAGGAGGAAATGGGGATCCCCTGCCAGGTCCACCAAGCCACGCTCAGCAAGCTACACCCACAGAACCGGTAGTAAAAAAATTTGAAACCCACCCCTGGTGTAACACATACTTAAAATGAGCTGTTGGGAATGGAAAAGTGGGGGGGAATGTGGAAAAAGAAAGCAGGCCATTATGTAGCCCATGTTTTTTTAAAAAAACATTTTTTTTAAAAAAAAACTCAGCTACTTATATACATAAGAGCCAACTCTGTACAAGCACAGAGGAAGAAAAAAGAAGAAGAAAAGATTCTGCAGGAAGTGCTCTGAGGGTCACAGTTCTGAGAAAATGGCACATAAAACAGAACACAAGGAGGAATTTAAAAAAAGAAAAAGCAGCATTTAATTAATTGGGTAAGAGACATTTCCAAGCTTCAGACCATCAAAAGGACTTCGTTTTCAGCCGGTGCTTCAAATTACGTGAGAGACTTATCTGCTGAAGGCAGACTTAATCGGAACAAATAGGGAAAGCTCTGAGGGCTTCAAAAGCAGCTATGCAAAAAGAGTAGAATTCAAATGCTAGCTTTCCGCAAGTGTACTGTACAGAAGCTTTCCAAAATACAAATTGACCCATTTACGGTTTTTTCAATGCTTAGAAAAGCAGAGGCTTACCACCTGTTAAGAAATTCCCCATTCTATTTAACAAACCTGAATGACAGGCAATCCAAAGGACCATTAGAGGTCAGTGATAAGTCAAAGAGCTCTCTGTCCGCCATCTAAGGATGTTCTAGATCAGTGTTTCTCAACCTTGGTGACTTTAACACGTATGGACTTCAACTCCCAGTATTCCACAGCCAACTGACTGGGGATTTCTGGGAGTTGAGGTCCACACACCTTAAAGCGCCCGAGGTTGAGAAATATTGATCTAGATTGTTGCAGCCCAAATCTAATAGCCATGCTTTCAACCGTGCTTAGAACTTATTTAGAACAGCTTTTTTTTCCCTGTAATGTGTAAAATTTTCTTATCTCAAAATGAAAGTTGCGTATGTGTGTGACTCGGAGATTATTAGAATGCTTCTTTTATAAATATAGCTTTAAAAGTTGATTTTATTTAGCTGGCTTGATTTGATTATGTGCTGTCAGGTTAGCATCAACTGTTAGCAACCATGTCATAGATATTTATTTAGCTACTTTGCTTTAAAATAAAAAAAGTTTACTTGAAAATCCTTCCATCAATACTGGAGCCGACTCCCCAATGAAAAGAATATAAGCAGGGGTGCTATTCGGCAGGTTCTGACAGGTTCTGGAGAACCGGTAGCGGAAATTTTGAGTAGTTCAGAGAACCGGCAAAT
The DNA here is from genome assembly GCA_012654045.1 of Ptyas mucosa. Taxonomy (NCBI): domain Eukaryota; kingdom Metazoa; phylum Chordata; class Lepidosauria; order Squamata; family Colubridae; genus Ptyas; species Ptyas mucosa. Next base: position 11,458,136 of record WNWU01000034.1, read on the forward strand.
ACCACCTCTTACTGGCCCCAGAGTAGGGTGGGAATGGAGATTTTGCAATATCCTTCCCCTGGAATGGGGTGGGAATGGAGATTTTGCAGTATCCTTTCCTTGGAGTGGGGTGGAATAGAGATTTTGCAGTATCCTTCCTCTGGAGTGGGGTGGGAATGGAGATTTTGCAGTATCCTTCCCCTGGAGTGGGGTGGGAATGGAGATTTTGCAGTATCCTTCCCTTGCCATGCCCACCACACCATGCCCACAGAACTGGTAGTAAAAAAATTTGAATTCCACCATTGGATATAAGACAGGGCTGTCAAACTCTCGGCCCGCAGGCTGGATGCGTCATGCGCTGGCCACGCCTGATTTAGCAAGGGGGGGAGTCCTGATATGTCACATGACGCCGCCATGACAATATGAGTTTGACACCCCTGATATAAGACTATTAAAATCTCAAGGACCTTCTCCTGTTCTGCAGGAACCACTCCCATCATCCTCAACTACTCAGGAAAGGTTACACGTTAGAAAGTGGGAGATTATGAGTTTAAGTGTCACCTCCCGCATGAAAACCAGCTAGGTAACTTGGGGCCGGTCACACTCTCTCTCAACCCATCCCACCTCACAGGGTTGCTGTTGTGAGGAAAGTAGGAGGAAGGTAGGTAGGTTGGATATGTTTTCTGCCTTATTTGTATAAATAGTAAAGGTGGAAATATAAATTACACTGACTGACTGACATGACATTAAGAAGGGCTGCTTGGAACCCACATACTCTGGGCTATATTTTAAGGCATCATAAGAAAAAGAGGAAAAAAGTTTAAAAGACTCATGTCCAACGGTTTACAAATAAAAGCCTTAAGAAAGGAAAAATCACTCATTCCAACCCACTCCTGTTGAATCAGATTAATTGATATTCTAAGAAGCAGATGAGTAAAAACCAAAGGAAGGCATTTATCCTAATATGTTTGCCATGCTAATGAAGAGCAAACCATGGCTTAGGTCCTCCCCAAACTGATGCTTGGCTGTAATGATAATGTTGATATCCAATTTGCATAGCACTCCATAGGTTTTCCCAAGTGGGTTTCGCGGGGGAGAGTGGGGAAAACAACTCTGGGTTAGGAAAGACAAACAGGATGTTTTTACAAGCTGCCTTGGGAAGGATTTGGCCTTTAAAACTGGCTAAGAAATAAGACTGTCAGACTGGCAGTACGAATGAATGACTGAACCAGGCTAGGCATATCTGAATGCCACTGAATATTTTGTCTGTAATCAGGAAAGATTTCTAATGCCCTGTATGGGATACTCATGGCTGAAATGCAACAACTAGCCAGGCTAGAAGTACGAGAAGAAAAACTAGGTTCTTGTTGTCATGGTAACAGATGTGATTCCAAAATGGGATTTGGGACACTTTAAAATGGAAGTCAGCAGGCCAATCTATGCCATTGTATCAGACACGAACAGCTAGCATCTTGTGGTGCTTAAAAGACCCAGAGACTTGTGGTAGAAGATTTTGTAGACTGCAAATACACAATGCGTTATTGTCATCTGGAAGACCTCTCTCTCCCTCTCTCTCTTCGAGGAAGAGAGGGAGAAAGAAAAAGAGAGAGAGAGAGAGAGATGTAAAAGAAATATTAACAACCAATGAAGTAAATTTACTGTAATCTAACATTATATTTTGTTTTGTTGACATTACAGTTTTACATGTTATTGCCTTTTGGGCTACTGTTTACAGGCATCCTAGAAACTGAGCGGGGTTAATGTGGCTGCTCAAAATTGGTTAGTTATTCCTATATCCATGGGTGGGCTTCAAAAATTTTAGCAAGAGGTTCTCTGCCCAGTTGCTGGGTGGATGTGGGGCGTGGTAGGCGTGGTCTAGTCTATCTCCTGCACCATGGTGTGGGGGGCGTTTTTGCCCTCCCCAGGCTCCAGATGCTTTCTTCAAGCCTCCAGGAGGGCAAAAACAGCCTCCCCAGGCTCCGGAGGCCCTCTGGAGGCCCTCTTCCCTAACTTCCAGTAGGCCTTTTTTTTTTGCCCTCCACAAACCTCCACGCACGCCCTGCATTTACCTGCATCCAAAATGGGCTGCATGGGGACTCCTGGGAGGGGTGGGGTGGGAGGGGCCAGCCAGGAGTGAGATTTGGGGGTTCTCTGAACTGCACAGAATCTTAGCTAGAGGTTCTCCTGAACCCCTGCCTATATCCTGTTCCAAACAACGGGAATCTAGGTATCTCTTGACATTCAGAAGGGTGAAATTTTTCCTCAAACCATTGGCATTTGAACTAAAAATATTATCTTCTGAGTTAGTATCTGTGCTAAACTTACTTTTGAAAAACTAGGTTAAGCTTACAAGCACATAAATTGGCCAGACGTTGGACATTGCTAAGTAGGTCTAAATCAGTGTTTTTTGAATCTGGCAATTTTAAGATGTGTGGATGTCAATTCCCACATTTCTCCACCCTCTTTGCTGTAGTCCACCCATCTTAACACTGCCAAAATTGAAAAAAGTGGATTTAAATAAAGTTCTGGAATTATAAGTACATAATAATGATGTGCTTCTACTATTAAATCAAACCTGATGGCTTGCTTTTAAAAGAGATCAGTAGACTCGTCCTGCATGGCCAGATATGGGATCATTTCAAGATTTGGCTGAAGTAGTCAGCTGATGTAGTTTACTGATGTCATTTCACCAGCAAACAGTGATTGAATCAAACCTACCTTTCATGCTGTGGAATGGGACAACTAACCACAGCCAACTCACTGCAGCCAATTTACCACAACCAACCTTCGCAGGACAACTTGCCACAGAACAATTCAACAATTCAATTTAATTATTTAAAATAATTTTAAAAATATTTTAATTTTTGTCATTCACATTTCATTTTATCCCTCCTTTTGCATCCTTTATTTAATGGTTCTATTCCACCATGTCTTCAACTCTTGTCCCATGGCAAGTTGGCCCATGGTGAGCTGGCTTCAGAGAGTCGCCCTAGATCTTGCTGTGGAATAAGACCAGTGGTGGTTTCCTCCCGGTTCGGCCCGGTTCGGCCGAGCCAGTAGCGGTGACAATATGACGTCACCGAACCGGTTCTCTTTGTTCAGGAGCTGAGTCCCCCCACTCCACCGCGTTATTCTTACCTTTTATTTGGCCCCGCCCCCAATCTATTTGCTGCCTCCAGAGTCCCAGCTGATCGGCTGGAAGCAAAAAGAACTGTTTAAACGCTTGCCGCGGGGCTTCAAAGGGCCGCCCTACAGCTGATCAGTGTTAAAAGGCAGTATGGTGGTAGACCAGTGCGCTCGAAAAACAAATGGGTAGACCAGGACGCTCCAAAAACAAATGGGTAGACTGGGATGCTCCAAAAACAAATGGGTAGACCAGGATGCTCAAGAATCAAATGAGTAGACCAGGATGTTCGATAAACAAATGGCTAGACTGGTACAGCTCTACAAGCAGTTAAAAGCCTGGTAGACCAGTATCTCTGCTAAATCCTAAAGAATTGTCACATGACCATCAAACCACGCCCACAAATAAGCCATGCCCACAGAACCGGTAGTAAAAAAATTTAGAACCCACCCCTGAATGGGACAACAGATTCATTTCTACACACCCGAATTCTGGTGAAACTATGTCCTTCAATGTTCTCATAATGTACAATGAATGGCTTGCAGTACAATAATTACTGCCCAGATTTTAATGCTTTCTAGTTTAAGCCTGGGAACTTACATTTATCTTATGTGGTTTAAATGCTAGGAATTACTCAGTTTATTACTTAACTTGGGCTTATCAAATCCCACAGAAAATTGCTGTTCAACAGTTATTTGTGGCGAGAGAGATCCTTTTAAAGGCCTAATTTGTTTCAGCCCAGAAAGAAGGAACAAGAGTACACTGGTTATTAAAACAGTTGCACTACAACCTCATTCTGACATTCTGCTCAAAGAAAAGAGGGTAATGAAAAATAATCCTTATAAGAATACTAGCTTTTCCCAATCTCCAGGGAACTATAGACAAGCCTAGCTAAAGGCCACCAAGTTAGGAAAGACCAGATTATTTCATAAGCAAAAAGACTTGTCACTGAGAGGACTAAGTTACATAGAAGACTTCACAAAAATGATCACTGCATATGTAGCACACATACAGGTGTGCTACATATGGTCGAATTGAGACCAGAATTTCAATTGCTAAGCAAGGCAGTTGTTAAGTGAGTTGCACCCAATTTTATGAACTTTTTTTTGCCATAGTTTTGCCACAGTTAAGTGATGTGAATATGAAGCAAATCTGGCTTCCCCCATTGACTTTGCTTGTTGAAAGTCAGCTGGGAAGGTCACAAATGGCTATCACATGACCCCAGGATGCTGCAACCATTGTTAATACATGCCCATTGCCAAGTGCCAGAATTTTGATCACATGATCGTGGGGATGCTGAGACAGCCATACGTACACGGACTTGGTTGTAAACCATTCTTCTGAGCGCCGTTGAAACTTTAAACAGTCACTAAAGTAATGGTTGTAAGTTGAAGACTACCTGTAGAAAGGTCATAGGCATCCTTTCATTATAAATGCAGTTACATACTGTGATGACACAGCATAGAGATAACACAGGCAGCTGGCAGTTCAAATCTCTCCTTCTGTTGTGATTCCGACCCCCGAGCCTGTCTTATCAGAGGGAGAAGACTTCGAAAGTGAAGGAGAGGAGTTGGCAAGGCCTCCCTCTCCAGGACCCTCCTCTCTGGCAATGCCTCAGGTGTCCTCTGAAGGCCAAGAGATTGGCCAGGAGCCAGGCACTTCCAAGCAGCCGCAGTTAGACAGCGACGGAGATGAGTCTTGGCTGGATCCCCAACAGCGTCGGAAAGATAAGCGCGCGCAGCAGAGAAAGAGACGTGCCAGAGATTAAGCTGAGTCACTGGACCACACCCCACAGGGGATGAAAGGGGGTGTGGTGGCCATTCAGGCCTTGTGATGGACAAAACTGAAAAGCTAGCAAGTCATACTGCATTTCTGGAACTTTGTTATATGCCCTCCTTGGATTTATTATGGACTGGACTTGACAATTCTTTGACTTTGTGGACTTATTTTGGTGTATCGGACGGAGGAGAAAAACCTCCCTTTGTGAGTAAAGTCTTTGGCAGGCAGCTACTGGGTTGCTGCTAATTCTGTTATCTCAAAGGAATTCCTGACTGCTGGTTTTATTAACTCCTGGCTGACTGTTTGTGTGCGTGTGTGAGGCGGGGACAGAACACCTTTATTGCTCCAAGTTTCCCCAAATGCTCCCACGTTTCTGGCAAGTCCCAGAGCAAAGTGATGTCAAATATCCACACACATCTCAAGCAGCCTCTGGCTGCAAATAGTCCAGCCCAGCGCTGTGTATACCATGGATGCCCAACAATAAATCCAGCAGGGCAAATCAAGGAGTTCAGGAAGCAAAGGATCCAAGTAATTAGTCCAGAAAGAATGTAAGACATCCAGGAAAGTATAAACATCGGTACTCAACACTTCAGGAATACAGTGTTTGTTCCCGACAAATGCCCCTCCCAACAGCATCTTCTTAAGTCTCATTCCCCAGGTGTGCCTTGTGAAGAGGGGCGGGGCACTCTTCTCCTGAGTAGCCTGCTCAGTCTGCACTGTTCTCGCCTTCTCTCCACTCTCTGTGCTCTCAGATCAGGAGGGGGTGGTCTTTGCTCATCGCCTGAGCTCTGTCTCTCATGTTCACTGCTTAGCCTCTCTTGGTCATCCTGTCCCTGTTCCTCCCTGCTTACAAGTTGTCCTAAATCCTGAAAGGCCTTGACCTGACTGGCTCTGCACTTCCCCATTTTCCTCCGAAGCCAGTTCCAGCTTTGTCTTCCCCCACAGATTCAGGTTCCAATGCGGACATGACACATACATTCTACAGCGCGTGCAATAAAGTTCAACAATGCAATCACATTAAATTGTCAGCCCAAATTTCTGCTGAAAATTGTACTCGGAAGCACAGCACACACTCAAAATCAACTCATGTATGGAAATAATGTAGGAATGTTCTTGGATCGAGCCCAATGAAGGAGATACACAGGCATGTGTATAATCAAGTTTGTTTATTTACATAATGTTTCTCTCTTACAGGTTTGCAGCTAGAATGGAGCCCAGACCGCATGGATGACCCTTAAGTACTCCAGGGGCGGAGTCCAGGTGAGGAGGGGTCAGTGGGTGAAGGGATCCCTGGGTAGTTAACCCTTACAACACTAGGTTTGGAGGGCAGGCATTTATACTTAACAAATAAGTTTTGATCGTTAGAGTGCTTGCTGACCTGAACGTTTTCTTCTTGAAATAGATTCTTTGATTTCACTTTCTAAAGGATTTCCTTGATTTCTTCTGTCCCAATCAATTAAATGAAGTTGGTGAGAAATTCAAATCTTTTCTACAGTAGCTTCTTACAATGAACTTTCCTCTCACCTCCAGTGTCTAAGTCAGAAAACCTTGCTTAAGACAAATGCTCTGTCTCGTTTGTACTCCCTTTTATCAAGATATGCAAAGCTCCTTGCCTTTGGCATAACGTGGAGCTCTTAGCAGCCTTTGGAAGCCTAGAAGAAATGAAATACAGACTGGGAATGCATTTCTGTAAATTAATTGAGGGTGGATGCACTGATGAACTGGGAGGGAAATCAATGGCCTGGGGGAGAACAAATAATTAACCTGCTCAATTATAATGAAAAATGGAAGAAAATGTGATAAAGCAAACATACTTAAAATGGATTGTTGCCTTACTAAGAACCAGCAAAAAGGAAAGAAGGCCAAACAGCCAGAAATGCATTTCAGCAAATCTAACCACTAAGCAGTCTAACAAGCTATATGAATTGTATTTCATCCTGTGCTAGTTTTTCTTAGATTTTGTTGTTGTTAGTTGCGAAGTCATGTCCGACCCATCGCGACCCCATGGACAACGTTTCTCCAGGCCTTCCTGTCCTCTACCATCCTCTGGAGTCCATTTAAGCTCACGCCTACTGCTTCAGTGATTCCATCCAGCCACCTCGTTCTCTGTCGTCCCCTTCTTCATTTGCCCTCAATCTTTCCCAGCATTAGGCTCTTCTCCAATGAGTCCTTCCTTCTCATTAGGTAGCCAAAGTATTTGAGTTTCATCTTCAGGATCTGGCCTTCTAAAGAGCAGTCAGGGTTGATCTCCTCTAGAACTGACCGGTTTGATTGTCTTGCAGTCAGTGGTGGGATTCAATTTTTTTAACAACTGGCACTGCGAAGCGGTATATAAGTCTAAGTAAATGCAACAGCCCATAGTGCTTTACAGCATTCTAGTAGTGGTTTACAACGTCAGCATACTGCCCTCAGCAATCTGGGTCCTCAGTTTATCAACCTTAGAAAGATGGAATTGACCTCGAGCCCCATCAGGATTAAACTCCAGGCTTGTGGGCAGAGTCCCTGCAATGCTGCACTTAACCACTGTCCACCAGGGCTCCCAAGCTTAAGAAGATAAGAACATAATAAAATGTCCTGCAGGATCAGACCCCTGGCCCATCTGTTTCCATACTGGCTAACCAACTACACAAGAGAGTCCACTATTCTCCCAGCAGGTGGCTTTCGCAGGCAGTCCCTCTGCCATCAAAGCTAACAGCCTGTTGTGACCGAGGCCCACGTAGTGATTACCAAACACAATTCAGTCCTGAACAAACTTATTTTATTAAAACAGCTGAGAATTAATTCATTCTCAGTTTAGTCCAAAACAAATTCTTCATAACCAGTCCATAGGCCTTATCACCAACTTTTGATGTCTTTGGCAACCTGCCAAAGGCTTTTCTTGGCAAAAACCCTACAAAGAGCCTTGGTGGCGCAGCGGACTAAAGTGCTGTTAATTAGCACTTAGCTGCCAGATGCCTGCAATTACTGCGAGTTCAAATCTCACCAGGCTCAAGGTTGACTCAGCCTTCCATCCCTCCGAGGTAGGTAAAATGAAGACCCGGATTGTGGGGGCAATAAGCTGACTTTGTATAAAAAAGAACACCTCTTAGGGGCCCCCGAAAGCCCTGCTAAGCAGGTATATACAAAAGTATGAAGGCTATTGCTTAAAGCATTGTAAGCCACCCTGAGTCTCTGGAGAAGGGCGGCATATAAATCGAACCAATAAAATAAATAAATAAATAAAGTTCAAGAGACACTGATAAGAAGCGCTGGAATCAACGTTGCTTTTCTACAAAGAACCCAACGTCTCGCTGCTGCTCTTTTAAGCCTTATGGGAGTGGCCAATCATCTTCTGGCCTTACTCCCAAGTCGTCCTTTTTGCTTCAGCTCCTCTTGCCTTCTGGCAGCTTTTCGCATACGTGCACTAGGAACTGGCTCCTCCTGTTCCTCTGCCTCTCTGCTGTCCACCTCTGGAGGCGCCGGAGTCCATGTATCGTTCTCAGATGGCCCTGGCCCCATCTCTGCCTCCAACTCAGAGCCCTCGTCCGGGCCTTCCCCTGACTCCAGGACTGGCCCATCGTTCTCCCCAGCCTCCTCACGGTCCGACTCTGCTGCCAGGTCCACAGGCCATAAAATTAGCAACAAATAAATAAATACCCTCCCCTTCCCTTCCTCCCCCCACTTCATGGTTCGCTTCTTACCATTTGGGACTCAGGAACATGCATCTAAGAAGTAATCATTATTTTATCTAAACTTCTCCTTACATTTTTTTAAAAAAATTTTTTTTTTAATTTTTTGATATGTTTTTGATACTTCGGAAAGCATCCTTGGAGGAGAATCCCATTTCTTATTATATGATATTTTATCTAACTGGAGGGCAATATGTGACTAATTTATGATAAGCCACTCACAAAATTACAGTAAATTCAGAGAACGTAATCCATTTCTTCGTATAGGATATTTTCTCTAATGGGAGGGGGAATATGTGACTAATTTATGATAAGCAGTTCATGAAATTACAGTAAATTCAGGGAATAACGTCTGGAGTAAAAGATATACATCATGCAAAGGCATTCATTTGAGTCTAGTAGACTTACCCAAAATGATTTGATATTCCCAGAAGGTACAATCTGATGTTTTAAACTGTAGCCTGAAGGAATCCTTATAAACAGACCTTGTTTTGCTACTCACGAAGCTCAGGAAAAAAAATATCTAATCACTCACCACACGTTATATTACAAAAGCTATGTAGATCAAAATCTCTTGCAGAATGAAGAATTTTGAAACACAGGAAATGCAACTCCTTTACTAGAGGCTACAGAGCTGGTCCTAAAAAGCCCAGTTGTGCAATTGCTATAGACACAATCTAATACACAAGTTAATAGACAGAAGCAGAATGGTGTCTATGTGTTTGTGATTCTTTTCAGGAAGCATATAAAAGTGAATTCCCGAGCAGGTAATGGAGGAAAAGTACAGTAAGTCATGAGCAACTCAAGAGCAAGCATTAAGAAGTGAATCCTTCCAGCATCTGTTGTTCTTCATTTTTAAATTCTCTCTCTCTCTCTCTCTCTCTCTCTCTCTCTCTCCCTCCCTCCCTCCCTCCCTCCCTCTCTCCCTCTCCCTCTCCCCTCCCTCCCTCAATTTTTGCAGACTATGTGATTCCCTGATTTCTCCATCTTATGAGTCAATGATGCCTTTTTTGTAACAGAAAAACATCAGAAACAGAAAAAAAAGAATAAATTTATTAGAATCCTTTTTGTCTCTGAAGAAAAGAAAGAATAAGGAATATAAGGAACGTGCTCCTTTGACAAACCACTGGCCCAACTTATTGTTGATGCGTGAAAGCTCTTTATATTAGTCCTGATTTTTATTTCTCTCTCTCTCTCTTTCCCCCCCCCCCCCCCCCATTACTGACCCATCAATAACTTAGCTTGGCTCTTTATCATACAGCCCCCAAGATTCATGCACTCAGCCTAAAAAAAATGGTAGAGCCTTATAAAATGTTCTAGCAACACAATTTCAAGACTAAATTATCTTTTGGTCTGAGGCAGACTTGAGGACTACATATTGCCCAGGCTAAAATAATCCAATCTCTGTGGCTAACCTTATGGAGAAGTTTTTGAATTCACTTAATCATTTGGATCGTCCTTTCCTGCTCCTTTTCCAATTCTACAATGTTCTTCTTCCTCTTCATTTCTTTGCAAAACTTTTAATTAACCTATGACTCTCTTTATCCCATGATCTCCAGAAGGCCACTAATTTAGATTTCTTTCAAAAGAACAGGATAATTTCATGGAGAACAAGTTTCTCAAGGACTCAGTCTTGAAGAAAAGTCCTACTGGATCCAGTGGTGGGTTCCTCCCAGTTCGGCCCGGTTCTCCCAAGCTAGTAGTGGAGACAATATGGGGGGGCAGAACCAAACCGGTTCTGCCCCCCCCGCCCCCCCACCCCCCGCATTATTCTTACCTTTTATTTGGCTCCACCCCCAATCTATTGCTGCCTTTTGAGTCCCAGCTGATGGCTAGAGGGAAAAAAACTGTTTAAATTCTTGCCGCGGGGCTTCAAAGGGCCGCCCTACAGCTGATCAGTATTAAAAGAAAACAAATGAGTAGACCAGTGCCTGCAAAAATACATGAGAAGATCAGTGCCTGCAAAAATACATGAGTAGACCAGTGCCTGCAAAAATACATGAGTAGACCAGTGCCTGCAAAAATAAATGGGTAGACCAGTACCTGCAGAAATAAATGGGTAGACCAGTGCCTGCAAAAATACATGAGTATATCAGTGCCTGCAAAAATACATGAGTAGATCAGTGCCTGCAAAAAATAAATGGGTAGATTGGTACAGCTCCACAAGCAGTTAAAAGCCTGGTAGACCAGTACCTCTGCTAAATCCTAAATAATTGTCACATGACCATCAAGCCACGCCCACAAAATAAGCCACGCCCACAGAACCAGTAGTAAAAAAATTTAGAACCCACCCCTGACTGGATCCTATTATATCTGGGATGGAGGCAGTATACTAAACTATACTGCAGGAAACAGGTATCTTTCCATATCCAGTTTGCTAGGATCTGGCTAGCTATTAGAAGGGGGGGGATCCTTGATTAAGATTGGATTTAGCCAGATTCACAATGGCTACCCATATGGTGGTAGGTTCTATGGATTTATTCTCTTTGAAGCGCAGTGACAAAAGCAGTGAAACTGCACAGCAGAGAAGCAACACAAAAAGGAAAACAATTTGGACTAACATAGTCCTCGACTTACAGCAGTTCATTTAGTGACCATTTAAAGTTAACAACGGCACTGAAAAAAGTGAGTTATGAATGTTTTTCACACTGAACAACGGTTGCAGCATCCCCCATGGTCACAATTCAGAAGCTTGGCAACCAATTCATATTATGATGATTGCGGTATTATGGGATTCCTTTTTGCGACCTTCTGAGAAGCAAAGTCAATGGGGAAGACACATCCACTTACCAGTGGTGCTACTAATTTAACTACTGCAGTGATTCACTTAACAAGAAAGTCCCAAAGGTGCTTTTTCAGGAGGCAACTGGACTTTCTTGTTTTTTCTTTTGAAGACGTTTCGCTTCTCATCCAAGAAACTTCTTCAGCTCTGACAGGATAGTGGGGAATGGAAGGATTTATATTCCGTTCAGACAGCTGGTAATCTGCATCCTTTTGGAGGGTCATTGAAGCACTTGGAGGTTTATCTGTGTCCTCAGGATCACCTGAGTAATGCTCCTGGTTCCTGTAGTCTGCAATTTTTTTTGCGTTGGAAATCCATTCCTACTCCCACACCATTCAAAGGGTGTTCATCCCAAATTGTATAGCTAAACGTCTATAGAGATTCTCAGTCATCCAGGCCATGGTTGTCCCAAAGGTGCTTTTTAAGGAGGCAACTGGAGTTTCCTCTGAGTGCTTCAATGGTCCTCTAAAGGGATGCAAATGACCAGCTGTCTGCAAGGAATATAAATCCTTCCATTCCCCACTATCCTGTCAAAGCTGAAGAAGCTTCTTGGATGAGAAGCAAAACATCTTCAAAAGAAAAAACAAGAAAGTCCAGTTGCCTCCTGAAAAAGCACCTTTGGGACAACCATGACCTGGATGACTGAGAATCTCTACAGACTTGTGGCAAGAAAGGTTGTAAAATGAAGCAAAATTCGCTTAGCAACTGTCTCGCTTAGCAACAAAAAATTTGGGCCCAATTGTGGTCGCAAGTCAAGGACTATTTGTATTTAGGGGTACGGATTGGTGTGTCCTTCACCCAGACTTTGGGGTATCCTCAAGAAGCCATCCAATAGCATGGATCTCCAGGAACAGAAATGTGCTCTTTGTGTACGTCTTGAAAATCTCCTTTCCCTGATTTGTTGTATTGCTAATTGTATTAATACTTTGGCTTGCTAATGCAGCACAAAAGCAAAATGTATTGCGGGTAATAAAAAGCTTTCGGAGGTGATATTTAAACAATAATAACCTCTGAGTCAGGCATTTCCTGGCAGCTAATGATGGGGGGGAGAAGTTGAAAGGCTGAGATAACATGGAGAGCTGTTAACCTAGGCAGCCATTAGCTTCAGGACCCCAAGATCACTAATGATCTTATGAATCATGGACATGGAAGAAGGAAAATCTATTGTGGCAGCACAGAAGCAGATCATCTTTTTTTTTTCAGATTTTCCAACAGATTTCCTGATCTGGAAAAAGGATCATCATCATCATGTCTTATTTTTTTTCAATATGTGGCTTTTTAACTGCAACCTTTTATTGTTAGAGAGAACAGAAGGTGAGATCTAGGAAGTTTTAAATATACAGATAAATGTTTAAAGTGTAAAGAAAACAGCCATATTTTTTTTTAAAAAAACATGTCTATCAAAGGAGTATGGGGTGGCAAGTTCTTTTGGCAGCCGAGCATTTCACTATAACTTGATGTGCTTATCCTCTCAGGTGATAATCTTTTTATTTATGCCATGAAAAGTGTCAACAGGTTTTCTTGCATTTTTGACAACAGGAAAAGACACAAGAGCAATCAAGGCTGTTGTTTTTTTTTCTTCCTCTGCTCTGAGAAAGAAGAGAGCTGCTATCTTATTTCTTAGGAGATAGTTATGATGGACTTCAATAAACTTTGCAATCTATGCACAACAACAACTCAGTGTATGATTTTGAAATGCCACTGAGATTTCAAAAATAAAATTAATTCTGCTTCAGAAAGTAATATTAAATTGGAGCTGGTCAGGTAGTTCAAAGTCTATTCAATGTCATCTTCTAATAGATAATTCAAACCCTTCTGTTTAGTGAGATATTTCACTCAATTTGGCATTCAGATTCCAGGTAGTTAATTAACTACTAGGCTAGTTAATTGGGGCAACTCATTCCTTCACATTAGTCCTAATATAGTACTTGCCTTCTGGTTACTGTTAAGGCAATCTACTTTCGGCATCCCTTGTTAGCTGCTGCATGAAATCCATTTAACTGGTTATTACAGAAGAGGGGCAGGAGATATAAATTTATCAGCATAATTTATCATCTATTTTGTTCCAATTTGATATCAAAATGGTTATTGAACTGTTCTATTGCTTTTGCATATGGACAGCCCAAATCCTATCACAATTCTTTATCAAAATATTAATGAGATGGATGGATGGATGGATGGATGGATGGATGGATGGATGGATGGGTAGGTAGATGGGTGGATGGGTGGGTAGGTGGGTGGGTGGATGGGTGGATGGGTGGGTGGATGGTAGATCGGTTGATAAATGGAGATGATAGATAGATACCGATAAATACCAATAGATAAATAGATAGATAGATAGATAGATAGATAGATAGATAGATAGATAGATGGATGGATGGAAGGATGGAAGGGTAGGGTAGGGTAGGGTAGGGTAGAGTAGGGTAGAATAGAATAGAATAGAATAGAATAGAATAGAATAGAATAGAATAGAATAGAATAGAATAGAATAGAATAGAATAGAATAGAATAGAATAGAATAGAAT
>WNWU01000034.1:11472509-11513881 GCA_012654045.1 Ptyas mucosa
GATAGATAGATAGATAGATAGATAGATAGATAGATAGATAGATAGATCTATTTATTTCTCAAACAAAATAAAAAATATTGAATATTGTAGTGAATTACAGCATGATGGGCAATATGGAGAAGATACATGCAATGCAAACATATTGGACATTGTTCCACAAATAAGGATTTCCCCTTCTCCAAGTACCATCCATATAGAAAATGGAGGTCAGAAAAACTAAAGTTTTTCAAAAGTATCAAAAAGTATTAATAGAAAGATTAGAAGAATGGGGGGGGGATCATCCCATGGAAAAAAATTCCACTGTCTCTTTAAATTAACATAGGAAGGAAACAGGTCTGGTCATTCTGGTGGATGATTTAAGCTAGAGAGTAAATTGGAAAGTGCAGCTTGATTGGTTCTTCTGGAATTTTAATTGCTTTTGATCCCATAAAGATTAGTTCCTTTCTATTTTGGTTGATCTTAAAAAAATGATTTTTGGGGTTGGGCTTTTTTTTTCCTCCTTAAGATTACAGAGAGGTTTAGTACAAAAGGACTTTTTGCTGCTTTTGGTGGAATAGTGAAAAGGCTAAACAAAATTGGAATACATATATTCATTCAAAAGATTGTGAAAGTCAATATACAATTCAGACCAGAGACATTTTTGTTAGGGTTGATGGACAACAATTTGGAAAAACTGCACAGCATTTTGTTCTTATACTGTATATGATAATGATAACAGGACCTCTAGATGCCCAACATTGGAAGGATTTGACAATACCTACAAAGGAAGAGAGGTTGATAAAGCTGATGGAGTCATATGGGATGGCGAAATGGATGGATCTGATTAGAGAAAAGACGTCGGCTAAATTTAATACCAATACCACTTTTTACATAAACAGAAACAATGAAGCTATGACATATGGATTTGACTATGAGTAATAGTTTTAGATTATTAAAAACCTGAGATTATGTTGTAATTGTACAGCAAGAGTTAAAGTTGGATTTTATTTATATCTACCGTAAAGGAAGTCAGAAGTCATTCTTTTTTATATATCTTTGTTTCTTACTATATTTTTTTAATTTTATTTCACCTCTATTTTTCTCTATCTTCTGACTTTGATTCTCACTTGACTATTAGTTTCCTGTTAGCTTTGTACTTTAAAAAATTAATAAAGTTATACTAAAAAGAGATTAGTTCTAATTTTGTTCTATTCACAGCTTTGTATATTTCTGCAAAGTGTTACCTTGTCTCTGTAAAGATAAAGGTAAAGGTTTACCCTGTTCAATCTTGTCCAACTCTACGGGGCCGTGCTCATCACTGTCTCTTAGCTGAGGGAGCCAGCATTATCCAAAGATATTTCTGTGGTCATGTCAGAGGTGGGTTTCAGCAGGTTCTGATCAGTTCTGGAGAACTAGTAGCAGAAATTTTGAATAGTTCAGAGAACCGGTAGTAAAAATTCTGACTGGACCCGCCCCCATCTATTCTCTGCCTCCCAATTCCCAGCTGATCGGGAGGAAATGGGGATTTTGCAGTAACCTTCCCCTGAAGTGGGGAGGGAATGGAGATTTTACAGTATCCTTCCCCTGCCACACCCACCAAGCCACGCCCACCAAGCCATGCCACACCCACCAAGCTACACCCACAGAATTGGTAGTAAAATAATTTGAAACCCACCACTGTGTCATGTGGCCAGCATAACTATACACCAAGGCGCACAGAATGCTGTTACCTTCCCACCAAAGTGGTATTTATCTACTCGCATTTGCATGCTTTCAAATGCTAGGTTGCCAGGAGCTGGGGCAAGTGATGGGAGCTCACCCTGTCGCACGGTGCTTGGGTCTCGAACTCGAGATGTCAGCTTTCTAGCTGACAAGTTCAACGTGTTTAGCTGCTATCTACATAAACTCACATTCTGATGAGACTCAACTTTCATATATAGTATAGTAAGTCTTTTTTAATGGTTTAGCAACATTTTCATCCAAAAATTGCTCAGCCATTAAAAAAGGGTTACTCTACTTGTATTCTGTACTGAATGTTATGTCCATTAAATTGTGGGTGTCTGTTAAATCAAGATTTTACTGCAAATGATGCAATTTTATCTATAGTCAGGATGATACAAATGGCATAAATTGACCCAAATTATGCAAATTTGGATTTAACAAGATACCTTTTACACTGAGCCATTAAATCAAGATTTTATTATCATTTATAAAGTTCTTCATTTGACACTCTCATTTGGCATTATATGCAAGGAAGGTATTAATGTAGCTAACATAAACTGTGATTTGTTAGCAAGGATGATTAATTATGGTTTGATTCTGATTTTAGTACTTTTAGTGTTAATAATAAATTACTAATCTGAAAAGGCCTCTAAAACTGGGCCTCAGAAATGCGGTCTTAATGAGCAATTTTTTAAAAAACCTCTAAGATTTAGAATTCAATCATTATGTGTAAGAATACATTTTCTGACATTCCAGGGTGATTGAATTTTTATCTTCTCCATGAATTCCATTGTTTTATTATCACTGTATAGTAACAACCTCTTTTTTATATTTCCCTGTATATTAAAAAAATAAATTGCATTTCTATAAGGATTTTTTTATTGTAATTTTATTAGGATACATACACCAAAGACAAGTGTATTGCAAATTTTTATTTTGAGCAAGAGAAATCACATGTTCCTAGATCAGGTTGCATGGATGGATTGTATTCTCTAATTTCCTACAGTAGGAAAACATAGCAAGATCAATTTGCGGAACAGTGAAACAAACCAGGATGAAAACCAAAGACCAAATCCTTTACAGGTGATGTGAGGAGTTATTTGGAACAAGGTCTGAATTATGTTCCAGAGACTACCCTCCAAAAGTGGGGAGAGGGCTATTTCAAAAACAAAAAATGTGTTCACCCTATGCTTATTTTTCCTTATATTACCCAAAACATTTTTCAGAATTGGTTTCTGGTAAACCACTAGTTAGTATATAGATTAAATATGAGGGGGGCTAGAACCGATCCCTATGGCAAGTCATTCTTAATAGAAAAACATTTACTAGCGGTGCCTCCTACAGAAACCATGACATATTATTTTAACATGTTCTCCAGAAGGCTTGTTACTTTATGATACGGAATAGTTTCCTTCAGCTTAACCATCAAACCATCAACCCAACAAAACCACTTTCAGGAATGCAGCTGCCCCACAAAATATGAAATCACCTGAATAGAATCAGGGCATACTAGAACTAAGGCAAAGCTCTTTAAATGGTGAATGGCCGAGAGCCTGTAATGCAACTGTGGTGCCCCAGAACAAACTAGAACACACATAGTTCTACAATGTGTCCTCAGGAAAATTCAAGGCACCTGGGATGATCTCACCACAGCCACACCAAAAGCAGTTAGATGGTCAGCTTCTTTAGATATTGAATTTTAACGTCTATCCTGTTGAAATTCTATGCCTCCTTATCATGGTGATCTTATTATGGTTTTATCTTAATTTAATATATAATCTCCTATATTGTATTGTCCACATATACATACATGCATATATACATACATGCATACATATGTGTGTGTGTGTGTGCGTGTGTGTGTAGGTCTTTGGTTATTCGAGTGTTGTCCCGCGTAAAATTGGAAGTGTCTTGGCGACGTTTCAACGAAGTCTCATTCGTCATCTTCAGGCTGGTGTTCTCGGCTTCGTGCTTCTAGGAGCAATGTGTGATCGCAGCTGTTTCTTCCTTTTAACTGCCAGTGGGGGTGTGAACTGATTGGGTGGGAGCCTGGCTGTGTTGTGATTGGGTGGAGGTGTGTTCTGATTGGTTGGGGGCTTGGCTGTGCTCTGATTGGATGCGAGTGTGTTCTGTTTGGGAGGGGGCTTGGTTGTGCTCGGGTTAGTCTGAGTAGCAGGGGGATTTGAGCTGGTGAGCTGCGTTGCTGTTGTTTGGCTTCGTGTTCGTGGCCGTGCCACATCTTCATGGTGGGTGTCAGTTTGCTGGGTTTAGAGTGGCTAATGATGCAGCTGTGGTCTGGCTTCTGGTCCGTGGTCGTGCCTCATCATCGGTGTGGGTCTGGGCCTGCTTTTTGCGTGGATGTGTGGTGGTGACATCCTGTGTGGTTTTTGTGAGTGTGGGTCTGGTGTCATTCTTTGTGTTAGGGACTCGTTTGTCAATGAGGGCGGGTTTCCAAAATGGCTGGTAGGCAGGAGGTATCATCTCATTTATTCATGCTATGTGGGCATTTTTCTATCTCGATGGGTTCTCTGATTATTCTGTGGTTAAAGTGTTCAGTTTTGGCAATAGTTCTGGTCTTTTTAAAGTCAATTTCATGTCCTGTGGCTTTAAGGTGTTGGACCAGGGAAGAAGTTGGTCCCTCTTTTCTGACTGAGTTCTTATGTTCTTCAATGCATGCACTTATTCTTCTGTTGGTTTGTCTGATGTTTGTGGTGGGGCAGGCGGTGCATGGGATTTCATACACTCCTTGGTTTAACCAAGGAGTACGATCACACATTGCTCCTAGAAGCACGAAGCCGAGAACACCAGCCTGAAGATGACGAATGAGACTTCATCAAAATGTTGCCAAGACACTTCCAATTTTACGCGGGAGAAGACCCGAATAACCAAAGACCTACATACAAACACCCACGAAAACCTCAGAAAACAAATATCATACCTCTACAGGGAGGAAATCCGCCATCTGACCAGGACCTATGAAAAACTCGAAGTCCAAAGAGCTTCCATTTTATGTAACCTCACATTCCTACACAACTACCGAGATCAAAATTTAACCCCCACATGCTTCCAATTGAAATTCCACTCCAACTCTGCAGCCACCAAACGCATCCTGAAAAGAACAGAATTGGCCCTAATCAGAAATGAACTTCACACAAAAAGATTCCTCCTAAACCGAATCAACAAAGATCTCCTCACACTTCACCTCAAACTCAGCAACAAGATCTACCCCGCACTTTGGGACAAATCCAAACGACTCCCTGTCTGGAGAGCCAAAACACAGACCACCCTCAAAAAGACACACACACCAACAAACTCCAAAGACTACAAGAACGCCAGAAACAAACCCTTCCCCCCTCACAGCCACACATGAAACAAACAGTGTATAACATCTCAGATAAGATCCTCACCAAATCCGAAACCAATGTCCTTTCCAAAGGATTCGACTTTGCAGTTGCTCCCAAACACATCCCCATTGAAACCATTATATGCGGAGTTGAAACCAGCCTGACCAAAATCAACTCTGACGACGCTAACAGAATCAGATTCGAAATCACCAACATCCTCTGCACCAGCAAGCCACCCAAAAGCAACTTACCCAAAAAGGAACAGACAACACTACTTAACCTGAAAGAAGACACCAGCATAATAATTCTACCAGCAGACAAGGGAAACGCCACGGTGGTTATGAACACATCTGACTACCAAACCAAATTAACTAACCTACTCCAAAACTCCACATACAAACCCCTAAACACAGACCCCACCATCTACCTGGAAAAAACCACTAGATCCAAAATAAAAGCCTCCCCCATCAGCAAAGAGATCCAGCAAAGAATAATTCCCAGAGAGAAATCATCCAGATGCCCTAAGCTCTATGGTCTCCCCAAGATACACAAAGAAGGAACCCCACTTAGACCCATAGTCAGCTTCATAGGCTCACCTCTACACAATCTAGCCAAATTTCTTGCCAAACAACTACAGCCCTATGCAGAATCCATCACCTCACACGTAAAAAACTCATTCCAGTTCATAGAGATCATAAAGAAACAAAATTTACAGCCCAGTGACCTACTCATGAGCTTTGATGTCATATCCCTCTTCACCCAAGTACCAATCAAAGAAGCCTTGACAGCTATCCAAAACAAATATAACCCCCCCAAGCACATCCTAGATTTGACCAACCACTGCCTATCCAACACATACTTCATCTAAAACGGACAAAAATACAAACAAATAGAAGGAGCACCCATGGGATCACCCCTCTCACCTGTCATTGCAAACCTCTACATGGAACACTTTTTCTTGGAAGACTAGCAATAGCACTTAGACTTATATACCACTTTCTACTGCATTAGAACCCACTCTAAGTAGTTTACAGAGTCAGCATATTGCCCCCAACAATCTGGGTCCTCATTTTACCAACCTCGGAAGGATGGAAGGTTGAGTCAACCTTGAGCCAGTCAGGATCGAACTGCTGGCAGTCGGGAGAATTAGCCTGCAATACTGCATTCTAATCACTGCGTCACCATGGCTCTTTAGGTACAGCTCAAGACTAGTAGTAAAGCCAGCTCTCTTTTGACTAGATGTAGCAGTTTGGAAATCTCAGCTGGCTCACAGAGGGCAGTATACATCTGTGGCCCATTGAGATTAAAGCTGGCTCTCCTAATCCCACACTTAACTAATTTCAGATATTCATATGCCACCCATGACCCAGTTATACATGTAATAACCAGTTTATGTTTATTAGCAGTCATTAACGAATGGACTAAAAATAATTTAAAATTACCATATCTTGTGGCAGTCCATAGTTCCATAAATTAATGAGTTTGATTGTTTGGAGAAGCTCATTTTTTAAAACAGTTCAAAATTTTCTGCCTTCGCAGTATTCTGAGAAAGAATAAACACTTCTATATTGAAATAAAGTCATGCAACATATGACATGCAATTTTATAAGCCTTATTATCCCAAAGGTGCTTTTTTCAAGAGGCAACTGGACTTTCTGGTTTTTTCTTTGAAGATATTTCGCTTCTCATCCAAAAAGCTTCTTCAGCTCTGACTGGATGGTGGGGAAATGGAAGGATTTATACTCCTTGCTGACAGCTGATCATTTGCATTCTTTCTCAGTGCTGACAGCTGATCATTTGCAACCATTTGCAAGTGGTTCCTGTAGTCTGCAATTTTTCTGGAAATCCGTGCATACTCCTGCACCATTTGAAGGGTGTTCATCCCAAAGTGCATCGCTAAATATCTATGGAGATTCTCAGTCATCCAGGTCATGGTTGTCTCAAAGGTGCTTTTTCAAGAGGCAACTGGACTTTCCAGTTTTTCTTTGAAGAATATAAATCAGGGATTTAAAATTTTTTACTATTGGTTCTGTGGGCTTATTTTGTGGGCTGGCTTGATGGTCATGTGACAATTCTTTAGGATTTAGCAGAGGTACTGGTCTACCAGGCTTTTAATTGCTTGCAGAGCTGTACCGGTCTACCCATTTGTTTTTGGAGGCATCGGTCTACCCATTTGTTTTTGTAGACACCGGTCCACCCATTTGTTTTTGGAGGCACCGGTCTACCCATTTGTTTTTGGAGGCACCGGTTTACTCATTTATTTTTGCAGGCACCGGTCTACCACCACACTGCCTTTTAACACTGATCAGCTGTAGGGCGGCCCTTGGAAGCCCTGCGGCAAGAGTTTAAACAGTTTTTTTTCCTTCTTGCTGATCAGCTGGGACTCAGGAGGCAGCAATAGATTGGGGGTGGGGCCAAATAAAAGGTAAGAATAATGCGGGGGGGTGGGGGCGGGCGGAGCAGAACTGGTTCGGTGACATCATATCATCACCGCTACTGGCTCGGCGGAACCGGGAGGAACCCACCACTGGTATAAATCCTTCCATTTCCCCACCTTCAGTCAGAGCTGAAGAAGCTCCTTGGATGAGAAGCAAAACGTCTTCAAAGAAAAATCAGAAAGTCCAGTTGCCTCTTGAAAAAGTACCTTTGAGAGAACCATGACTTGGATGACTGAGAATCTCCATAGACATCAAGCCTTCTTATTATTTTTTAAAGACTTGTCATATATACAAGTACGCTTCCTGTACATTGAAGAACTGTCAGAGCATTTTATCTGCATTCCCTTTTTCACAATCAGCTTTCCACATGCAAGGTACTGTTTAGCAAGGGAAACTTTCCAACTGTGTTTTCCAGTCCATCTGAAGTGATCACAGTGCTGGAGAGATTCGATCCCGACCATATACAAAAATGCATTTCTGATCTGATCTGAAAAAATGCAGTCTTCCGTGCGATTGCTTCCCGCATTATCATGTAAAAAATGCATTCTCATCTCCGAACAATGAAGCCAGTGTCTTATGTCAGAGTTACAAGTGTCAGGGCAGATAGCTTTCATGGATGGAACTTTATGATGTGATCTATTTCTTAAAATTAATCTTAAAAATTAAGATTAATAATAATAAAAAAATCTTGCAGGGACTGGTAGACTCTGAAACGATGCTGTAACTTTGGGTGTTTTGCTGTCGCTTTAATAGCATATCTCTAGAAGCACAGAACTGTGCATATGCTGTACTGCATATATCGGTCACCACAGGCTGCAGAGACACTCTGTTTGCAAAAATCACACCGGGAAAGCATCCTCCTCTGTTTCTCCTGGTCCCTGTCGAGCCCACCACCATCATCAGAAGATATTTTAGCTACCTGGAAGTCTGTAAAGAAAAGACTCTGCAGCAAAACTAATTTCCTGGTCTCACCTCTTAGCGTTTTTCCGTGCCATCTCTAGTGTCATTTTTTTTTTCTTGCATTCATGCTCTAGCAGTGGTGGTGAATGCCAATGAGAAACCTAATGTAGCCCGGATCAGTCCTTCACAACCAAGTTCTTCAGGGTACCAAATAGTTGACTCACCCCTTATTTTTCCTCCTCCTCCTCCTCCTCCTTCTTTTTTTGAATCTCAGATATGGTCAGGTCAACCAATTACGCTTGTTGGTTTGATAGGAAGCAGGGGTGAAATGCTCCCAGATCGGATTGGATCGCCTGGTCCGGTAGCGATCTTCACCGGTGGTTCGGCGATCCGGTAGCGATGACGGAGCAAAGCTCCGCCCACCCACCCGGGTGTCATTACTTCCTGGTTTTAACCAGGAAGTGATGTGTTTTTTACCTTCTACGCATGCGCAGAAGGTTTTGCACATGCGCAGAAGGTCTGCGCACGCATGTCATGCACGTGCATGCACTTCCGAACCGGTAAGGAAGGTAGGTAGATTTCACCCCTGATAGGAAGCCTGGCTATGCTTAGAAAGGTGCCAAACCTGGTACACAGTTTATATACAGTAAAAAAAAAGACAGCAAATCTTGTTGTATAGGGGCACTGGAATTGGCTAAATACAGGGTTCAAATCGTAAGGAGGCAGCCAATACAAACCACGATCATCTCTGCATTTGTGCCTGGGTATGCATGCTTGCAAATGTTTGATGGAACTAAAACCTCCTTTTTAATGAAAGCTGAGTGGAAAAAATATTTTTTTTTCCTTCCAGGTTAAAAAAAAAAACAACGGAAGGGGGAAATGATTAAAACAGGTTTCAAAAATGAAATGAAAAAGAAAACAGCTTGTTGAAGGATTTCAATTACCATGTGTTTATTACTTCCTACAAACTGGTATCAGACCGATGCTGTAATTCATTAAACTGTTGAAGGCAATAATTATCCACATACCTGCAGTCTAATTATAGCTATCAATCTGAATGCATTCAATAATACGTTTATAACCCATCTTTCCTTCCACATCTCCCTTCAATGAACAATGGTACAAAAACTGTAATCAAGTAAATATTGTTTAAGAATATCTTCTTTTTGAGATTTAGATTATAATGAGCCGTGGTGACGCAGTGGTTAGAATGCAGTACTGCAGGCTACGTCTGCTGACTACCAGCTGCCTGCAATTTGACAGTTCGAATCTCACCAGGCTCAAAGTTGACTCAGCCTTCCATCCTTCCCAGGTGGGTAAAATGAGGATCCAGATTGTTGGGGGCAATATGCTAACTGTAAATTGCTTAGAGAGGACTGTAAAACACTGTGAAGCGGTATATAAGTCTAAGTGCTATTGCTATTCCTATTGCTCTGTGTAAATCAGCATTACCAAGGTTTATATACCACATAAGTGTTTCTCAATTTTGGCAATTTTAAAATGGGTGCATTTCAACTCCCAGAATCCCCAGCCAATATGGAAGTTGAAGTCCACCCATTTTAAAGTTGATGAGTTTGAAAAACACAGCACTATATAATAACATTCATGATGACTTGTACAGATAGTCCTTGACTTATGACCATAGTTGAGACCAAAATTTCTGTTTGTTAAGTGAGTTTTGCCCTGCTTTACGACCTTTCTTGCCAAAGTTGTTAAGTGAATCGCTGCAGTTGTTAAGTTAGTATGATGGTTGTTAAGTGCATCTGAGTTCTCCATTGACTTTGCTTATCAGAAGGTTGCAACAGGTCACCACATGACCTTGGGACACAACAATGGTCATAAATATGAATCAGTTGCCAAGAGTCTGAATTTTGATCACATGATCATGGGGATGCTGCAGAGATCATAACTGTGAAAATGGTCATAAGTCACTTTTTTCAGTGCCCTTGAAACTTTGGACAGTCACTAAATGAACTGTTGTAAGTCAACAGTTATATAGCCTTCTAACCAGTGGTGGGATTCAGCCAGTTCGCACCTATTCGGGAAACCGGTTGTTAACTTTCTAAGCAGTTTAGAGAACCTGTTGTTGGAAGAAATCTTATTTTGGTTTTTTTTCCACTTCACAAGGCTAATCCTGTAAGGAAGGCAGGAAGGAAACATTCTGGTGGTGTTTCTAGCCTAATCTTTATTGCTCTGCTTATAGAAACTATCTCTCTGGTTAACCCTTATTACATTGTAATAGTAAGGTGAAGCGCCCATCGACGTGAGTGACATTGAGTTGGCCACACCCACATGGTCACATGACCACCGAGCCACGCCTACCCAGCTGGTCATTAGGGCAGAGAACCGGTTGTTAAATTATTTGAATCCCACCACTGCTCCTAACTGTTATTCAACTCAAGGCAGCATACAGAGCATAAGGTTCAAAACCCAATATAACAATAGCATCAAAGTAATGATGATCACACTGAAGCCAGTTCCCTATTGGTGATATAGGGCTGATCTCAATGGCACAGAAGCCTTCAGAAAGGATGCTTGAATAAAAAGTATGTGGATTGGACTTTCAGGCTGCGCTCTACCTTGGTACCAAAGAAGAACAAAGGTTGAGTCTTCACCAGAAGCAGGGGAAACAGAATGGCCACATGGGAGCTCTTTGAAAGCCACTGCTGGCAGCAGACACTAGTCTTCTGCTAACTATTCCTGGAGTTCCCATGAAGTTATCATAGAAGAGCAGAAGATGAGGGCACTGTGACCCTCAATTCATTCATAGTGAAAGGTATACTTTTACTAAAAGCCAAGTGGATTACAGTATAGCAAAGCCAGAACTAACATTTGCATGCCAAACTTTCCTGGTTAACTTTCCTCAGTCAGTTCCTCTCCTTCCCTGGTGCCTCAATGTCCAATTAAGTTTGAATAAATTGTTTTGGGAACCGTCTGTCCAACAGGCAGGTTGGTTGGTGAGTCATTGCATTCCATTCCCAGGACTTTGACCTTGAGGTAGTATCTCTGGAAGGTACTGAGTAGCTCTCCTCTTCCAACTGGCTCACTCCCACACATAGTTCATGGCAGACTGACAGCTAGCAAATGAGAAGCTCAACTGTATGATGGCAGCTCTGACACTTCCTCACTTATGCTGCTACCCATAGAAATTATAAGGGGATGGAAGAGAGGGAAGAAGGGGTAAAAATAGGTCTTTTGCTGTGAGTTCCCACCACCAACACTCCAGAGAAAATTAGTGCCTTTGGGATCAGAGAACTGGTACCAATTTTCTCTGCAGAGACATACTGGTGTGGATTGGAAGCAGTTTTTTAGGTGCCATCTCCTAACCTTTCCATGGGTTATGTTTTGCAACACCTAAATCCATGGGAATGTAGACATCTTAATCATGGGACATTAAGCCTAACCCATGAATGCAATAAT
This sequence comes from Ptyas mucosa, assembly GCA_012654045.1. Classification (NCBI taxonomy): domain Eukaryota; kingdom Metazoa; phylum Chordata; class Lepidosauria; order Squamata; family Colubridae; genus Ptyas; species Ptyas mucosa. The sequence continues at coordinate 11,484,313 of WNWU01000034.1, forward strand.
TTATTTATTTTATTTTTCTTTATTTAGTTTGTGAAACATGTATGAGAAAACATGTATAAGTATAAACATGGACATGAACACAGGAAATGAGTACAAATAAATGGGGACAGTAGGACAGGGATGGTAGGCATGCTGGTGCGTTTATGCACGCCCCCTTACAGACCTCTTAGGAATGGGGTAAGGTCCACGGTAGACAGTTTAAGGTTAAAGTTTTGGGGGTTTGAGGATATAACAGTAGAGTCAGGTAGTGCATCATTACATATACATTTAAATATACATATTTATATGTATATGTGTGTGTGTGTATGTATATATATATATTTCTCTTTAGCCAGGTTCTTCCTACATAAACCAAGATTTTTATGCAGCCCTAGTTCAGTGAAATCACAATCCACTAGTTTCTAGGCTTTTTTTCCCGGCAGCCAGCAAGCACTCTGCTGCCCATTGGGAGACTAAGGAGACTAAGATAGATCTATTTTACACTTATTAATCCTCATTAGTTAGCCACACCCTCATTCCAAGTATCCTCCCTGTAAAGGTACAGTATTTGTTTTCTTTTCTTTTCGTAGGCCTTATGTGTATTTCTCTTTAGCCAGGTCCTTCCTACGTAAACCAAGAGTATCTTGCTGATTCTGTCTGTGGTGCCTTTTATATATGGGAGGAGGGCTTCCAAAGAAATAAGATTACCAACCTAATCCAAAAAGAAACCCCCACTAAAATCCAAGACAGAGAACAAGAAAACGGCAAAACCCTCCTCCCATATATAAAAGGCACCACAGACAGAATCAGAATCCTCTACAAATACAACATCAAGACAGCATTCTGCACAAATTGAAAAATATCCATCATCCTAAGAAACCCCAAAGACAAAATTGAGTTAGAAAACCAAGGAGTATATGAAATCCCATGCACCGTCTGCCCCACCACATACATCGGACAAACCAACAGAAGAATAAGTGCACGCATTGAAGAACACAAGAACTCAGTCAGAAAAGAGGAACTAACTTCTTCCCTGATCCAAGCCACAGGACATGAAATTGACTTTAAAAAGACCAGAACTATTGCCAAAACTGAACACTTTAACAACAGAATAATCAGAGAAGCCATTGAGATAGAAAAACACCCACACAGCATGAATAAATGAGATGATACCTCCCACCTACCAGCCATTTGCAAACCTGCCCTTATTGACAAACGAGTCCCTAACACGAGGAATGACACCAGACTCACACTCACGAGGGCCACACAGGATGTCACCACCACCCATCCACATGGAAAGCAGACTCAAACCCACACCAATGATGAGGCATGACCACGGACCAGAAGCCAGACCGCAGGTGCATCATTAGCCACTTTAAACCCCTCCAATCCTTACATGAAGCAGACTGACACCCACCATGAAGATGTGACACGACCACAAACACAAAGCCAAACAACAGCAACACAGCTCACCAGCTCAAATCCCCCTGCAACTCAGACTAACCCAAGCACAACCAAGCCCCCACCCAAACAGAACACACCCCCAGCCAATCAGAGCACAGCCAATCCCACATCCAATCAGAGCACAGCCAAGCCCCCAACCAATCAGAACACACCTCCACCCAATCAGAACACAGCCAAGCTCCCACCCAATCAGTTCACACCCCCACTAGCAGTTAAAAGGAAGAAACAGCTGAGATCACACATTGCTCCTAGAAGCACGAAGCCGAAAACACCAGCCTGAAGATGACGAATGAGACTTCATCGAAACGTCGCCAAGACACTTCCAATTTTACACAGGAGAAAATCCGAATAATGATACATTGTGATACATTAAAATTTACAGTTTTGAGGCCATTGTTGCAGAAACATCATCTTTCTGGTCTTACCAACCACCGCAGAGCTCCTGCTCTTCATTTTTCCCAATATCTAGTATTTTTTGTGGTATATTTAGGCAAAAAAACGGAGGTCAGGAAGAAGAGGAGAGTTTGATGCAGAAGTTTGCAAATAATACCCGAAGCATAATGGCAGATCTCAAAACAGATAATGCAAATTCAACAGCCAAGAATCCAAAAGGGTTGGCGTGTGGGGTGGGGGGAGAGAACGAAAGAGAAGTATTGAAACAAATGTCAGTCTAACAGATGAGTAACAAAACAAATGTGATTTTAATGAATAATTAACAAAATAAGAGACGGTCTTAATTGCACATCCTCTCACAGTGCTTAGTTCCTGCTTTAGAACATTGATGAGGCACTGATGCTGGGCATATTCTTTTGTCGGCTGCAGTCACAGTTGGATTGTTAGATTTTGGAGGGGGGTGGGGGGTGTGACAGAAAAATGAATCCAGATATGGCTTTCTGCAAACCTCCTAGCTATAGGAGGTTTGCTAGAAGCTCTGAAGAACCTGCCTCAATTCTAGGACCCTCTAAACTATTTGTCTTTATGCCTCTAGGCATCTTAGCTAATAGAGTGTAGACATTCTGTGATTTTAGAAGGGTTGCATTTCTACTTGCATATGTATTGGCATTTTTAAAAACATGCATTTATAGTTTCATGACAAAAATGTTTGCAGAAACCTAATTTCCAAGTTGGACGTCCTCCTGAATATTCATAGAAGACTACATTTTTGGCATCCCAGAGTCACATGTTCCTTCAGAAGGCAACCAAGCTTGCTAAAGTATCAGATATAAAATGGGGAGAAGGGGAGAGAAATCACAGTGTGACCATTTTTCCGGATATTTATGACTCCCAAATAAGGTTCCCAGGAGCAAACGCGGGTGGCAAAATGTCATTGGCAAGTCATTTGTCTGGGGTTTTTTTTAATGTTATTTTTAAAATGGTTGATTACATAATTTTTAAATAATGAATCATTAGAAGGAAATTCTGTAAGCAGGAAATGCTAACTTTGTCCGTTAAATTATTCATTATGAATTAGTCACCCAGCTCTCATTAAACTATTAGTGCAACTTAGTAGAAAGAAACAGCTTCCAAATACAGAATCCCTCCTCCTCCTCCTCCTCCTCCTCCTCCTCCTCCTCCTCCTCCTCCTCCTCCTCTTCTTCTTCTTCTTCCTCCTCCTCCTCTTCCTTTTCTTCCTCCGCCTCCTCCTCTTTCTACTTCTACTTCTTTCTCCTTCTCTTCCTCCTCCTCCTCCTTCTATTTCTTCTACTTCAAAGTAGAAGGAGGAGGGGGAGGAAGAAGAAGAGGAGGAGGAGGAGGAGGGGAATAGGATTCCTCCTCCTCCTCTTCTTCTTCTTCCTCCTCCTCCTCCTCCTTCTCCTTTTCTTTTCTGCCTCTGCCTTCACCTCCTCCACCCTCTGCCACTCCACCTCCTGCTTTCCTGCAGTGAAAAGTGCTAATTGTCAGGGTTCCAAGTAACATACTCACAGCAAACAAAATTCCGAGGCAGGTAGATTCCTCAAAGAATAGTTTTATTGGATATGTTTCAGGGTTGACAGTAATATTCTATATCATGGTATTGTTCTTCAGGACACATGTTCCAATCAGACTGAAGCTCTTCAACTAGATAGTCAAAGGAAGAAAGTGTTTAGTGTAAAGCTTGAGGAGATCTCCATCTTTCTTTGATTAAATCAGGGGTGTCCAACTAGGCAACTGTAAGACTTGTGGACTTCAACTTCCAGATATCTCCAGCCAGCCATGGGACTTTAGGAGTTAAAGTCCACAAGGCTTTAAAGTTTGCCATGGTTGGACACCACTGGATTAAATCAAGATTCAAAGCAGGTTTTTAAAGAATGGAGGAGACTTTCTTGCTTTTTTTCCTTTTATTTTAAACCTACCATTATGGAAGAAATTGAAGGACAGTCCTGTTAAATTTGGGAACAATTCAGGCATCAGTCAGAGACATCTATTGCTACATATTTGAGGAAGCTCTTCACAAGCACACATCTTCTTGTCAGAGATTTTCTATCCATCATGATAAGATTTGAAATCGTAATTTTGTGATCTGGAGATCTGGAAAAAAACCTTTTGTGTCTTCTTTGCACACAATATGTTTATTTCTGGTTGTTGGGTGTATTATTGGGGCACATCTGTACCTAGAATATAAGTCAGTACACTGCATGGATCTACTTCTTGGTGGAATGTAAATAACATTACATTGTCTTGCAAGGTAGTTTTTAGATTAGCAACCCTATCTTATTTAAAATAGCATGAGTATCATCAGAGAAAAACTGATCATTGGTTACACTTGAGGCATACCAACCAAAATGTACCAAAAGTGACCATTAGCAGGAAATACTGCATATGATAGTGGTATGACTAAGTCTGATAATCTGATCTATAAGTTCTTTTTTTTTGAGAAAAAAAAAGTTAAACAAAAGTTTTGATTGACCAAAGCCTATTGGGCAATGGAGAAGATCTGTTTGATAGAACAGATCTTTCTAATCCTGGTCCATCTCGAAAAATAATGCAAGCAAATTACAGGGTAGGCAAAGAGTGTGGTAAGCAAATGTATCTATACCCAGTGGTGGGATTCAGCCAGTTTGCACCTATTCGGGAGAACCGGTTGTTAACTTTCAAAGCAGTTCAGAGAACCTGTTGTTGGAAGAAATCTCATTTGTTTTTTTTCCACTTTAGAGGGCTAATCCTGTAAGGAAGGCAGGAAAGAAACATTCTGGTGTTGTTTCTAGCCTAATCTTTATTGCCCTGCTTACATAAACTGCCTCTCTGATTAACCCTTATTACATTGTAACAGCTAAGGCAAAACGCCCATTGACGTGAGTGACATTGAGTTGGCCATGCCCACACGGTTACATGACCATTGAGCCATGCCTACCCAGCTGATCATTAAGACAGAGAACTGGTTGTTAAATTATTTGAATCCCACCACTGTCTACACCCCAAGAAATATACAGGAGGGTGAGATCATATCTGACAGCTTATCATGGTGTGGGCAGCACAGGGTTCAGTCCAGAGTCAATGCCATTAAAAAACAAATATAACAGAGGTTCAGGCAAGGACACAGAGGTAGAGGTGACCCACAACAATCCAACAGTCAAATTCTAGGAGTGAAGAGCCAGTCTGGGTCATAAACTAAGAGTACCTGGGTAGAAAAGGAAGCAAGGATACAGGATTGTAGATTTGACACTGAGGATTTATTTGAAGGGAGGGCTTCTTAAAAAGGCCAACTGAAGATGCAGCTTAGTTAAGGGCATTGGTGTCTTTGCTTCTCAAAGAGCCAAGCGAATGGCCTTTTATTCAGTTGGGGCCCTACCAGCATCTGGCGTCTCCTCACCTGACTTCTCCCATACCTGTTCCTACTGATATGCAGGTCTTAATGGCTTATTGGCAACCAAGGCTAACAATCTGATGAATCAGAGGAGGCAGAACAGTTCATAACAACAACTTGGAATGTAAGAGATAAATGGATTAAAGGATTATTAGATGAACTGATGGATAAAACTAAGATGTGGTAATGCCAGTGAAACGAAAACAGAATGATGTAATAGCTCTGAATGAAGGTGGAGTGGTCTTGCAGTGGAAAACTGAGGAATACATCCAGGGAAGTGAAGCTATAAGGTTAAAGCATATATCAGGAAGCATGAATTGGCATCATCTGGGTGACTGTAGATGTATATGAAAATAGGAATCTATTGGTGAGTGATAGTTGCGTGTTACATTCCCCCGAATGGTGATAATAGAAGAATGATGAATGAGTTTAGGAAAAATTGAGCAAAAGTCTGAATTAATGTGACACAGGTGAAAAAATATTGTTCTGCTACATGACATGAACTGTCCTGCTAGGTATCATGATTGGTGGGAAAGTATATTAAAAACTGATTAGACAGTTCAGAGAGCCAGTGAGACAATACACACACACACACACACACACACACACACACACATGCAAAGGTTCCCCTCACACATATGTGCTAGTCGTTCCCGACTCTAGGGGGCGGTGCTCATCTCTGTTTCAAAGCCGAAGAGCCAGCGCTGTCCAAAGACATCTCCATGGTCATGTGGCCAGCATGACTAAATGCCAAGGGCACACGGAACACTGTTACCTTCCCACCAAAGGTGCTCCCTATTTTTTCTATTTGCATTTTTATGTGCTTTCGAACTTCTAGGTTGGCAGAAGCTGGGAGAAGTAATGGGAGCTCACCCCATTATGTGGCACTAGGGATTAGAACTGCTGAACTGCCGACCTTTCGATCAACAAGCTCAGCATCTTAGCCACTGAGCCACTGCATCCCACATATATGAGTGTGTGTATGCATACATGCATACATGTATATGCATACATTCTGCAAGGAAATAAATACAAAACTAAAATTTCAATTGATTTGATTGGTTATGAGGTCAGATTGAGATAATTAGTTAAAAATACTAAGGTAAGGAGTGACTTTAAAGGTAAGACAGACCACTTTTGTTAATGTCAAGACTGAATTATGAGGAAAAATCGAAATGGAAGAAAAGAAGTGAAAGAAAGGTGAACAGGCGGATGTCAAGCACCAGGGAAGTCAGCAGATCCAGGCAGTTGAAATAGGTATAAAAATTTATTGCAAGCTTATGCTCTCTACAAGAGTCTGAACTATGAACAGTTAAAGCAATTTGGTGGTAAGTAAGAAACTCACGACTTAGATATCTTGTGGGCTCAAAGGGACTTGAGACTGATGATGTCTTTGACCCAGGGGAGAAATCCAGCAGGTTCTGACAGGTTCTGGAGAACCGGTACTGGAAATTTTGAGTAGTTCAGAGAACCAGCAAATACCACCTCTGGCTGGCCCCAGAGTTGGGAGGGAATGGGGATTTTGCAGTATTCTTCCCCTGCCATGCCCACCAAGCCACACACACAGAACCGGTAGGGAAAAAATTTAGATTTCACCCTGGTTTGACCCCTCCCTCAGACTCAGCCTGGTCATCTCCTACAGGAGATTTGAGGGAAATAAAAGTCCATAAATAAAAGTGCCATAAAAGTGAAGATGGCAGCCATGATCTTGCAATCAGAGTTCTGTCTCTTATTTACATGCATCTCACCTAGAAAGAAGCAACTGTTATATTGAATTTTTTGACCCCTCTCCCTTCAGACTTCTGAAGGTGGCTGAAAGCAAAATGAGTGAGTGTGTGCACCCTGAATAAAAATGTATTAATACATTTAACCTCCCACAGAACGAATGGGAAGTCAACATAAATAAACTGCTTGGGGCAGAGTGAAAAGAATTATGTTACAAAGAAGCAGTTATGCTAATGAGAAGTGTGAAAATAGATGCCTGATTGAATGATGAAGCGAAAGTGGCTATGGATGAAAACAAAAGAGAAAGACAATCATTAGAGAATGATTGTGGCAAAAGCTTCGAATAAGAGAAATATATTTATAATGTATATAGAAAAAAAACAGATTGCTGAAAAACAATGGTTCAATTGAAAAAATGCAGAGAAAATTGAAGTGATTTTGATGGAAAGCTGTCTTGGAAGTGGGTGAAGACTGCTAGGCAAGCAGCCCATGGAAAAGTGAACAGAATTAAAAATAAATGGTGAAATAATTTGGTGTGAAATTGAAGTGACTGAAAGCTTCAAAGTATGTTTTAGAGGTTTATATGAAAATAACAGTGGCATGTCAAAAAGTGGAACTGAAATGCTTGCTATAAATGTTGGTGCCCAAGAAAAAAAATGATGAAAAGGAAGTCATGAGAATGTTGAAAAGTAGTAAGGCAATAGGTGTAACTGAGGAAATGTTAAAACAGGGGTGTGCTTTACTCATAGTGTGGCTGTATTTAAGATATGTGAAGAGGATAACTGTTCCTTAAGATTGGAATAATGCTATTACAGGTAGTCCTCGATTTACAATCACAATTGAGCCCAGAAGTTAGGTTGCTAAGTGAGAAATTTGTTAAGTAAGTTTTACCTCAGATTATGACTTTTCTTGCCACAGTTGCTAAGGGAATCCCTGCAGTTGTTAAGTCAGTAACACGGTTGTTAAGTGAATCTGGCTTCGCCATTGACTTTGCTCGTGAGAAGGTCGCAAAATATGATCACATGACCCCGGGACGCTGCAACTGTCACAAATATGAACCGTTTGTCAAGAATCTGAATGTAAATAATATGAACATGGGGATGCTGCAATGCTCATAAGAGTGAAAAATGGTTATAGGTCACTTTTTTCAGTGCCGTTGTAAAGTCAAACAGTCACTAAATGAATTGTTGTAAGTCAAGGACTACCTGTACTATTCCCCTATATAAAGAAAAAGAAAATGCAAATGCAAATGCAAATGCAAATGCAAAAACTGGAGGGGGATTAGCTTATTAAGTGTGCTTATTAAGTTTATTAAGTTCCATTATTAAAGGAAGATGTTTGACTGAATTGTGAACTCCAGAATTTGGCTCTTTAGTAGGTCACTGGAAATACATCATTGTGAGAAAGTTTAATGTATAATCATTGATGGAGAGAAATATATCATGCATAGGTTTGAATTATGGAAATTTTTCATGAAGATGAAGTTGCTTTGTGGATAAATGTATTTATTTAATTTTATTTTAATTTTTTAATTTTTCATTCCATTTTTTATATTTTACATGATAGAAGTAAAACATAAATAGACAGTAAATGGTTCGGCACTGAGCAGGGAGTAAGACAAAGACACCTCATGTCCCTCGGTTGTTTAATTTTTTTATGAATAGAAGTAAAAAAATAATGCTTTTGGCCATGTTAAAAATGCATCGGTTGTGGGACGAGTACAGATTTTTCAATACAGATAATGCTGTGTGGTTGGCTGAAAACCCAGACGATTTGCAGAAAATATTAGATTGTATGCCACAACATGGGATCTGAAAAATTAACATATCAAACCCTAAAGTACCTTTGGTTTGACAAGAAAAATGAACTGATTATGTAACACAACATGTCTAGTGTGGACATAAGGACAGTTTGTAAAAGGTATGAATGATGTTGCTCTCATTTCATTTTAGGTATATTTTCTTCCCCTTCCCCTTTTTCCCCCCTTCTTTCTTTTTCCATTGCCTTTCTTTGGCTCTCTGTTTCTTCCTCTAGTCAGACCACACCTAGAGTACTGCATCCAGTTTTTATAAACTCTATCAAAAAGATTTTGAGACTCTAGAAAAAGTGCAAAGAAGAGCAGTCAGGATGATTAGGGGACTGGAGCAGTGGTGGGTTTCAAAAATTTTTACCACCGGTTCTGTGGGTGTGGCTTGGTGGGCATGTCGTGGCTTGATTGGTGTGGCTTGGTGGGCATGGCAGGGGAAGGATACTGTAAAATCTCCATTCCCACCCCAATCCAGGGGAAGGTTATTGCAAAATCCCCATTTCCTCCCGATCAGCTGGGACTTGGGAGGCAGAGAATAGATGGGGGTGGCGCCAGTCAGAATTTTTACTACCGGTTCTCCAAACTACTCAAAATTTTTGCTACCAGTTCTCCAGAGGTGGTCAGAACCTGCTGAAATCCACCTCTGGACTGGAGACTAAAACACATGAAGAACAGTTACAGGAACTGGGCATGGCTAGTCTGGTGAAGAGAAGGACCAGGGGAGACATGATAGCAGTGTTCCAATATTTGAGGGGCTGCCACAGAGAGGGAGAGATCAAGCTATTTTCCAAAGCACTTGAAGGCCAGATAAAGAATAATGGATGGAACCTGATCAAAGAGAGATTCAACCTAGAAGTAAGGACAAATTTTCTGACAGTGAGAACAATCAGCCAATGGAACAGCTTGCTTTCAGAAGTTTTGGGAGCTTCACCACTGGAGGCTTTCAAGAAGAGATTGCATTGCCATTTGTCAGAAATGGTGTAGGGTCTCCTGCTTGGGCAGGGGGCTGGACTAGATGACCTATAAGGTCCCTTCCTACTCAGCTAATCTGTTAGAGGCCTCTTTTTCTGCCCTCTAAATATCATGGCTTATACCTAAAGGGAATACCATAACAAGTATGTAGGTATGTACATAATTGGATTCTTAATACTTATCTCATGATTTTAAAAATAGTAATGATGGAAGAAATGCCCAGCTGGGTTCAGTTCCAAGAGGGAAGAAAGACATTGGAAACATGGAGACTGCTTGGAAAGATGGTTTAATGATGAACAGAATCACATGGCTTGAGAACCTGGGCAATCACATGGCTTGAGATCCTGGGCAAAAAGCACATGGTTGAGAGAGAGAGAGAGAGAAAGAGATTTATACCCTCTGTTTGACTTTGAATTTGAGCTTGTATTCTGGTTGGTTGTCAGATTCCCATGGGACCATGCAGGTGTAACTCTGTAGGTTATGTTTTGAGTTCCAAGCTTGGTTGAACCTTGCTGGGTGATGATGTAATGAAAGGGCTTTGGGCAATTCCTACTATGGCTCTGCCTGAAGGAGGTAGACCTTTGTTACGTACAATAGACTGGCCCAGGCCTTAATGGCCCATTGACAAAAGGGAATTTCTGCCTCCCTTTTAGCGGAAATATCCTGCCCTTTTAATATTTCCTAAAATATCTCATTTTCCTAGGCGAGGGGTGGGTGCTAACTTCCTACAGTAATAAAGTAAATATTCCCTGTAAGTGAGGGGGAGGGAAGGAAATCCAAGGGTTTTGCCAGAAGCAAAGATAGATATATTGCCTCTTCTTTTCAACGCAACCTCTGCAGATTCTTTTGATTTGCTATTTGGGACTGCCAAAACAAATTACTAAAAAGAAACAAAGGAAGAGAGACAGCCTGCACAAGCCACTCTAGTGAAGAGGCACCATTATAAATTAATTACAGAGTTTCTACCATACATGTAGTATCCTCTTAGGGTTTGCGAGCTTATCTGCTATCTGGCTTTTCTTCACCGTGAATTTACACTTACTGGAGGCTTCGCTTTGAAACCTACGCAACCCACTACTGCCACCACATGGTGACTCTCCTGTGTGGTTTGCCACCACTGCTATTGTAATATAAGCGGCTTAAGGATGCCCAAGTACTGTAGGATGATCTCTCATGCTCGTAAAAGACCCTTGAAGATAACAGGTTTATGGTGAGGCTAGCATCTGCAAAAGGTAAGCGAGCAGACAGATGTCCTTCTAAGTGCACATATGTGCAGGAAAGATCAGGCTAATGAAATGAGGAAAAAAACCCGATCATCGGATCCACACCGAATAGTCTCGATGTCCACTTGAAAAAGAAAGGAAAGGGACAGCAGACAACAGATACATCAGCATAAGCAAAGCTCCCACTTACGTAAGATGCTTATGGGATAAACCTAATACTTTCATTGGAACCTGCCAACTATGAGTCTCTGATATTTTTGTGATCTGTGCCAGCAACAAGAAAAGAAAGACAACTAATTAATTGTTCTTCCTTTGGGTGTATCAGGGGAAAGTCTTCTTAAGCCTTATTATATAAGTAATAGGAATAAATACTTAGAATAACCTAGACTTAACTTAGAATAACTTTATTGTCACTTTAAATGAAAACTTTTTGTCACTTTAAATCAGTGTTTCTCAGCCTTGGCAATTTGAAGATGAATGAACTTCAACTCCCAGAATTCCCCAGCCAGCATAGCTGACTGGAGAGTTCTGGAAATTGAAGTCCACCCAACTTCAAGTTGCGAAGGTTGAGAAACACTGATTTAAATGAAAACGTTTAATGAAAAGAAGGACTAGGAGAGACATGATAGCAGTATTCCAGTATTTGAAGGGCTGCCACAAAGAAGAGGGGGTCAAGCTATTCTCCAAAGCACCTGAGGGTAGGACAAGAAGCAATGGGTGGAAACTAATCAAGGACAGAAGCAACTTAGAACTAAGGAGAAATTTCCTGACAGTTAGAACAATTAATCAGTGGAACAACTTGCCTGCAGAAGTTGTGAATGCTCCAACACTGGAAGTTTTTAAAGAAGATGTTGGATAACCATTTGCCTGAAGTGGTGTAGGGCTTCCTGCCTAAGCAGGGGGTTGGACTAGAAGACCTCCAAGGTCCCTTCCAACTCTGTTATTCTATTCTATTCTAAATGGACACTAATCAGCATACATTAAAATGAAATGCCATTGCATACAGTTCTCAAAGTGTTACCACCTCCAATATACACTACATAAACATGACAAATAAATAAATATGCACATACCCACATATATTAGATGACACAGAGAAACAACACAATCTAGTTCGGATTTATACAAGTACATGGTGAGAAAAAAGAATTTTGCGAGTTTATCAGACAGATGGCATAGGGAACAGAATCGGGGACTTCTGCTATAAATACTTTGAAACCATTACATTAGGTCATTTCTAAATTTGGTTGACACTTGATCTTTCGAGGGCCTGGAAATCTTACAATACAGATAGTCCTCAACTTACGACCACAATTGAACACAACATTTCGGTTGGTAAGCGAGACAGTTATTAAGTGAGGTTTGCCCTGTTGTACGACTTTTCTTGCCACAACTGTTAAGCGAATCATTGCAATGGTAGTAACATGGTTGTTAAGGGAATCTGGATTCCCCGTTGACTTTGCTTATCACAAAAGATGGCCAGGTGACCCCGGGATACTGCAACCGTCATAAATATGAGCCGTTGCCAAGCATTCAAATTGGGTCATGTGACCATGGGGATGCTGCAACTGTCATGTGAAAAATGGCCATAAGTCCCTTTTTTTTCCAGTGCCGTTGTAACTTCAAACGGTCACTAAATGCAAGTCAAGGTCTATCTGTACTGATGAAAGAAGTTTTGAAGTTAGGAAGTTTTTGTTGGGTGTTGCACAGCCACAACAGATCTCTAACATACTGTACTGGAAATTGTATACTATCTGAATTCTATTTCACGCTTGAATGATAAATTTCCCCTTTCTTCCTGAAACCTCCTGTTTCTGTTATGTATGCCAAGGGTGAGGTTGAAGTATTGTATATTACTGGTATTGCCTTTTTGGCTTGCTGCAGCTCATGTGCTGAGGTGGCGCAGAGGTTAGAGTGCAGTACTGCAGCTACTTCAGCTGACTGCTAGTTCAGCAGATGAGCGGATCAAATCTCACGGGCTCAAGGTTGACTCAGCCTTCCATCCTTCCAAGGTGGGTAAAATGAGGACCCAGATTGTTGGGGGCAATATGCTATTTAGTATACTGTCTTTGGTGTAAGCCGCCCAGAGTCCTCGGAGAGTGGGCGGCATAGAAATATGACTAATAAAATAAAATAAATAAATAATAAATAAATGTTGTTTGAAACTTGTATGTGTTGGAGGTGTTTCACTAGTAGTCTTAATAATTAATTCATAAGACGTTAGTTACGGTTGGCCTGTGTACGTTGCATCCGTTCTTTCCCTTTGAATGACTAAACAAATGACTGTAAGTCAAGGACTATCTGTAGTTACACTGCTATGGAGAACTAGCCCTATTCAGTCTATCTTTGAGAGGCTCTCCTAAATCATAAATGCCTAAAAGTAACATGGGAAGAGAAATGTAAGGTCTCCACCTTTAAAGACAGAAATCTGACCATTCCTATAGCCACAAAGTTGCTCTCACGCTTTTGAGGGCCAAACTAACAAATGGCTGGAAAGATATAAGCAGTAGTAGTAGCCACATTTTTTAAAGATGCTAATCTCAGAGGAAAATAGGGAAAAAATAGGAAAAATTGAGGCCATGGCACCAGTATCCGGGAGGGGGAGAAATGCAATAAGGCAGTCCCGGCAGTATGATCAAAGTCCCAACCCTTTGTAGCAGAGGGATAGAATCAAGATCACGTGAAGTGTTAATAGCACTTTACAATGCCTTGGTAAGCCCAACCTTGTAATACTGCATCCAGTTTTGGGCGCCACAATGTAAAAAAGATGTTGAGACTGTAGAAAGAGTGCAGAGAAGAGCAACAAAGATGGTTAGGGGACTGGAGGCTAAAACATATAAAGAACGGTTGCTGGAATTGGATATGTCAAATTTAATGAAAAGAAGGACCAGAGGTGACATGATAGCAGTGTTCCAATATTTGAGGAGCTGCCAGGAAGGGGTCAAGCTATTCTCCAAAGCACCTGAGGCAGGACAAGAAGCAATAGATAGAAACTAATCAAGGGGAGAAGCAATCTAAAACTATGGAAAATTTCCTAACTGTTAAACAATTAATCAGTTGAATGACTTGCCTCCAGAAGTTGTAGGTGCTCCAATACTAGATGTTTTGAAGAAGATATTGGACAACCATTTGTCTGAAATGGTATAGGGTTGACTAGAAGACCTCCAAGTTTCCTTCCAACTCTATTATTCTGTTACAATATGAAGAAAGGGGTGGCTTTGATCATACCACTATAATTACTATCTTACTTTTTCTGAGGGGGTGGGGACTGCCATAAGGATTTTTCCCCCCCATTTAATATTACTTCTCTATTCTGTTAAATGTCCACCTGCCTCTCAAAGGGCATTTCAGGTGATATTAAAATCTGGTTTCAAGCCTTATGTTGGCACAGAGATTGTCTCAGTCAACATGTAGAAAGATCTACAGAGGGATAAGGATGGCAGAAGTGCAAACACACTAATTCTGCTGGACATTTCAACAGCTGTTTGGTCTTCTTCTGGATTGACTTTCTAATAGGAAGATTTAGATACAGTCAAGTGTATCTCACTATTCCAGAAGTGAACAGGGAAAGGAATTATTTCTGAGCCCAAGGCATTGATGTCACAGGTCCTTTTAGGTTTCGCCTTATTTTGAATGAAAACCAACATTTGGTTCTGAAAATAATAATTTAGGGATCTGAATGAGGGCAATATCTATATGCTGATCCCATCTATTTCAAACCCTGGTTCATCAGATGCAGGTAAGCAGCAGATATATGGTTACAGTGAGCCATGGGCTGGATGAGAACCAACAAATGATGCTCAATCTCCATAAAAAGAAGGTTCTGGGGTGAGGTTATTCATTTATTTTGAGATGTTCCGTTGAAATTGTCCTTATGCATTGGTTTAGGGAACACCTGGATTCAGATTACGTTTTAGACTAATAAGACACTGTTAGCCTCTTCAAAATTCTCCATGCTGTAGAAATATCTTTAAGAGGGTTGGATAACTTTTTGGCAGCCAAGAGCTGTGCATTACTTTTAAATGGCATGCTAAAGGCATAATTTAAATTTAAAACACCCCCACAAAAAAAGTAAAAAAAATAATAAGCCAAGCCAAATATTATAGATCCTAAAATGGTTGCCAATCTTGAAGGTGGCATGGAGGAGATGGCACAGAGGAGAAGCAATCTGGTCTCTTTGTGTTTTGAAATGGGCAAACATTTGAGGGGGAAGGTTGAGGGCCACAGATTGGGTGAACCCACATCAAACACAAGCACCAAAGTTCATTCTTGGGAAGAATTAGAAAGAAAATATTAGGGTGTTTTTTAATGTGCTTATTTTAGAGCTTGAAATATAGTCTTCATATGTTCTCCACTTCAAAATGTTATGGCAAGAAGGTTTTAAATAGGATGTGATGACTACCTATGCTTTGGGGCACCATATTCTCCCCTCACCTTACAAAATATGTTCTAACTATATTGTAAATGGAACTGGAAAATGAAGAAGGGACTCCAGGGGGAAGCAACAAAGTCCTAACTTTTTCTATATGGTCTTCCTGTGGAGTCAACTAATGTGGGACAGTTTCAGATGAAGGCTTTCAAAGCTGTAGATGAAGCTGAAGGAAATTCTGGTCCCTGCTGGTAAGATGATTGCTCCTTTGCCTTTCGGTATGACTATATACCAGAGGAAGCTTGAACACCTCACAGTTAATTAAACTTAATTTTAAATTTGTTACTCAGAAGGCCCACGAAGCACCATGAAACTTATTCCCAAGTCATGCATGAAACCAATTTCTAATAAAATCTCTTCAGAGACATATGGAGGTTATGAAAGACTAAGTATAGAGAAAATAAATACAAGGGGTTGGTGATAAGATAAAAAGAAATTATGTGGTGTAAATACAGGGAAGAAAGGGCTTTCAGGTTGGGTAGGGATAAAAAAAAACAAGCACAATTCCCAGGTGAGTGGAAAATGAGAGCAGGTTGAGTGATGTAGGGTACCTGGATGAAGCTGTCTATCTGGATCCGCGCCAGTCCGGCTTCCGGCCTGGGCACAGCACGGAAATGGCATTGGTCGTGTTGGTCGATGATCTCTGGAGGGCTCGGGATAGGGGTTGTTCTTCTATCCTGGTCCTATTAGATCTCTCAGCGGCTTTTGATACCATCGACCATGGTATCATGCTGCGCCGGTTGGAGGGGCTGGGAGTGGGGGGCACCGTTTTACAGTGGTTCTCCTCCTATCTCTCCGACTAGATGCAGTCGGTGTTGGCAGGGGGGCAGAGGTCGACCCCGAGGGGCCTTGTGTGTGGGGTGCCACAGGGATTGGTCCTCTTGCCCCTTCTATTCAACATTTATGTGAAGCCGCTGGGCAAGATCATCCGTGGCTTTGGGGTGGAATTCCATCAGTACGCTGATGATACTCAGCTGTACATTTCCACCCCAGGCCATCCCAACGATGCCCTTGAAGTGATGTCCCGGTGCTTGGAGGCCGTGCGGATCTGGATGGGGAATAACAAGCTCGGACTCAACCCTTCCAAGACTGAGTGGCTGTGGCTGCCGGCATCCCGATATAGCCAGCTAGTGCCATTGCTGGCTATTGGGGGCGAGTTATTGGCCCCCACAGAGAGGGTTCGCAACTTGGGTGTCCTCCTGGATGCATGGCTGTCTTTAGAAGAGCATATGATGGCCGTGGCCAGGGGGGCTTTTCATCAGGTTCGCCTGATCTGTCAGTTGCGTCCCTTTCTGGATCAGAACTCCTTACGCACGGTCACTCAGGCATCTGTCACTTCCCGCCTGGACTACTGTAATGCTCTCTACATGGGGCTTCCCTTGAGGTGCACCCGGAGGCTCCAACTGGTGCAGAATGCGGCCGCGCAGGGGATTATGGGAGTGATGGGGCGCTCCCATGTGACACCTCTCCTGTGTGAGCTGCATTGGCTCCCGTTGGATTTCCGGGTGCGCTTCAAGGTGTTGGTCACCACCTTTAAAGCTCTCCATGGCATCGGACCTGGGTATTAAGAAGCTCCAGGCTTTCTGTAAAATCTTCCAAAACTTGAGAAAAGTCCCATTTGTACCTAACCTGTTATTTATTGTTATTTAGTGTATGTTGAGAAGATGACAGAAGAGAAGTAAACATATACACACAATCCATGTAATTATATACAAAACATCTACAGGGATACAGCAATGCCCTTACAACAGGATGCCCAGTTCAGCTATCCAGCCTCTGGCCTTGCTTTGTGCAGAGCCAGAGAATGCACATCATGGCCAATCTTGCACAACATGTTTCATTTTTTGTATATCAGCACCACAGTCGCAATAAGGGGAATCTTGAGTTAATCCTAAATTGCATTAACAGAGGGATACAGTCAAGATTAAGGTATGAATACCTCTCTATAAAGCCTTAGTAAGACCACACTTAGAGTACTGCATCTAGTTTTGGTCACCACACTATAAAAAAGATGTTGAGACTCTAGAAAAAGTGCAGAGAAGAGCAACCAGGATGATTAGGGGACTGGAGGCTAAAACATACAAAGAACGGTTGCAGGAACTGGGCATGGCTAATCTGGTGAAGAGAAGGACCAGGGGAGACATGATAGTAGTGTTCCAATATTTGAGGGGCTGCCACAGAGAGGAAGAGGTCAAGCTGTTTTCCAAGGCACCTGAAGGCCAGACAAGGAATAATAGATGGAAACTAACCAAGGAGAGATTCAACCTAGAAATGAGGAGGAACTTTCTGACAGTGAGAACAATCAACGAATGGAACTGCTTGCCTTCAGAAGTTGTGGGAGCTTCATCACTTGAGACTTTCAAGAAAAGATTGGACTGTCATTTGTCAGAAATGGTATAGGGTCTCCTGCTTGAGCAGGGGGGTTGGATTAGATGACCTATAAAGTCCCTTCCAACTCTGTTAATCTGTTAATCTTTCTATCCCAACTGATACAGGGCAGAGGCACCTCTTTCAGTATCACACCAAATTCTGCTCATTTTTGTCCAGACAAAGCAAGGCAGGTCAAAACCAGGTGGCTTGGTAGAGGGATCACTCATGGTCAACCTAACCTATGATTCATTGGAACTAAGGCTTGGAGTGGTGCAAGCAAGGGTCACAAGGATACGTTGGGGAGTACAATAAAAATCCTGCAGAGTTTTAACCACCACCATCCACCAGTGAAAGAAGAAATGGAGCAGCTGTTCTTAGGCCTGTATGTTCCCTGATGTGCTTCCCAGCTAAGTCCGCATTTCAAGAGTTAGACATCTTGAGAGCAAACCCTATTTGAGATTAGACTTGCAAATCTCAGAGTACAAAGTGTCAGTCTAGTGATGTTAAAACAGCCACTTAGAATAACTCACACAGTAACTGCTGTATATTACAGAGAAGGATCATGAATATGCAATCAGAAAACAGTTTTGGAGCCTGATCACCATTTCTGTCAATTACTGCAGTCAGTTCCTCTGATGCTGCCTTGTCATTTTGACAGTGATTATACCTTTACATGATATATTGCAGATATTACGCTTCAGTTGTTTACAAATAGAACTGCATCTTACACTTTCACTAGAGCGGTGGGACGTTTTAAGTAAGGAAAACATTCCTCATAATCGTTCCTCCACTTTCATTCAGTCAGGCACAAACATAAGTGTGGCAGGCAAGCAGACCAGGCTGTGCCACAACTTATGACAGTATCTGCCACAACATTTCCTGACGGATAAAAAGCCAGACATAAACTGCAGGGTCAAGAGCAGAGAAGGTTTCAAAGAAAACACTAAGAGCAGAAACATGGCTAGATCCAACTGGAATATGATGGGGTGTGATGGCTGAATAGCTTAATATCACTGGAAATGGTCTCTGCTCTAGCGGTTTGAGTCCGAGCACTGTGTGATAGGGTCAGCTTCTTTCACTTGCCTCAGCTTCTGCCCAACTAGCAGTTCAAAAGCATGCTATATGCAAGTAGACAAATAGGTACCACTTCAGTGGGAAGAGGAGCCAGTGTTTTGTGCAGTCAGAACCAAGCTGATGTTGGACCTTCCCAGATGCAACGTCTGTTTGTGAGGTGACTTCAGTGGATTGAGAAGGCCCTGGATCACGGGTGTCAAACTGACAGGGTCACGTTGCTGTCACATGACGTTTTGTGATGTTTTTCCCATTTGCGGAGCTGGGGTGGACCTGCCCATGAGGTATCTGGTCTGTGGGCTGCCAGTTTGACACCCCTGCCCTGGATAATGCTGCAGGATGCCAGTCATCTTTCTTTCTGGTGTGGGTCCAGTCCCTCTCTCTCTCAGTCCAGCTGGCCTCACAATTGTGGTTGAGGAGAAAAATGGAAAGAGAGAAGGCTATATATGACATCATGAGCTCCTGAATGAAAGGCAGGATGCAAATCAAATCGAATAACTTTATTGCAGTTATTACCCAGCAGAAAGGATGCAAATCTAACAAATAAAGAAATCCCTTTAACAACTAATCCCCCTTAATTCAGTGATCTCATAAGGCAACATTTTCCAGTCCAACTTGGTATTTAAACTGTATATTAGGCATCAGTCAAGAAACTCCATATGATTTTGTTTCATTTATAATACAATTAAATTGTAACTGGGATTATTATTCTCCAGTTATGGGTGTAATAATTGTTATTGTATTAAAAGTTGATTCTGAATTTTTGGAAGTTTCTTGGGTCACAATCAGCAGTGAAATCCACCCGGTTCTATCCAGCACACCGAACTGGTAGCACCGGTAGCAGGAGGCTCTGCCCACCCGCTGGGACATCCCATTTTTTTACCTTCTGTGCATGTGCAGAAGAGGCACATGCGTGTATGCACTCCCACCCGTTCCCGTTCCCGAACTAGTGGCGTAGGTAAGTGGATTTCACTGCTGGTCACAATCCATAATTATGAGAATTCCTGAATTCCTCGGAACCCACCAATAGTACCATTTTCTTTTAAGATTACATACAAATGCTTGGGAAATAACACATAATACAAATTGTACATGAGTATCTTTGTATATATTACAATAAGGACTACTATCCTCATAGAGTAAAGTAGTACAATATAGCAGTACACACAAGTACTTATATCCTATAGGAAGGACACCAAATAACAGATGTGGACTCCTAACTCAGTAAGAGCTCACTTAAAAGCATGCCACATGACATCTTCCAGCTGTTTATGATGGCAACTCCATAAATCCTGAATCTTGGCTACACTGGCTGAAAATAATAGAGTTTAAAACATCTGGAAGATTCTGGATGACCTTCTTCAGTCTACGCTATCTGTTTTCTGAAAGGAGTTTTGTTTTGTTTTTTCTAAAACTTGCCAAGAGCTGTGAGGAATTGAACCAACCAGGAATTTTTTTGCATGTTAACTCTGTGCTCTTGGACTGACCTTCTGTCTTTCAAGAATGTCCACATTTATCCTTGATGGAGGCAACAGTTGGATTCTGCATAAAGTGGAATTACTCAGCTAAGGAATAAACTAAGGCTCAGATATATATCTTGTGTGAAGTTTGTTTACCTTTTTTTCCACAGGGAAACCAAAAGGATAAAAAAAAATAATGACACAGTCACCCTGGAGTCAGAGGGGATCTAAATCTAATAAAATAAAAGGATTTTTTTAAAAAAAACCTGCATATTCACAATTGCTGCAGAAGGAAATTTGGTGAGACATTAATGCAAAATTTGGGTCTGACAAGAATCAGCATTTTCATATTTAATCTTTGTATCTGATTGATTAAACATCTTGAGATATATATATATTTGTCAACATATTTGTCATCAGTACTCCTGTTGACTGACAGGGGGCCTGTTGATTGAAGTCTGGGAAAAAGGCCCCTTGTCAGTCAACAGAAGTGCTGATTTACCACCAGCTTGTCAGGTACTTATCAGGAGGTGGAGGGCACTGCATCACAAGGAAATAACTAAAAACTTAATAACTGGCCATCAACTCCCCCAATTAACCAACTAATGGCCACATACAACCAGGCACCACATAAATACTAGGCAGTGGTGAAATCCAAATTTCTTTACTACCGGTTCTGTGGGCGTGGCTTGGTGGGTATGGTGTGGCTTGGTGGGCATGGCTTGGTGGGCATGGCTTGGTGGGCATGGCTTGGTGGGCATGGCAGGGGAAGGATATTGCAAAATCTCCATTCCCTCCCCACTCCAGGGGAAGGATACTGCAAAATCTCCATTCCCACCCCACTCCAGGGGACGGATATGGCAAAATCTCCATTCCCACCCCACTCCAGGGGAAGGATACAGCAAAATCCCCATTTCCTCCCCACTCTGGGGCCAGTCAGAGGTGGTGTTTGCCAGTTCTCCGAATTATTCAAAATTTCTGCTACCGATTCTCCGAACTGCTCAAAATTTCCACTACCGGTTCTCCAGAACCTGTCAGAACCTGCTGTATTTCACCCCTGATACTAGGCATAGAACAGCCCAGTGCACACAGTTCTGGAGAGTGAGATATTTCCTGAGGATGGGCTCCAGCATGAAGCCAAAAGCTTGGAAGAATAAACCTCTGGTCCCGATGACTGACTCAAATTGGTTCCTGCAACATTATCCTGGGACCAGTGGTGGGTTCCTCCCAGTTCGGCCCGGTTCTCCCGAGCCAGTAGCGGTGACGATATGACATCACCGAACCGGTTGTGCCCCCCCGCCACCCCGCACCACCCCACCCACCCCCCACGTTATTCTTACCTTTTATTTGGCCCCACCCCCAATCTATTGCTGCCTCCTGAGTCCCAGATGATGGCTAGAGGGAAAAAAACTGTTTAAATTCTTACCGCAGGGCTTCAAAGGGCTGCCCTACAGCTGATCAGTGTTAAAAGAAAACAAATGAGTAGATCAGTGCCTGCAAAAAATAAATGGGTAGATCGGTACAGCTCTGCAAGCAGTTAAAAGCCTGGTAGACCAGTACCTCTGCTAAATCCTAAATAATTGTCACATGACCATCAAGCCACGCCCACAGAACCGGTAATAAAAAAATTTAGAACCCACCCCGGCCTAGGACACGTATATTTGCCTTCATTTGGGAAAGAAAGCAGGAAGGATTAGAGGGGAATAAGGATCTACCCCAGGAGAAAACTGCTAGATTAGTTATTGTCTCTGCCTAGATGTATGTCTTCCAACTGGGCACTGGATCGAGTTCTTTGTTAAAAAAAAATGGCAGGTATATTTTAGAATCTTCTGTACTGAGGAAAAGGAAGAGAGGGAAAAACCCCAAACGCACCAACAATGCCCTGGCGCAGTACTTGTTAATTCATGGACTGTTTATCTTCTTGTTTACTCTCCAACAAAATGATTGCTGTTTAATTATACTACAAATAGGTTCTGCCAGCCTGTCGTACAGCAGATGTTATTTACTCCCAGAACAACTCTCCCAAGACTGACACTGCGCATCTCGCAAATCAAAATGGAGTAGATCAAGCCACAATCTGGGACAACATTCCTCGCTGTTTTGCCACTTGCTTTCAACCATGATAAACGTTATCATTGCCTTAGATGCTTTCTCTGTCGGAGGAACGCATAAATGAGGAAAGGAAGCTGGCGGCCAGAGGTGATATGAAGGGACAGAATTCTTCATTTAAGAATCTCCGATCTGCTCAACTCAGATATAAAACAAGAAGAAGGGGCAGGGCTGACTTTGCTGAAGCTTATTTCGTCCCTGGATCTATTTCTCCCCATCTGAACTTTGATATATTGGAAGCAAGTGGGCAAAGACTATCAAAAGGTAGGGAAATTCGTATATATATACGAATATACATTTGGGGAAATTTAATAAGGCTCATCTTCCCTGACTAGTATCTTTTCAATTAAAGATGTAAACTAATTCAGCGTAACATACATCTAGGAACTGATTTTGAGTTTTCAACCAAGAATTTGTGGTGGAATGAGGATGGACAAAGCCTGGATAATCTTTGTCCATTTCCTCCTCCCCCCCCAAAAAAAGATCTTACAGAGGGATTGAATGATTGAAGTTTTTCCCATCACTGAGATTGTACGTCATGTGCTCATTCCAAAAAACACTTAAGAAAAAGGTTCAAAAGCTCTGTGTCAGTATTAGGCCCTATGCTTTATAAGTTTCAAAAAAAATTACTACCGGTTCTGTGGGTGTGGCTTGGTGGGTGTGGCATGGCTTACTGGCATAACAGGGGAAGGATACTGTGAAATCTCCATTCCCTCCCCCCTCCAGGGGAAGGATATTGTAAAATCTCCATTCCCTCCCCACTCCAGGGGAAGGATACTGTAAAATCCCCATTTCCTCCCGATCAGCTGGGACTCGGGAGGCAGAGAATAGATGTCATTCAGAATTTTTACTACCGGTTCTCCGAACTACTCAAAATTTCCGCTACCAGTTCTCCAGAACTGGTCAGAACCTGCTGAATACCACCTCTGGTGTGTTTGTGGGCATGTGGCTGTGTTTAAACTGGAAATGTTTCTTGACTATCATGTAAAAGAAAAACAAGTGCAAGTCTGATCACCTTTGAAAATTGTTTTTAATTTTTATAAATTTTATAGAGAGAGGGTTAGATCCGAAAACTGCCTTTTCAAAGGGGCAGCAAAACAAACTGGATTTTTAGAAATGCACACACATTTAAAATGCCCATCAGGCCAGTGATTCACTATGTTGGTTGGTACTGATGAACATTTTCATACCACATATGACAAGACACCAGTTAGGGGAAGAAAAAATAAAAGATGCTTACCTAAATTGTACAACATTTTGAGACAAACTCTCTGGTGTACATCCTTATGTAGGAAGTTAAAATCCACCCTCTCCTAGAAAATGAAATACGTTAGGAAATATTAAAAGGGCAGAATATTTTCCCTAAAAGGGAGGCAGAAACTCTCCCCCCCCCCCTTCTTAATGGGCCATTAAGGCTTGGGCCAGGCTATTCTACATAACGAAGATCTACCTGCATCACCCAGCAAGATTCAACCAAACTTAATACAGAGACAACCTAAAAAGCTAACTATGACCTCTGACAGCAACCAATCAGGATACTCTTCCTGTGCCCCAGGAAGTCCAAAGCCAGAGAGGCTATAAAACCCAGGGACTCTCAGCATCTCTTCCCTTTTTTCGCCCAAGATCTCCAAGGCATGTGATCCTGTTCATCAATAAACCTTCTTTCCAAGCAACTTCCATGAATTCAGTGTCTTTTTCCCCACTTGGAACTGAACCCAGATGGACATTTCTTCCAACAATTAGAACTCCTTTTTCTATTCAGATGCAAATAGTTTGGGACTCAAATCTCATTTGAGTCATGGGGCTCATCATCCCAGCCTGTACAATCTTTAGAAAAGATTCTTTTAGACTATGTAGGAAGTTAGCACCCACCCTTTCCTAGAAGAATGAAATATTTTGGGAAATATTAAAAAGGCAGAATATTATGTTTCCCTGGATGAGAAATGGAGAAGCATATTTTAAAGACGAAGCAGCTCCCATCTTCCTGCCCCCACCCTTTGTCAATGGGGCAGAGACAAAAACTCAATCTTTGTCGATGGACCATTATCTGCAACACAATAGGATCCATCTAGCAATATCTAGCAACAGAAACTAACACAATAGGACCCATCTAGCAACAGAAACTCACCACATGGCACCTGGGAAGATTACATCAGTCAGCAAGGCTAGCTAAGACTCCCACCCCCTGGAAGTCTGACAACCAATCAGGATACTCTTTCTGGGCCCCAGGAAGTTCAAAGCCAGAGAGGGCATAAAACCTGGGGACTCACTGCGTCTCACCCCTTTTCTGTTCAGAAACTCAAACCATGTGATCCTGTCCACCATTAAACCATCTTTCCAAGCAGTCTCCATGATTCCAGTGTCTTTTTCCCCACTTGGAGCTGAACCCAGAAGGATATTTCTTCCTACATCGATACACAGGATCTCAGTTAACTAATAGCTTTCATATTTCTCAAACCCCTTAATACAAAGAAAGCAAAATAAACCTGCAGAGATCCTATTTTTATATTGCTTTCCCACAAAGGAAATAACATGTCTAGAAATTCAGATTTAGAAGAGGATGTTAATGTGTATTTTAACATATAATTCAATGTAAATTTGCATGGGGATTTTTTTAAAAAAAGAAAAATAACAGGCAACATTTCTATCTTAAGACTAGTAGCACAATAAAAGTGGTAAGTTTTATTGCAGGAGCTTTATCCTTTAGCTCTCCCAATGTAAACATCTCACATCCGTCTCAAATTTATCATATACTATCTATATACCAGTGATGGCTAACCTTTTTGCCATCGCGTGCCAAAGCAGGGGGGATCACATGTGCATGTGCCCACACCCATAATTCAATGCGCCCCGCACATGTGCGCGACCCCCTGTTCTCCCCTCCCCGCTTTTACAATGTGATGGCACGATGGGCCTGGTAGGCCCATTTTTCACCCTCCCCAGGCTCCAGAGGCTTTCTTGGAGCCTGGGGAGGGCAAAAACAGCCTTCCCCATCCCTCCAGCGGCCGGAAACAGCCCGTTTCCCAACTTCCCGTGGGCCTGGAAGGCCCGAAAATCTGCTGGCTGGCACGCACATGTGCACTGGAGCTGAGCTAGGGCAACACTCCCGTGCCCACAGATATGGCTCTGCGTGCCACTTGTGGCACACATGCCATAGGTTCACCATCACGGCTATATACCAACCGTTTTTCAGAACGGATCTTAAACTAAACTGAACTGCAGTCAAGGTCAGCTGTATTGAATTGTATGCTTCATTTCACGTAATGCGTAGCTTGCAAAGGTACACTAGAAAATAATAAAAAGACAGTGAGACTCCTTTGATTTCTTTTTTCTGAAGGGAAAAAAAAAATCCCCCACATTTAATTATACCGAAGTCAACAATATGGACAATGTGGCTTTGCTATCACACTGACAAGATAATGAAGTTTAAAGGCAAGTTACCAGAGCAAGTTCCTTCTCCCTTAATGCAGGCAAACTCTTAGCATAAAATCAGTGTAGCTCTTTGAAGTCGGTGGAGTTCACAAGATCATCATTTCACAGTGATTAGTCTGCAGTGATATTTGCACCCACACCTGGCTAGGATCAAAGTTTTAGAAACATATACCCTTTTCCATGGGCTCTTCTTTTATGTCTTGAGTGGTGCTCCTGTTTATGCCACTTCCTTAAGCTTTCTTCAACAATGGGAAGTATATTGCAAAGGAAGGATTACGCATTCAATTAAAACAAGTCTCTATTTTGGAATCTATTAGGAGGGCTTCTAAGAATTGTTCTGTTTGATGCTAGTCTTATGCAAACCATAAACCCAAGGAGTGACTAGTCTTATGCAAACCACAAACCCAAGAACTGGACAGGGAGTTAAGTCCCACCTCAAGGATGGTTAAGCCAAGATGCGCTACTCCACAAGACTGGACAGATGTGTTGTGGCCCATATGCAACCTGTGCAGCTAGCAGCTGATTCAGACAGTGAGGAGGCTGGTGTGGTGGTGCGCCAGCAGCCTATGCAGCTGGCATTCGAGTCAGACAATGAGGAGGCTGGAGAAGATGTGGTGCCAGAGGTGGAGATTCAGCCAGGGCCTTCAGAACCTCCAGAAGCTCCCATAAGTGAAGAGGACAAAGAGGAGGAGCCTCTTCTCGCTGCACGGGCACGCAGAGCTGCCAAAAGGCAGGAGTGGCTCCTCAGGAGGAGGTCTCCTCGAGAGTAAGACTTGAGGCTAATTGGCCACTCCCTTAGCCTATTTAAGGAGGAACGCTGACTGAAGCAATTTGCAGGGAACAACTTCATTCACATACCTTCATGTCTTGCCTTGCTTATCTTACCAGCTTCCTGCAAATTGCTTCTGGGCATTCTGCCAACCACAGTAAGCTTTCAGTTATTATTCTTTGAATTCTTGAAGGCTGTTAATGCAGTTAATTAACAGCCGTTGTTGTAAAAGACTGATTTATTTAGTAAACCAAGGTTTGAACAGATTTTGTGTGTGCTGCGTTCTTTGGGGTCTGTAGCTGGGGCAGAACAAGATTGTTAAACTGTATGTCAGAAAGGAACTGCACCTACAGGTAGTCCTTAATTTACGACCACAATTGCGCCCAAAATTTCTGTTGCTGAGACTGTTGTTAAATGAATGTTGCCCCATTTTACGACCTTTCTTGCCACAGCTATTAAGTGAATCACTGCAGTTATTAAGATAGTAATATGTTGTTAAGTGAATCTGGCTTCCTTGTTGACATTGCTTGTCAGATGGTCACAAAGGGGGATCACATGACCCTGGGACATTGCAAATGTCATAAATACGAGTCAGTTGTTGAGCGTCTGAATTTCGATCACGTGACCATTGTGATGCTGCAACGGTTGTAAGTGTGAAAAATAGACATAAGTCACCTTTTTCAGTGCCATTGTAACTTTGAATGGTCACTGAATGAACTGTTGTAGATCAAGGACTCCCTGCATACCTTTTGTAGAGAAGCAACTTGTGTGTGGAAGCATAGAGAGCAAGAACAGAATTGAAACAGCTGGAAAACTGAACTTTAAATTACTAATTCTACC
Source organism: Ptyas mucosa (assembly GCA_012654045.1). Taxonomy (NCBI): domain Eukaryota; kingdom Metazoa; phylum Chordata; class Lepidosauria; order Squamata; family Colubridae; genus Ptyas; species Ptyas mucosa. The sequence continues at coordinate 11,511,747 of WNWU01000034.1, forward strand.
ATCTTTCTATATTAGAAAGGGGGTGGGAAATTATTGCTTTTTTATTGCTTTTTATATTGGGTTTTTATTTTTGTAAGCCACCCGGAGTCACTGAAAATGAGTTTGGCAGCCATACACATTTTCTTAAATAAATTAAATAAATAAATAAATTTATGAATTAAGACTTTTTCATCCGGTTGAGAGCCTTTTTGTCAATCAGGCTGTGCATGCTTCAAAAAGGATCTAGAGCAGGGGTGTCAAACTGGCGGCCTGCGGGGCGGATGCGTCATGCACAGGCCACACCCATCCCAGCTCCACGAAGAGAAAAAATATCATGTGACGGCAATGTGATGCTGCAAGTTCGACACCCATGATCCAGAGAAAGTACTAGGGAACACCTGCAACTGTGAAGACACCTCTCTGCTCATTAAAGCAGCACCTCTTTTTCCCCCTCACAAAGACATTGCCACTGCTTTAAAAAGCTGATTAATAATACATCTCTTGTTGCAGCCACACTATTTTTCAGGTCAACCCAGAAGCTTAAAAGCTTAAAACGGTGTTTTCCAAACTTTGCGACTTTAAGAAGTGTGGACATAATTCCCAGAATTCCCCAGCCAGCATACGACTGAAAAACACTGGCTCAAATGAATAGCAAAGAGGTACCGAGCTCACACAAAATTCGGAGTCCCTTGTCAGCATCATTTCTGAAGCCTACTCAGCTCTATTGACTAGATACGGTGTTCTTTTCTTAAAGAGATAGATAGATAGATAGATAGATAGATAGATAGATAGATAGATAGATAGATAGATAGATAGATGTGTGTGTGTGTATAGGTGTAACTTGCATTCGTGAAATATTTACCACAGAAATGAGGGACAACGTCCCATTGTACATCCTATTTCCAGTCTTCTGCGTAAGTCTTCTTGTTTCTCGCACTTTTTCCCCTCTGAGTCAAGAAGTACATGCAGCCTAAAAGGTTGCAGAGCAAAGAAGAAATGTGTAGCAGAAAAAAAATATTTGCACTCGTTGAAACAGTGAACTCAAAAATACTACCCAAAGAAAATCTGAAGAAATTTTCAAGTATGGTGGACTGTCACAATTTCCATGCACAGGAAAGTTCAAGAAGTTCAACACAATCTTAGTTTAAAACACCCTTTCTGTGACATTCTGGTATACTTATAGTAAATCCATTATTGCCATGATTGAATCAGATCCATGTTTCCATTCATAAATGTTCTACCATTGCCTGTAGCAGTGATGGCTAACCTTTTTGCCATCACGTGCCAAAAGTGGGGGGAAGCACGGGGGGGTCGCGCGCATGCGTGCCCACACTTATAATCCTATGCGCCCCGCCCCGCACATGTGTGCACAATCACCCCCCATGTTTCCCCCGCTTTTGGCACATGATAGCACGGTGGGCCCAGTAGGCCTATTTTTCACCCTCCCCAGGCTCCAGAGCCTTTCTAGGAGCCTGGGGAGGACAAAAATGGTCTTCCCCACCCCCCTGGAGGCCCTCCGGAGGCCAGAAATGGCCTGTTTGCTGACTTCCAGGGGGCCCAGAAGGCCCAAAAATCAGCTGGCTGGCGCGTGCATGTGCACCAAAACTGAGCTCATGTGCCCACCAATATGGCTCCAAGTGCCACCTGTGGCACGCGTGCCATAGGTTCACCATCAGGGCCCTATAGCTTGATTTGTTCCAAACACAAATGTGATACCCTGCTCAAAAAGCTTGTTGCAAAGATGAAACACTGTCAAAGGTATTTCAAGACTCAGCCTATCTCATACTCCTGCAGATAAAATCAACTGTGGTTGCAAGTAATTACTTGATCTGCATTTCTGGTGAAGTAACCAGAAGCATAGATTTCTGAGTTGGTATTCCTGTGTGCTGTTCCCTGTGCAAAATAAACCAAACTTTTGATGTGTGGACTGAAATGGATTCCATTGTTTTGAACGTGGAGCTTCAAAGCTTCAAGAACCACGTACACTGCTTAGAAAGGAAAATGCTTCCACTGGATAAGGGGAAGGGCAAAAGAACTAATAAAGTGGATGATGATGAAGAAGAAGAAGAGGAGGAGGAGGAGGAGGAGGAGGAGGAGGAGGAGGAGGAGGAAGAAGAAGAAGAAGAAGAAGAAGAAGAAGAAGAAGAAGAAGAAGA
>WNWU01000034.1:11531011-11544149 GCA_012654045.1 Ptyas mucosa
GAAGGAAGGAAGGAAGGAAGGAAGGAAGGAAGGAAGGAAGGAAGGAAGGAAGGAAGGAAGGAAGGAAGGAAGGAAGAGCTATAGCTCTTAAATGTAGCACCTGACCATAAAAAGGTTATCTACCCCTAGAATAGTTTAACCCATCACTCGTGTAATCAGGATCATTGGATAGAAAATTGTTTTCACAAATGTGCGTCTCTCAGCAAAAAAAGTGATCGTGTATTTTCTCCACACAGATTGCCTTTATAAGAATATGTGTGCCCGAGCCATTGCTAGCCATCCTAAAACAGAGACAGAATTCTATAACGATTTTGATAAAAATGGTCTTGAAATAATACAGCACACTCTAAAGATGCCAAATAGTCTGTGATTATCAAAGTCTCCTCTATGACATTTTTTTTAAAAAAAAAACTATATCTCTGCAGTTATGTAGGTCCATTTTCCACAAGAACTATCCTAGAGTCAAGAAAGCTGCAAAGCAGTAACCGAAAATTGCATGGTTTCCACTTCACCAACCTTGGAGATGAAAGCTAAATATTGTTTTTGCGTATCATCTTGTATAAACTTGCAATCACAGAAAACATATTCTGCCCAAATATTCTGCCTTTTTATGTTAATCTTAGGTTCCCATCTTTAAATGCTTGGAAATTGCTCATTTCCAGTTTTATAAATGTAAAATAATAATAATAATAACAAGAACAACTCTAACACATAAAATTATGTTTGTGTGCATGTGCCTGAAGAGCTGGCTCAGGGCTGACTGGCATGAATTTATATCAGCCCTGGCTGAACCTCAAGGAATAAGAATGAGAATTTGGATGCCCATTAGCCCATACTTACCTTCCAGTGGTTAATCTAAAGGAGCAGATGAGGCCCCTACTTGTTCTATCGGATGCAGTCAGGGATAATAACAGTGGTGGGTTGCTTCTGGTTCTGTCCGGTAGTAAAAAAGGCAGGAGGCTCCGCCCACCCACCCGGACATCATAATTGACGATCTGCACATGTGCACTCTCCCATTGCGAACTGGTAGTAAAGGTAAGTAGAACCCACCCCTGGATAAGAATATTAGAAGGGGTGCATCTTCCTTCAACTGGCTTCTTGCTAACACAACTAACAAAGGTTTAACTTCCTATATAAAAAGGATGGAAAAGAGATGGAATCTGCTGTGCCAAAGCATAACGTGATTATTATGAGCAAATCCATGCAATCAGAACACACATTCATATTGGGTATTGAGTTATGTTGTGTTTTGGGGGATGCGATGGCTCAGTGGCTAAGACGCTGAGCTTGTCGATCGAAAGGTCGGCAGTTCAGCGGTTCGAATCCCTAGTGTCGCATAACTGGGTGAGCTCCCGTTACTTGTCCCAGCTTCTGCCAACCTAGCAGTTAGAAAGCATGTAAAAAATGCAAGTAGAAAAATAGGGACCACCTTTGGTGGGAAGGTAACAACATTCTGTGCGCCTTTGGCGTTTAGTCATGCCGGCCTCATGACCAAGGAGATGTCTTTGGACAGCGCTGGCTCTTCGGCTTTGAAACAGAGATGAGCACCGCCCCCTAGAGTCGGGAACAACTATCACATATGTGCAATGTTTACCTATGTTGTGATTTGCCTCCTGCTCCTGTCTTATTTCCGCAATACCTCTAGAAGTAAGCTAAACTGGAGGATCTTGGCTGAAATTTGGTCTCTGATCGTTGTTCAGAAGGCTAGACATTATTCCACCCAAGCTGACTTCAACCAGGACTCTCGAAAGAGTAAGGCACAGGAGTGATTATTATTATTATTATTATTATTATTATATTATATTTATATACCACTCTACTCCCGGGGGACTCAGGGCGGTGTACAGACAAATGATAAAATACATATAATACAAATATTTTAAAGAATTGATTAAAATACAATTAAATAATTTGGTCTTAAACCTAAAATTAAAACTCTAAATTTATGAGATTAAGATTTAAAAATATAAGAGCAATTTTAGAAGAGGTTAGTCCAGGCCAGCCTGCTGGAATAGAAACGTCTTGAGGGCACGGCGGAAAGCGCGGAGATCTGGGATTGTCCGTATCTCCGGGGGGAGCTTGTTCCACATGGTGGGTGCCCCCACAGAGAAGGCTCTCCCCCTGGGGGCCGTCAGTCGACACTGTTTGACCGACGGCACCCTGAGAAGCCCCTCTCTATGGGAGCGTACTGGTCGGTGAGAGGGTACTGGTGGCAGAAGGCGGTCTCGAAGATAGCCCGGTCCTAAGCCATGGAGCGTTCTAAAGGTGGTAACCAAAACCTTGAAGTGCACCCGGAAGAACACAGGAAGCCAGTGCAGCTCGCGCAGGAGGGGTGTCACATGGGAGCGCCACATCGCTCCCATAACTACCCGCGCGGCTGCATTCTGGACCAACTGGAGCCTCCGGGTGCTCTTCAAGGGGAGCCCCATGTAGAGAGCATTGCAGTAGTCCAGGCGGGAAGTGACGAGGGCATGAGTGACCGTGTTTAATGAGTCCCGATTTAAAAAGGGGCGCAACTGGCGTATCAGGCGAACCTGATAAAAAGCCCTTCTGGCCACAGCCGTCAGGTGTTCTTCTAAAGATAGCTGTGAGTCCAGAAGGACGCCTAAGTTTCGAGCCCTCTCCGTGGGGGCTAATGACTCGACCCCAATAGTCAGCGTTGGCACCAACTGACTATATCGGGATGTCGGAAACCACAGCCACTCGGTCTTGGATGGGTTGAGCCTGAGTCTGTTCCTCCCCATCCAGATCCGTACAGCCTCCAGGCACCGGGACATCACTTCAAGGGCATCATTGGGGTGGTCTGGGGTGGAGATGTACAGCTGGGTGTCATCAGCGTACTGGTGGTACTTCACCCCGAAACCACGGATGATCTCACCCAGTGGCTTCACATAAATGTTGAACAGAAGGGGCGAGAGAACCGATCTCTGTGGTACCCCACATATAAGGGGCCTCAGGGTCGATCTCTGCCCCCCTGCCAACACAGACTGCCACCGGTCAGAGAGAAAGGAGGAGAACCATCGCAACACGGTGCCCCTCACTCCCAACTCTTCCAGCCGGTGCAGCATGATACCATGGTCGATGGTATCAAAAGCCGCTGAGAGATCTAATAGGACCAGGGCAGAGGAACAACCCTTGTCCCGAGCCCTCCAGAGATCATCAACCAATGCAACCAATGCCGTTTCCGTGCTGTGTCCAGGCCTGAAGCCCGACTGGAACGGATCCAGATAAGATGATTCATCCAGGTACTGAGGAAGCTGTTGTGCTACCACACTCTCAACAACCTTCGCAACGAAGCGAAGATTAGAGATCCAGCAGGGTTTTACTGATGAAAATCGCCACTCTCAAAATGCTGTTTTGAACAGCGACCGAGGCTATGAGTTTCTAGGGAGGAGGGAAGGTTGAGGGGGGGAGAAGAGACAAAGCAGCAAGTGGTGCAGAGAGAGAGAGACCTCATTTTCTTGAGTGGCCTGTTTTGAAAATGTTTTGAGCAGTCTGACATGGCATCCCTGATTATGTCAACAGATTGATTATCTTCCAGACTAGACATTCTTATCATCTTTTCCCAGTTTTCTGTCTGGAAAATACGCAAAAAAAAAAGGCTCTGAATTCAGAAATGGTTTAGCATGACATTTATATAATTTAGCTTGACTTGATAACGAGAGCCCAAAGTACTATATGTGCAGGTATTCCTATTCTTATCCCCACTGCAATAACCTTGCAAGATGGATGGGATGCCAGAGATGGACTGGCCCAACACTTGAGGAGCTCCACAATCAAAGGGGAATTCAGATTCAAGTCTCCATAATGCATGTCCAACACCCTAAACTCTAATCTTCATGTCTGCCAATCACTGTGAGATTGGTCCAGATAGAGCCAGTCTAAGAGCAATTCAGCATGGAAGAGCAATTCAGCATACAAGTCAGAATTGTAGAGTGGGAAGGAGACTCTAAATTACTTTTTTCCCATCCAGGGATTCAATTGGGTTCCCTCACCTTCAACAAGCAAGAGATATGGCTCCTATTTATATATTTAGAGCAACCTACTGGTCAGCATTGGATAACCTCCAAAGTCCCATGTGGTGTCCACTCCTTTTAGCGAGGGAGCATTTCAGGAATGAAATCTAGTAGGTTCTGACAGGTTCTGGAGAACCGGTAGCGGAAATTTTGAGTAGTACAGAGAACTGGCAAATGCCACCTCTGGCTGGCCCCAGAGTGGAGTGGGAATGGAGATTTTGCAATATCTTTCCCCTGGAGTAGGGTGGGAATGGAGATTTTGCAGTATCCCTCCCCTGCCACGCCCACCAAGCCACACCACGCCCATCAAGCCATGCCCACAGAACCAGTAGTAAAAAAATTTGGATTTCACCACTGCTTTTAACTATTAAAACCTGAGCTGGTTTCATTTGTAGGTTATGTGTAATATCTTCGTCAGCATCATTCTTGTAATCTGCAAACTTTAAATCCATATTCAAAACAGCCTGATTTTCAGCTATATCCTCTTCTATCTCTTCCTTTAAGGCCATTTTTTAAAGTATCAGACAGACACTGTAGAAAAAGAGAAAGTTATAAAATACAAAGTTCTGGTTACATGGTTGTCAAATTTCTTTGAATTCTTCCAAAGTTAAAATACTTTTCTCCATTCTGTATTAGTGAGCCTTCTCCTTTAATTATAATCTTCGATTCTTTTTGGTTGCCTCTAGTAACCAACCTTCAAGGTGTGCTCTTATCATGTTTTTCTCTCATCCAGAACATTTTCCCAGAAATATATTTCTTACACTTAAATTCAAAATCTTCATATATTTTTAATAAGATTTTAAACAAGCTGCAGGAAGTATCCTTGTAATTATTTCAAAATCTTATTGCCAGCCAATGTGGTCATTTTAAAACTTTCCAAAATCAACATTCCAATCACCTGCTTACTTTTGCTGCTTACTTCCAAATACAAAAATTTTCAAATTTTAAATTTACATAAAACTACTTTCGCTGTGGCTTGAAAGAAAATCACCCAGTTGTAATAAAAAGTTGTCCTTCCGAAGGTTCTTAATATCTAACAAGCAACTTATGTTTTTAATAAAACTGACAAAGGAAGGAGGTGGGCAAACCCAGTGGTGAGATTCAGCCAGTTCGCACCACTTTGGGAGAACCAGTTGTTAACTTTCTGAGCAGTTTGGCAAACTGGTTGTTGGAAGAAATCATTAGGGCAGAGAACCGGTTGTTAAATTACTTGAATCCCACCACTGGGCAAACTCAATCTCTCTTGACTCTAAACTGTGTGCGGTTTTGGCAAAGCTAAGTCTCCAGAAGGCCAGAGCTCTGAAACACAATAGAGACCATTAAGTTTAAGGTCTCCTCACAGGGACCATCTGTATTGTGTTCTGTGGGTGATCTCAAGTCCTCCCCTTCATCCAGAGAGGAGGTCAAGGGGCGGATTAATTCACCAACTTTTTCCCCCAAAGTCATGAGCTCTGCTCTTCACAGAGCTGCCTTTAGGTCACCATCGCTTCCTCAGAAGTCTCAGCTGACCCTTTTTATGCTTCCAGAACTAGGTTAGTGAATCCCTATTTTAGGTTCTATCTCCTTACATAACATAACCTTAAAATGGCAGCTTCTTTGCCTTGATGGAACTCACTCTATTTTTATTTATTTATTTATTTCTCAAGCATGTATTAGATAACAGATATAAGCAGTGATAGGTTGCCCCCGGTTCGCACCGGTTCTATAGAACCGATAGTAAAACCGGCGGGAGGCTCGGCCCACAGATTCCGACGTCACCAAAATGCTTCTGCGCATGCGCAGAAGAGCACACAAGCAAAGAGAGCGTGCACGCACGGCCCTCTGCGAACCGGTAGTAAGGGTAAGTAGAACCCGCCCCTGGATATAAGTATAAACATGATTATGAATACATGAAATGGATACGAATAAATGGGGACATTAGGACAGGGACAGTAGGCACATTGGTGCACCCCCTTACAGACCTCTTAGGAATGGGGTGAGGTCAACAGTAGACAGTCTAAGGTTAAAGTTATGGGGGTTTGGGGAAGAAACCACAGAGTCAGGTAGTGCATTCCAGGCATCAACCACTCTGTTGCTGAAGTTGTATTTTCTGCAATCGAGTTTGGAGCGGTTTACCTTAAGTTTGTATCTATTGTGTGCTTGTGTATTGTTGTAGTTGAAGCTGAAGTAGTCATTGACAGGTAAGACATTGTAGCAGATAATTTTATGTACTAAGCTTAGGTCAGACTGAAGGCAGCATAGTTCTAAGTTGTCTAAACCCAAAATTTCAAACCTGGTGGCATAAGGTATTCTGTTGAGAGCAGAGGAGTGGAGGACTCTTCTCATGAAATATCTCTGGACTCTCTCAATTGTATTAATGTCTGATATGCAGTGCAGGATTCTCAAACCTGTCCATGCGTTTATATTGCCTTGGTACCTAAATTTACTGGAGTAGAAGGCCTTTAGAAATGGATGTCAGTATGGAGATTATAATCACTGCCCAGTGTTGGGATCTTAAATTAGAAGAATCTGAGATATCTTAATCCCGTGGCAACTCTGTGGCATTTCTATCAGGAGCGGGTTTCAAAACCCATCGCTACAGGTTCACTTGTGGGCGCGCATATGCGACGCTTCTGTACATGCACAGAAGTGTCTGGGTGGGTGAGCAGAGCCTCCTGCTGCCACTGCTACGGGTTCACCCGATCCGGGGCGAACTGGTAGCAACCCACCACTAATTTCTAGGTCTCCAGATCGGTCATGAAACTTGAGTTTCCTGTTGGCATCAATATTTCCTTCAATCACCAGCATTTCTTTAGGTCAGTACTACAGAATTTCTGAAATCTGGAGCCATGACAACATTATTTATTAGTATATACAATAGCGGAAAAGTAAACTGCATATCAGTTGAACATCAAATGTGAGGATTTAAAAGATCTGAATATATAAACTGAGGTGTGACCCCAGAAAATCTCAGCTGTAATTTTATTTAAGAACTCTGTGGCATACCAGGCTAATTTACAACAATAAAATAATAAAAGAAAGCAAAAGTCCTATATTAATAAAATGTAAATAATGCATACTGAAATAACTTCGGGGAGCTGAACAGACTGCAGACTACTCTCAAGTGTTTGTGTGCGTGCACCTGTACGCACAAGCCTGCCTAGCTCCTAAACAATGACACCTAAGCATCATCCCCACCCCGCACCCCCCAATCGTTTTGACGTCATTGTGATTAGGAACAGACATCTATGTTTCTATGCAAATTACAGATAATTTAGATTAGATTACATTTAATCCAGATTAAAGCCCCAGAGGCTAGGAAAAGGTTTAAGAAGGACATTCTAATTCCTGTACTGGAATGTCATATCTTCCCATTTCAATGGAACGGTTCACGTTCTTAAAACAATTAGTGGTTACAAATCGAAATAGCAGAGCAAAGTTAACATACATCATATCATTTACAAGCAATTAATACACAGCAGTGGTGTGCCTTCTCTTTTGCTTTGCAGTTACAGCTGAATTCCGTTGTTTCCTCATTAATATTATGTTTCCCATGTTTTCACTTGCCTCATTTTCTGCGGTTATTGCTGGATCCTAATGACCCAGGATGAAACAACCTAGTTTGTCATTACTGTCACAAGACCATTGTTACACATCTGCCTTTCAATAAAAAAGACAGAAAGGATGTTATTTCATTAGCATTGCACTTTTATGAATATCTTAACTTATTTTGTTGCCTGAAATTTCTTGTCTGCAGGTTTCCCCTGGATTTCGTCTGCTGCTTCCCTTAAACAACAAAATAAACTAACTTTTAGCTAGAAGCCAAAACAGAAAAAAGAATCAGCATGATTAAGAGAGGCCCAAAATTCACGCGATGCACATACTTGTTCCTTTTTAAACAAAATCCCTTTAAAAAGAAAAACAAACAAGTGTGATGAGAACCATGTATGTTCCAGAACCTGGGATGCTGAGAATTACCTCAGGAAGAAAACCTGGGATCCAGGAGGATTGCCTCACTTGGATCACACAAGTGAACTCAAGAGCCACCAGGATAAAAGGGCCAAATGACATTTTGTTTTTAATCTGTTGGAACATTGGTAAGTTTCAGGAATTGACACAAAGTTAAATAAGAAATGTAGTGATATTCAGAACATCGGAGAAAGGAGGGCTGATTGATTCAGACAGTCTCCCTTAACTGTCTTTGCTATTCATGCCAGACAGTCATATATCTGATTGAAAATTCAGAAGTGGTACAAAAAAATTCTCCGAGAAGGGCAAGCGGCACTGCTTTTTCCTGGAAGCTTATTTGAAATTATTAAATGGTAGAGAGAGTTAAATCCAGTAGGCCTGATGTTACTGATTTTTATTTTACTGAGAAAATGCATTCCTAGGGCAACAGCCCCACTTCCAAAAAAGACACATTCCTTATTTGTTGTGATGATGTGAAGGGGGAAAAAAATACTGTTCCTAAATAAGATATCATCTTTGAAACTCTGGAGCGGGGCGAGAGGAAAACAGGGGCATCTCTAAGGCTAAAACTGAGCTAGGGGTAACCAACCAAAGTAAAATCTGGTCCAGTTCCAAACCAGGAAAAAGACCCTGAGGAAAAAAAATGGAAGCAGGCTGCAGGAAAGGAGGTTCCATTTATTTGATAGCCAGAAGCAACAGTGACAGCAGCATGTTTCTGGGGTGGCTGACAGCCTGGCATGGTGAGTAGAGTGGTTTTTATACCCTTCTGCACTTATGAGATTGAGATGCCTCGTAGGGTTATTTGATTAGATTTATAATCTGGCTTTCTGTATTCTAATTGTCCCTATTTGGTTTCCTTGGTGGTGGTCAGGGTCAAGGCTAGCCTTGGGGGAAGGTGGAGAGTGTAAATTCTGTGTGACTTGGTATTTTCTGACTTAATCCTGTCAATTCAACCTGTCTCAGTCTTCTAACTGGTAATACTTGAACCATACTGTGGATGGTTTTTCTTTGTCTTCTCTGAGGTCATGGAAATAAAGGGGGGGGGGGTCTTATGATTCTTCCTACACTAGATGCTGAAACCAGAACTGAGATCCATAAAATATGTAGAAATTTCCCTCAATCTTTTAAAGCAATGTATTACACTATTCCTTCTCTTAATCCATTGCACTGTGAGGGTCATACCAAACTGAGATCTCTCTGTCCTGTTTCCCCACGAGGTCATAAAATGGCTCAGAGGCAGACACACTGGGACTGTAGGGTTAGCAGCTCCCAATGGAGCACACCTCTTTAACCCCACTTCCTGCCCTTGCACCCATTCTCTCATCCCTTAGAGTCTCAGATCTAGTTATCTCAGATTAATAGAGTTGGAAGGGACCTTGAAGGTCATCTAGTCCATCAAGTCATTGATATAGTGTGGTGTTGGTATTCCTTCTACACAGTGGCCAACTAGGGATTGAAGCAACTATTTTCCTAGCTGTGAAAGTAATCCACAGGGAGGGAAGAACAAGGAATGGCTGGGCAATAACCAGCTGCCAGTTTAGCAGCCTCCCGTTGATAAATTTGGAAGAACCACTGCTTGGTTTAAAGAGTGGACACAAAAGATAATTACCAAGGATTGGGAAAGAAGTAAGGCAGGGATGAAATGTTCCCAGTTCAGACCAGATCGCCCAATCAGGTAGCGATGGAGGCGGGTGGTTCGGAGAACCGGTAGCAAAAATCCCTGCCCCTCCCCCATTGCCCAGCTGAGCCGTGCAATCATCAGAGGCTTTTTTCTTATTTTTAAAAGCATTTTTTTTACAACCGGCCGAAGAGGTTATAGAAAAAATGCTTTTAAAAGTAAAAACAAAGCCTCTGCCGATTAGGCAAGTCAGCTGGGATCGCCAGAGGCTTTAAAAGAAAAAAAAGTTGGCCAAGCCCACTCAGTCATATTACTCCCCACCACCACCAAGCCACGCCCACAGAACTGGTAGTAACAAAATTTACATTTCACCACTGAAGTAAGCGATACAAAGCTTTCAGACATGTGGAAGGCACTCCATTTTCTTTCTATAACTTCTTTCTGCAATCCTTCTACAGGTAAGTCCTTGACTTACAACAGTTTGTTTAGTGACCATTCGAAACTACAATGGCACTGAAAAAAGTGACTTATGATCGTTTTTCACACTTATGACTGTTGCGGCATCCCCATGGTCCTATGATCAAAATTCAGACACTGGGCAACTGACTCATATTTATGATGGATGGGCTCATGGGATCATCTTTTGCAACCTTCTGACAAGCAAAGTCAATGGGGAAGCCAGATTCACTTAACAACCGTGTTACTAACTTAACAACCCCCGTGATTTTAACTATGGCAAGAAATGTCATAAAATGTGGTGAAACTCACTTAACAACTGCCTTACTTAGCAGAAATTCTGGGCTCAACTGTGATTTGTAAGTCGAGAACTACCTGTTCTAGAGCTTTTTCTGTCCCCTTGTTTAAAAACTGCAGCATTCTTGCCATTGTTCTCTATTTTCTCTACTAAACTCAATATTTCCTCTGCTCTACTCAGCTGCTGGTCCAAGATCAATTGGGTTAATCTAACCCAATTTCTCCATTCTGTATTACATGTCAAATATTGGAGCGGTGCTGTATATTTTGTAATTAATCTAACAGTGTTTTATTCAAGTCCCTGTTGTACACTGTACAGTGTTAGTATTCTCTCAGTGTGTGAAGAGCAATCTCTCTGTAATACATCCCATGTCTAGTTGAACATGGGCTGTGTCAGGGTGCAGATATGACTGGAGATGAGTAATCGAACAATTCGTCATTTGTTACTTATTGCTTTATTTCCTTGTCTTCCATGCACTTGTTCTTAAGTTTTCTTCTCCTTCATTTATCCTTTTCAAGACTTATTTTTTTCACTCCATTGCCTCCACTGAATCTTCCTTTTAGCTGTCTCTCCTTTGGGTTTCTGTTCTGTTCTACACCTTGTTTCTCTCCGCAATCTTGAATTTACCACATAATGCTACTCTGGTCTGTAGCACATTTGTGAAAATTAAACCTGCCATTTGCCATCTCTTTCTCTCCAGAGAGCAGGTCTGTGAGCATTCCCATGATTTCCTTCTGCTACATATCAACACCTATACACCAACCAATGTCCACTGGACATTTGTTGTCATCGCTCCAACTCAGATTTTATGTTAGTGACTTGGCTGCCACAAGCAAACACATTTAATATTTTACAGGTAGTCCTCATCCTACAAACAGTTGGTTAACAGCTTTGGAAAGCGTGCTTGTAAAGCACTTTCGGCCATTGTAAAATGTCACCCTGGACCCCTGCGCAATCTCATGACCATATCCTGCTGTTTAGCATTATTTATTCACATGTAGTTTAGTTTAGTTTAGTTTTATTAAATTTATGTACCACCCTACTCCCAAAGGACTCAGGGCGGTGAACAGCCAAAAGATAAAATACACATAATACAAATGTTAAAAACCAATTAAAATACATCAAATGCTTTGGCCCCAAACAAATTTAAAACACCCCAATTTATAAGACAAATTTAAAAGCAATATAAAACGGAAAGTTAGGCCAGGCCAGTCTGCTGAAATAAAAATGTTTTAAGGGCGCGGCGGAAAGTGCACAGATCCGGGATCCTCCGTATCTCCGGGGGGGAGCTCATTCCAGATGGCAGGTGCCCCCACAGAGAAGGCTCTCCCCTTGGGGGCTGCCAGTCCACACTGTTTGGCTGACGGCACCCTGAGAAGCCCCTCTCTATGGGAGTGTACTGGTTGGTGAGAGGCTATTGGTGGCAGAAGGCGATTTCATAAGTACACATGTACAACTGGTGCCTAGCATTCCGCACTCATGTGATCGCCATTTGCAATCATTTCTGCCTGCTTCCCCAGAAGGTCAATGGGGAAGACAGCAGTGAAGGTTGGAAGCTGCTATTGCCTGCCAACAGGACTCCCTCTCGTCTCTGGGGACCAGCTGAAAGAGCTGCCTGCTGAATGGAGCTCAACTCCTTTGTCAGCTCTAGAAATGGAGCTCGGATCTCAAAGATTCAAGCCCCGTTTCTGCAGTCCGGTGAAAACATTTTCTTCCATGCATGGAGAACCCCTCTGCCAGGCTGCAAAAATTAGACACAGATCCCTAAGATCCGAATCTTGTTTCTACAACTTGGCTGAGACATTCTCTTCTATGCATGGAAGGATGCTGGAAAGCTAACAAACACCATCATTCTGAAGGTCTATGGAGATTCTCAATCCAGATCCTAAAGAGGCTTTTCCAAAAGGCTTTTCCTTAAAGCATTTTGCTTCTCATCCAAGAAGCTTCTTCAGTTCTGACTCGGACAGTTCAGTCAGAACTGAAGCAGCTTCTTGATTGAGAAGTGAAACATTTGGAAGGAAAAGAACAAAGAAAGTCCAGTTGGTTTGGGGAAAGTACCTTTGGGGCACCATTCTGAAGGTTAAAAAGATTTTTAGCCCGCTTTCCAGCGAGCGCCACTGCTCTGAAAGATTTGCAGCCTTCAAAATGGTGATCTCCACTAGCTTTCTAGCCCTAGGAAGGCTGGAAAGCTAGCAAAGACCACCTTTCTGAAAGCTGGGCAGGCTAGCAAATGCAAACATTCTTGTGATAGTTTGGAAGGATTCTTCCCCAAATCACAGAATTTGAAGGAACAGCCTTCCAATAATTGCAAGAATGCCCCCCTCCAGAAAAAAGGCAAAGATAACCATGCATGGTGGGGAAGGGAGAGGGTCTGAACCTCCTTGCTGGGATAGGAAAAGGGCTTGAGTCCCCCATGTGTGATGAGGCAGGGATCTGCTTTTTCACTAGCATTCCGCTTTACAATCAGTGTGATCATTTAGCAGCCACAACTGGAAGAGCTGGGATTGCAGTCACTGAACAAAGCAGCCATGTGTTGTCTCACTTAACTAACATTTCGCTCAATGACTAGAATGTCTGATCCCAATTGTAGTGGTAAGTCTAAGACTACCTGTCATTCCATTGACGAGAAGGGGGGGATGCAAAAGAAATATTAACAACCAATTCACTAAATTTATTGTAATCTAAGATTATATTTTGTTTTGGTGACATTTTGTCATTCAACTACTTCAGCTAATGCCCCAATTAAAATCAAAATTAGAATAGAATAGAATAGAATAGAATAGAATAGAATAGAATAGAATA
>WNWU01000034.1:11558801-11618944 GCA_012654045.1 Ptyas mucosa
GATGAGATGAGATGAGATGAGATGAGATGAGATGAGATGAGATGAGATGAGATGAGAGAAAGTGTGACTGGTTCAAAATCACCCAGCTGGCTTTCATCCCTAAGGTGGTACTAGAACTCACAGTCTCCCGGTTTTCTAGCCTGGTGCTTTAACTACTAAACCAGGGGTGTCAAACAGGCAGCCTGCAGGCCAGATGCTGAAAAAAATCACGATTCATCACATGACACGAACGTGACGTGGTGAGTTTGACACCCATGTACTAGACAAACTGCTTTGCTTTCCTATCTGGACTATGTCTTTTTTTAAAAAAAGTTTTTTATTAATAATACAAAATTTTAAAAAACATTAGACATAGATATGACATCACTGGTTCCAAACATCTTCCGTCAGTTTACAATAATATTAGTACTCATATAAACATATAGTTCTTAAGCTTTGTTCATTATTTAAACATATTGTGATATTAATACTTTTTCCCTTATTTCTGTATATTTATTCATCTCTTAAACATACATTTATCTATAATAACATGTATATTTTTGTTCTAACACTATACATTTGTCTTGGCTACCCTCTTGTTATCTATCCAATCATAAAATTGTTCCCAGATTTTGTAGTACTTAAGTTTCGCTTTTTTCCTTGAGTTTCAAAGTGAGTGTGCTATCTGGACTATCTCAAAGGGCTGAAGCAAGAACTGGGCATAAGAAAAGCTTGCGACATTCTCTATCAAATTCTACAAATTTCCCCTGGAGAAGAAGAATTTCTCGAACAATTTTTCTAGGGAAGCACTTCCCCTTAGCTGTGATGGCAGCACGTGAGAGGAAGTCCCCATCTGATGCCTTTCTTTGACATTTCACTGGTCAAGGGACGTAACTGCTGGAAGAATAAATTTCCAGGAAAGACTAGACGTTGACCATATCCCCTTGAACTTTCCACAATTAAAGAATTTCACTGAAATTCGCTAGAGCAAATTTTCTTTCATCAAATTGAATAAAAACCGAAAGAAAGCATGCAGGAGCTAGGATTTGCCATGCTACTATGCAAAACTTCCCAATGACAACTGAGCATGCTCATTAGCAAGAGAATGTTTATAAGCAGCTCGGGGGTGGAAATGGGGGATGAGAATTAGAATGGTCACTGGATGGGAATCTCACCACAGTGGATGGGAATACAGATAGAAGGAGTCCTCAATTTACCACAGTTCATTTAGTGATTGTTCAAAGTTACAACGGCACTGAAAAAGTGACTTATGATCGTTTTTCACACTTACGACTGTTGCAGCATCCCCATGGTCACATGATCAAAATTCAGACTCTTGGCTGGTGCAGCAGACTAATGTATTCTTAAGTAACACCAGCTGCCTGTAATTACTGCAAGTTCAAATCTCACCAGGCTCAAGGCAGACTCAGCCTTCCATCCTTTCGTGGTAGGTAAAATGAGGACCCGGATTATGGGGGCAATAAGCTGACTTTGTATAAAAAAGAACACCGCTTAGGGGGACCCAAAAGCCCTACTAAGCAGGTATATACAAAAGTATGAAGGCTACTGCTTAACGCATTGTAAGCTGCCCTGAGTCTCCGGAGAAGGGCAGCATATAAATCGAACAAATTAATTAATTAATTAATTAATTAATTCAATGGTTGCAGCATCCCTGGGTCATGTGATCATCTTTTGAAACCTGACAAGCAAAGTCAATGGGGAAGACAGATTCACTTAACAACTGTATCACTAACTTAACAACTGTTAAGTGATTCACTGAACATGTTTGTCAAGAAAGGTCGTAAAAGAGGGCTGAATTCACTTAACAAATGTCTCACTTAGCAACATAAATTTTGGGCTCAACTGTGCTCATAACTGAAGGACTACCTGTAGAGTGCAACTTTCTGTAACAGGGTTCCCTTGCTTTAAAACATATTTTCAATCTTTTCAATCTGCAATTTAATATATATCTGTATGCTGTTTAAAGTTCAGATTCATTGCCGACAAAACATTTTTGCGAAAAGCAATGATTCGTGTTTAGAAGAAGAAAAAAGACCATCCATTTTGCTGAAAACAGGAGGTGTGAAATTAAATTTCAAACTGTGGTAAGAATGTGAACCTTGGAAGGGAGGAAAACTAAGGTAAAGCAGGAAATGAAGCATTTAACCGCAGATGGATGCTCGAATTAGTTAAGAAACAGATAATTACGAATTCAAAATACTTGAGATGTTCTTGTTGTTAATAGATTAGTATTGTAATTTACAGTACCGTATTTTTCGGAGTATAAGATGCACCTACCTTTTTTGGTGAGGAAAAGAAGAAAAAGAAATCTCCCTCTGCCTCTGCGCAATTTTGCCTCCTTGCAGCAAACAAGGAGGCAAAATTGTGCAGAGGCAGAGGGAGATTTACTCTGCTTTACTTTCATTTTCGTTTTCAGCATAGCTTGATTAGCACAAGGGAAAAAAATCTGCTCCAGCAATTTACCCCTTTGCAGCAAGCAGCAGAGCCCTGTGCAAAACAGCTGAGAGCAAATCAGCTGAGATTCGGGAGGCTGATCCAATCAACTTGTGCTAATTAGGCTGTGCTGAAGCTAAAAGGAGCTGTTTTTCTTGCTGTTTGTTTGCAAGGAGGTAACTGCTGCGAGGCAGAGGCCAGTGGGTGGGCGGGTCTACATTCGGTGTGTAAGACGCACCTAAATTTTCACCCTCTTTTAGGAGGGAAAAAGGTGTGTCTTATACTCTGAAAAATACGGTAAATGACAATGCTAACATATAAATGAGTAGCTAGGAGAGATATGTCAACTACTTGAGCAGAAGTTGCATTTTTGAAATGCCTAAGTTACCAAAATCTTGAACAGAAGGACAGCTTAAGGATGGAACAGTGAATAAAGTAATAATAATAATAAAAAACTCCAAATAAAATGGACTGGTCTTTCCCAATGAAAATAGATATGCTGAAACACCTGAAGGGCTAAATAAAAATATGGACTTGATATATTGCTGCAGTTCTATAAATGGTGGAATAAATAGAATATTGAATAAACAGTATCAGATGTCACATTAGGAGACAAGTTTATTCAGCCAGAGGATATATTAACAATGGGAAAAAAGGCTGTTTACTTAAAGTAAGAGAAAGGAAAGCAAAGAAAATAAGTCAGTGAGAAATATAAGCATCAGCACAAAACCTCGTTCCATCATAATGGCACCAGAGGTGGTACTCAGCCAGTTTGGACCGGTTCAGCCAAACTGGTAGCGGCGACTGCTGGTCGGCCTGCTCACCCACCCCGGCATAATGCCATCCTATTTAGCCACATTTTTGAGGCCGGGCACATGCGTGGAAGGCATGCGCATGAGCAAGCGCATGCACAGAAGGCCAGGCGCATGCGCAGAAGGTGCCTACACAAAGCAAGCATGCATGTGCGCGGCAAACCGGTGGTAAGAATATGTGAAACCTACTCCTGAATGGCACCAATGGTTTCCTCTATTGTCAGAACTCCGATCTAAGACCACAACTATGCCAATATTGCTTCCAGTGGTGAGATTCAAATAATTTAACAACCGGTTCTCTGCCCTAATGACCAGCTGGGTAGGCATGGCTCGGTAGTCATGTGACCATGTGGGTGTAGCCAACTCAATGCCACTCACGTCGATGGGCGCTTCACCTTACTGTTACAATGTAATAAGGGTTAACCAGAGAGGCAGTTTCTATAAGCAGGGCAATAAAGATTAGGCTAGAAACACCACCACAATGTTTCCTTCCTGCCTTCCTTACAGGATTAGCCCTGCAAAGTGGGAGAAAAAAAAAGATTTCTTCCAACAGGTTCTCCGAACTGCTTAGAAAGTTAACTGGTTCTCCCGAATAGGTGCGAACTGGCTGAATCCCGCCAGTGATCGTTTCGTTGCATAGGCTGAAGCCTTCTGGCATCACTCATTCTTCAGAAGTTCAGAACTGATGGCTCTTTTACAACTCTAACATGGATCCACTGGCATTACTCCACTGGAATTACAAACCATGCTCCATTCTATAGATTTAGCTAAACCAGTTCTTATTCACAGGATTTGAAAATTATTTGGAAAAGATGTAGTCCATTTTTTAAAAAAAATAAACTATGCCCACGGGAAATAGCATGCCAAAAAATTTTAATTAACTACTTATCAAGGTGCAAATACTGCTTATCAAGGAAAGTGTATTAAGGAACAGTGTACAGGCATACAGGTAGTCCTCAACTTACAACAGTTCATTTAGTGACCGTTCAAAATTACAACAGCACTGGAAAAAGTGGCTTATGACCGTTTTCCACACAACTGTCACAGCACCCCATGGTCACCTGATCAAAATTTAGACACTTGGCAACTCCTTCCTATTTATAATGGTTGCAATGTCCCGGGATCATGTGATCACCTTTTGCAACCTTCCAACAAACAAAGTCAATGGGGAAGCCAGATTCACTTAACAACCATGTTACTAACTCAACCAATGCAGTGAGTCACTTAATAGCTATGACAAGAAAGGTCATAAAATGGGGCAAAATTCACTTAACGAATTTCTCGTTCAGCAACAGAAATTTTAGGCTCAATTGTGGTCCTAAATCAAGGACTACCTGTACCTCGTTTTATTGTGCTTCATTTTGTGGCGCTTTGCAGGTACTGCTTTTTTTTTTATAACACTCTCCACCAGTAAAATGTTTATGACTTGCTGAAGGCTTAGATGATTAGCATTTTTTAGCAATAAAGTATTTTTAATTAAGGTATGTGCATTCGGGGGTTTTGTTTTAGATTTAATGCTTTGCACACTTAATAGACAACAATACAGTGTAAACATCACTTTTATATGCATTGGGAAACCAAAATATATGACTGGCTTTATTGCAATATTCACTTTATTGCAGTGGTCTGTAACCGAACCAGCAATATCTCTCAAGTAACCTGTATATTAAGTTATATACACATGACAGCATGAGCAGACATAGTGTTTTTAAATGATTGACAAATGAGGTACAATCAGGGGTGAAATCCAGCAGGTTCTGACAGATTCTGGAGAACCGGTAGTGGAAATTTTGAGTATTTCGGAGAACCAGCAAATACCACCTCTGGCTGGCCCCAGAATAGGGTGGGAATGGGGATTTTGCAGTATCCTTCCCTTGGAGTGGGGTTGGAATGGAGATTTTGCAGTATCCTTCCCCTGCAACACCCACCAAGCCACACCCACAGAACTGGTAGTAAAAAAAATGTGGATTTCACCACTGGGTACAGTAGAATATTCAGAGAAATACGTGGCCCTGACATAGACCATGTTTAGAAATCAACTTGCTATATTCCACAGTGGAGGCTGGTGATAGTTGTGAGCTGCTGCTGCTGTATCTCCATAAAGAAGCAGGATGTCTCCATCTTCATATTGAGAAAACAGGACTTTCTACTCTCAAGTGTCTTCTTTCTGTGTGTTCTGCCCCCAGCTACGGATCCCAAAGAACACAGCACACACAAAGTTTGTACAAAACTTAATTTACTAAAATAACTCAGTCTTTTTCAAAGCAAAGGCTGTTAATAAACTTCCTTAACAGCTTACAAGAAACCAAAGATAAAGTAATCACAATCTTACGAAGGTTGGCAGAAAGCCCAGAAGCAATGTGCAGAGAATCCAGACGCGAAGTAAAGTGAACTAAAGTTGTTCCCTACAACTTCAGTCAGCGTTCCTCCTTAAATAGGCTAAGGGAGTGGCCAATTAGCCCCAAGCCTTACTCTCAAGGAGACCTCCTCCTGGGGAGCCACTCCTGACTTTTGGCAGCTCTGTGCGCCCGTGCATCGAGAAGAGGCTCCTCCTCTTCTTCCTCTTCACTTAAGGGAGCTTCTGGAGGTTCTGAAGGCCCTGGCTGAATCCCCGCCTCTGGCACCACATCTTCTCCAGCCTCCTCATTGTCTGACTCAGGTGCCAGCTGCACAGGATGCTGGCGCAACACCACACCAGCCTCCTCGCTGTCAGAATCAGCTACAATCCACACTGGCCGCTGACACCACACTTTGTATGGTTCGGCTCCTAAACAAAACAATTAAAATTCCTCAAAGACCAGAGCGGCTATCTTGTACCAGCTCCGCATTTGCGTGCAATGAGAAACAACAAAACACAATTCTGGAATGTTTGCTCCCAGTTGCAAAGTAAGGGTTAAATCCAGCCAAAACAAATGCAGGAGCAACTACTAAATGACAGATGTCATTCACCTGAGAATTTTACCTCATGGATTCAGCGGTCAAAGGACTGGGTTTCCATAATTACTTTTAATTGAGCATTAATGAGTAATTAACCTGCCACCTGTATGGCAGTTCTTCAGTAATTATTGAGTCTGATGGGCTTTGCTAGCTTGAACGGGAGATATTTTAAGATTCTGAGGGCCCTTCATATATCTACACCTTATTGAGCTCAGGATCATTTATTACTATGCCCATCAAAATCCATGCTTTTAATTCAACTTCCTTTCCCCTCCTATAATCAATGGGAAATTTCTCGTTTCAAGAAGAACAAATTCTTATCTATTGTTTAATATAATGAGCATTGTTGAGTGTTTTTTCCTAGTGTTCCTGACTTGATGTTTAAATGAATTAGAATGTATTGTAATGTAAGCTGTTCTAAATGGAAAGGGGGAGATAAAAATCAAAGTAGAAAGCAATAAACAAATGATTTTTTAATGGCCATTCTAAGTACTATAAGTTCTGGATTCTGTCAGATTTCTATTTTTTAAGAGCTATTCTCTTCCATCTTGGACTAAATATTATTCTAGGAAACAGTGATTCAGCCTCAATTACTGGAAAAAACCAATGCAGTATTTCAAGGAAAAACTATTTCATCATATGTCTCCCCACAGGTTGGCTTCATTAAATCATTAATCAGCTTGATAGAAATGACAATAACTCCAATCCAGGGGTGAAATGCTCCCGGTTCGGACCGGATCACCCAATCCGGTAATGATGGCGGCGGGTGGTTCAGAGAACCGGTAGCAAAAATCCCTGCGCCCACGCCCATGCCCAGCTGAGCTGCCCGATCATCAGAGGCTTTTTTTTTTACTTTTAAAAGCATTTTTTCTACAATCACTTCCGACGAAAAAATGCTTTTAAAAGTAAAAAAATGTCTCTGATGATCGCGCGGCTCAGCTGGGATCATCAGAGGCTTTTCAAAGCATTTTTTTCTGCAACCTCTTGGCCGAAGAGGTGGTAAAAAAAATGCTTCAAAAAGTCTCTGACGATCCCAGCTGAGTTGCCTGATTGGCAGAGAGGTATTTTTAAAAAATACCTCTCTGACATCAGGCAACTCAGCTGGGATTGTCAGAGAGGTATTTTTTAAAAAGCCACTCTGATGATCCCAGTTGAGTTGCCTGATCGGGAGGCTTTTCAAAGCATTAGAAAAAATGCTTTGAAAAGTTAAAAAAAAAAAGTTGGCCACGCCCACCCAGTCACATTACCCCTACCACCAAGCCACGCCCACAGAACCGGTAGTAACAAACTTTACATTTCACTCCTGCTCCAATCTCACATCCCTCCAGAATAGACACAGGTCCCTTCTTAAAAATGTGAATCTGTTTTCAGATAAAGTCAAGTTTTTGCAAGGTAGAATTAAAAGGGGGGGGGGACCTAAAATTGCATGAAATGGCTCCCTATAGCTTTTCATATATTATAAGCCTGTTTCAGTAGGTCTCTTTTTGGTAAATATTTCACTTCTCTTCCCCAGGAAGCTGCCATTTTTAATTTCCCAGAAATCAACAATACTTCAAAAGAAGCTGAGGGGGAAGAGAATATTAGCTCCTATTTCTGCAATTCTGCAATTCTCCACTTCCTAAAACAATTTTTCCTCTTTGCTACCCCCACTCATATTGGAACAGAACTGGGAAATTATTCCTTTGCTGGCTCACTATAGTCTAAAAAGTGATCCATTTTAGGATAGTACTATAGCCCTGCATGTTTTTGTTGTTTTTTTTTTAGAATGGCTTGTACTGGAATCTTTATATCATTTAAAATAGAAAAAGGATTCTAGAGAAATGAACAATATAGTTCCTTGTTTAATCTACTGCAGAGAGGAATCTCTTTGCATATTTAAGGCTGTTGTTTTCTTCCTATAGAAATAAAATATTTCCCTATTCACGTGGGTGATGCTACACCTCTGTCCCAGATTTTAAAAAATCATTTTAGAAAATAGGGCCCACAAGTTGTACATTGCCAATTTAGCCATTCATCACTGCAACAAAAGGGAATTGCCAAAATTTGCTACTACATAGTTGGCAGTGGGTAACTGGGTATTGGTAATAGTCTGATTTTCACTATTCTTTTCATTGAAACAATGTTCTTTCAAGTATCTGGATTATAAATTCAGGTTTTACTAGATCCCCCCCCCCCCTTTCATCTTTCAGGCTGGGTCCTTTGTCCAAAAAGTCCATTTTTCCACCATACGTCCACAACAGCATCTATACAGCAACATCTTAGGTAGCTTAATAAAAAAACACACGGATAGCAGTACCAGCCCTGTTAGAGAAGTCAGCTACATCAAGTAGCTGTTTAGTGGTTAATTTATGTATTTGTTTAGTGTTCTAATGGGCACAATCCCAACATTGAGAGGCCTCATACAATGAATTTGGGGACTTTACCAGAGGTGGTATTCAGCCGGTTCGGACTGGTTTGCCCGAACTGGTAGTGGAAATCACGGATAGTGCTGCCCACCCGCCCCCTGGCTCTATGCCATCCTATTTAGGCACGTTTTTGGTTTTTTAAAAAAAAAATGATTTATATGCCGCCCTTCTCCGGAGACTCAGGGCGGCTTTCAATGCGCTAAGCAATAGCCTTCATACTTTCGTATATTTATACAAAGTCAGCTTATTGCCCCCACAAACTGGGTCCTTAATTTACCTACCTTAGAAAGGATGGAAGGCTGAGTCAACCTTGAGCCTAGTGAGATTCAAACGTGCAATAATTGCAGGCAGCTGGTGTTAATAACAGGGTGCATTAAACCACTGTACTACCAAGGCTCTTTGAGGCTGGGTGCATGATGAAAGGCACGTGCGAGAGCAAAGCACTTGCGCGGAAGGCCGGGCGCATGTACGGAAGGCAGGCGCACACACAAACTGGGGGCACATGCACATGAAGCGAGCGTGCGCGCATGGGGCGAACCAGTAGTAAGATAATCCGAAACCCACCGCTGGACTTTACATACATATTCCATCAAGCTCAGGTTAATATCCTCTACCAAAAGGCCACCTTTCTGAGGTAAAAATAACACAAGAGTGGTAACCCGTATTATAATGGATGCCTATCACCAAGTACTCAGAAAGTACAATAAACATGTTGATTGTTTTGGTACCGCTTTACAAAACCTTAGTAAGACTACACTTGGAATACTGCATCCAGTTCTGGTCACCACAATATAAAAAAGATGTTGAGACTCTGGAAAGAATGCAGAGAAGAGCAAAAAAAATGATTGGGGGGTTGGAGGTTAAAACATACGAAGAACGGTTACAGGAATTGGGTATGTCTAGTCTAATGAAAAGAAGGACTAGGGGTGACATGATAGCAGTCTTTCAATATTTAAGGGGCTCCTACAACACAAAGGGGTCAAACTATTTTCCAAAGCATCAAAAGCCAAGACAAGAAACAATGGATGGACACTAATCAAGGAGAGAACCAAACTAGAATTAAGTAGAAATGTCCTAACGGTGAGAGCAATCAACCAGTGAAACAGCTTGCCTTCAGACATTGTGGGTGCTCCATCACTGAAGGCTTTCAAAAAGAGACTGGACAGCCATTTGTCTGCTGGTGGCTCAGCAGAACTAAGGCAGTTATTAACATCCACTTACATCTGCTGCCTGCAATTACTGCAAGTTCAAATCCCAGCAGGCTCAAGGTTGACTCAGCCTCCCATCCTTTCTAAGGTAGGTAAAATGAGGACCCAGACTATGGGGGCAATAAGCTGACTTTGTATAAATATACAAAAGTATGAAAGTTATTGCTTAACGCATTGTAAGCCGCCCTGAGTCTAAGGAGAAGGGCGGCATATAAATCAAATCCAAAAAAAAATGGTACAGGGTTTATAGTTTGAGCAGGGGGTTGGACTAGAAGACCTCTGAGGTCCCTTCCAACTCTATTATTCTATGTTTTATATTATTGACCATGAACGAACAGAGAACCCAGAAAATACAACTCAGGCAGTTATATTTTTTTTTTACCATCTGGAAACTTCCTTAAAGTTCCATTTCAGCTACTTCACCAACAGATTTAAGTTAATCCATATACATTTGAAGGACAACAGATGGAAAACAATCTGCAGAGTACTCAGCGGCATCTACCAGTGCCCAGGAAAAAAGAAGAAGAAGTGGGGGGTGGAGAATTGAAGAGATGTAACATAATTTAAAGAGGCAAGTTAAGCCATCCATCATAGTATCTGTTGTAGTCAGGATATCTATATAGTCATGTCAATTTGTATGCCCATAAGCACTCAGTCTATCAATCTAGCCATTTCACCACGGTCCTGCTTGTCATTCTATATTCTGCCAGTCTCAGGCTTAGCAGTATTCTCTTTTAAAATCTTTGACCTTCCATCTGTTCGTGGGTCTGTGCTAGGAGCAGAAGCAATGTCTCACATCTGTGGTTTCTCCATTCATGCCTCCAGCACCAAACCTCAGAACAGGACATAATTAGAAAAACTCATCCAGTTGTTTCCCTGGTGTTGCACATGAATTATGGGATGCTGAAGCTGAACCTGTTCTCTCTCTCTCTCTCTCTCTCTCTCTCTCTCTCTCTCTCTCTCTCTCTCTCTCTCTCTCTCTCTCTCCCTCTCTCTCTCTCTCTCTCTCTCTCTCCTTTAAGAGAAGGGAGAAAAATCTCTCTCACGATCTGGATGGATGTGGCAATTTAGAGAGGCTAATATTTGCCTTTGAATAGAGTGGAATCATTAGTCTCAATTTAAATGATGGAAGAATATTCTTAACACGCGATTATTTGTTATTAAACCAAAGGAGGCTTTTTCCCCCCTTAGTAAAAAAGGCAAGGCTGGCTGCTCAAGAGAGCTTGGCGAATAGTTTGGAAGACAAAAAAACTTAGCTCTTTTGTAGATCCAATAAGAAAATCATTTTTCCTGGTCATTCATTCGGTTTAGAATTTGTGCTCTTTTAATGTTTAAAACTTCAGCCAGTTTCTTTTGTATATACAGCAAATCATTCTTTTGCCCTATCTTCTGGAATTCCACTTCTGATACTCTCTTTCTTAACAGATAAAATTTGCTCCATATTCTTTGTTAATATTTAGACATAGTCTACCCATAGAGGCAGACCATTACTTACCATATTGATATTGCATTTAATAATTTCTGGTTCTATACTCCAAAAATCTTTACTACTTCCTATGTTATAATGTTTTGTGCTATTTTGCAAGTCTAAATATTAATTGGCTTTTTTTTCCCTCTTCACTTGAAATGTTTAGCCACTTTGGGGTTCTGTTTTTAAAATTATCATTTTTTCTTCATTATGACATGTAATAGGATAGCTAAAATAAGTCTGTTTCCCAGGAGAAGATATTCGTTTTTTTACAAGTAATGCCAAAATCTTACAGTAAAAGTCAATGTTCCAAATTTATCTGGATCCCCAATCTGTTTATAACTTTCTTAAATCAAAATTTCGTTTAGCTTTTTGCTGTTTATTCCAATTATTTCCTTAAGCATATGATTAACTTTTCTTTTGTTCAAGATGTTGAAGATGATGATGATGATGATAATAATAATAATAATAATAATAATAATAATAATAATAATGATGATGATGATTTTATTTCTATACTGCCCCTCTCCCGAAGGACTTGGGGCGGTGTACAGTCTATTAAAACAAAGAATATACAAATATCAAAATTTAAAATTATTAAAAAATATTACACAATTTCGGCCCAGATTAAAACCCCCAATTTAAAACTCCCAATTTAAAATAATCACATAGTTAGCCCTGCCTGACAAAACAGTAGGGTCTTAGGGGCACAGCGAAACACACGGAGGTCGGAGATCTTGCGTATTTCTGGGGGGCAGTTCGTTCCAAAGGGCAGGAGCTCCCACAGAGAAGGCTCTCCCCCTGGGTGTCGCCAGCCGACATTGCTTGGCCGACGGCACCCTGAGGAGTCCCTCTCTGTGTGAGCGAACTGGCCGGTGGGAGGCTATTGGTGGCAGAAGTCTGTCTCGCAAGTACCCGGGTCCTAAGTCATGGGGTGATTTAAAGGTAGTAACCAACACCTTTGGTTGTTGAACTTTGGAGATGAACTCACCTGATGGAAACTTTTAAAAGTTGTCATTCAAATTCCAATAGCTCCAAAATTCTCTAATAGCTGATTAATAGATGGTTAGTAGACAATTTCTGAATGTGATTAGAAAGTGAAGTTTGAAACCTAGTGTTCTTTAAAAGACTCTACCATCGTTGCAAGCAAAATAGCAGATTCTATCACCTTCCTCTGCTCAAACTTATAGGAAATGGCTCTCCTGCATTCTCCTTGCAAGGAGCAGCCATTTGGAGCACATATAAGCAATCTCCCATCCGCTCCTTATCTGGAGAAATTCCAAGGAACTGGTTTCTTTGTCTTTATCATGATCATCTTCAGTTCACTATACTTCTCTCAGAAGGAAAAAAAAAGGGGGGGGGGGAATTTCCAAGGAAGAACACATGTTCACCCATTCCTTGGTTCAATCTTGGTATCAGGTTGCCCCTACAGATCTCTCCTGGGAGAATTTGAACCTTGCAGAAAAAGTTTTCCTCATTGCAGCTCCATCAAATATCATATTAATCCGAAAGTAAGATAATCTTGCTTTCAAGTAAGTCATTCTGAAATTCGGAGAGTTGCCATAGATTCAGTGAAGGTATGTAATGATGCAACTGATTTTTTTTCTAATTTTCTCTGTGAGGAAGAGTCTTAAAGAGACTCTTTAGAGAAACTGCATACTTTTCACATAACTATAGCATTCTCCAAATATGTGACTGCTGTTAATCATGCTGACTGAAAATTTTCGGATTATCCACACATCTAAGTGGCAACCAGTTGAAAAGGCTAATTTATTGGATTCCATACTCTAGTACAGGGGTGTCAAACTCGATTTCATTGAGGGCTGTGTCAGGATTGTGTTTGACTTTGGGGGGCTGGTGTGGACGTGGCCAGGGTAGGTGTGGTCAGATCAACGTCACTTGTGTCAGGGGCACCTGTGGTGGCCTGTGCACTCTGCCAGCGAAAATGGACTCCCAAGCTCCGTTTTAGGCTGCAACGGCCTCCTACAACCCCCTACCAGCAAAAACAGAGCTCCGGAGGCTCTCTTGAGCTCCGTTTTCACTGGCAGAGGCACCGCAGGTCAGTCCTTCACTGTATCCAGAGCGGCCCAGCAGGTCAGATTTAAACACCTCATGGGCAGGATCCAGCCCCCAGGCCTTGAGTTTGACACTCTTGCTCTAGGACATATCTGAGTCAATTTATTGGGAAGTCTTCCTAGTCATGTTTGTTCCACATTAACAGGTAATTCATAGGAGTATTACAGCATTGTTCTAGAACTGTAAAATATCTCCATGGGACTTCTGAGCGAGATAATGGCAAACTAAGACATTTCCAGAGAAGCAGAGGCAAAGGACCAGCAATGAGCCTGATACAGTGGGATCTCTCCAGTTAAGGAGAAGAAAAGAAATTATCCATTTACCCTCCTCATGAGGACACTGCAGGACATCAGTTTTCCATGGTTTGAGCACCAGGAGATGACAGGATCAGCTATCTCGCTCATAATTCCAGTAAAACTTTTAAAGAACACTAAATTCACAATCCTCACTTTTGAAATACATTTGGATTTCAAATTATGTTGGTGGTGATTTGTCCTCTGAGCTTGTTGTTCAATTTCCGAACGTTTTGTCACCAGGCTTGGTAACATCATCAGTTGCAGTATCTTATTTCAGTAAAAAAAAAAAAAAAGCAGAGTAGAACTGAGGCACTTCAACTGAAGTTCTGATGATGATGTCACCTAGCCTGGTGATGAAACATTCAGAAACTGAACAACAAACTCGGAGAACAAACCACCACCATCTACCACCTGAGCTACAAATATTTTCCACAATTTCTAATTATTTCAAAATTACAAGAGGTCATCTCAGCAACAAGTTTGAAAAACTGCCTAGTGAATAAAACTTCATCCCCACATAGAAGGGACATTACATTACAGTTTAAAGAACTTAAAGGATATAAAATAAAGGGCAAAAAGCTAAGTAAGAATTTAATTCAAGAAAGTCTTAAATGGGTTAATGTGTTTCTCACTTCAGATTGGCAGATAACCAATCTGGAGAAGGGCTGCAAAAGAAGAAACTTCAGGAAGCATATGCAGCTCATGTAATACAATAATATAACAATGGGGGTGGAATTTTTTATTGTCTAATCAGATAAATTCCTCCTATGATACAATCAAACTATGTTGAAAGATTTGCCAAATAATGGGAAGCATAATGAAGCTGGGTGGAAGCAATAATGTGCATTAATAGCCAATGACTGAATAATGAACCAAAACTTATTGAGCATCTGTTTCTGTGAACTTTAATAAATGAACATTTTAAATCCAGGCAGCTTTTGCTGTGGGTCAGTACAGTTGTGCACAAACAACTTGAACTTTACTCTGAGTGTTTGCTTCATCATGAGATGGAGAAAAATCTTCCTCATTTAAAACCATCAGGGAATTGAAAGTACAGAAAATTAGAGATTTTGTCTAGTTAATATCCATTCACAGTTTGGGGCTGAGATGGCTTTCGAAACCCATGATTTGCTCAAAGGTCAGCTTCGAGTGGCAGACGTTCTTGTCATTAGAGAAGGCAAAGCAGCCATTTTGACATGTCATAAAAGGGCAGTAAGGGGTCAGTTAGTGTATTATTCATGTGTTTGTACTGCCAAGGAAGAGATAGCCCTAGATGACCTGAGACCACGTTCCCATTAACACAACTTGCAATACCATTCTCATCTTTCATTGTATGGTTGTCTTCACTCATTCTCACTTTCGCTCTCCTTCCAAAATCTGAAAGGAAATTGTAGAGATGCCTTTGATGTTATTTGTTTTACTAGAACCAATGAACCAAAAAGAATGGCCTCATTTGTTCTTAGGTCTTTGGAATAGCTACAGAGAATCAGCAGGTGACAATTTTCTAGCTGCTGAAGATACACCGTGTATTTATCCCTGTTTTATGTGAATTTAAAGTACTTTTCATTTGCAGAATCTCAACCGAGCACAGCCGGGAATCAGCAAAGCTAGCCATAATTTGAAAAAATGAATTACTTCTACAATTTATGACCAAAAAAAAAAAAATCTATGCTGATAGAAATCTCCCAGGAACAAACTTGACCATTGTTAACGAAAGCAAATGTAGTTTAGAATGCGCAATAAAACTATGGAAGTCTCTGCTGTAAGATGTAGTCATGGCTACCATCTTAGAGGATTTAAAAGATGGATTACACATAGACTTGAGGAAGGGTTACCAGTCGTTTTAGCTCTATACATTTACTTGAGGATCAAAGGCTCTGTGTAGCTGAGTATCAGTTATTCTGAAAACAGCAAGAGAAAGCTATTGCTTTTATCTCCTGCTTGTGGGATTCCTGTAGACATCTGGTTGAGCTAGAATCTCTCAGTTAGCCATTGGGATCCAATGTTACCTTTGAACAGTCAAACTGCATCCCTGATAGTACTTTTGATTGGCTATATCTCTACATTTATTTCTTATACTCGCACCACTTCCCTGCTCTTTTTGGTTTGTATGATTGCTGCAGCTATGATTGTGATTATTCTTCACACAAAAGAAATATTCAGTCAATACCGAAGTGTTACGCTTCCCTAGCTGGTATCAACCCATCAGATCGGCTTAGCCGTAATGCAGCTGGAGCCGTGCCTTTCAAGTGAACGTGTTTGTTTGGATAATGATCAATATAAGCTAGAAAGAAACTCCCTTGATCTAAGGATAAAATTATTTTGGAATACAAAAAGGAAAGGAGACTTCCAACTTCGTGGAGTAACAGCTTCAAAATTCATCTTTCTACATATTCACAGAACCAGCCAATTCAAAAGTACGGAATCACAAGTAATTAAAATGTGTGGTAAATTTCAAGTATGGGGCATGATAGCTTACCGGTTAAAGACTCTGAGCTTGTCATCTGGAGAGCTGACAAGCCCAGGTTCAAGACCCGAGCTCTCACACCATGGGGTGAGTTCCCATTACTTGCTCCAGCTCCTGCCCACCTAGCAGTTTGAAAGCATGCAAATGTGAGTAGATTAATAGGTACCACTTCAATGAGAAGTAACAGCATTCCATGCTCCTTTGGTCTATAGCCATGCTGGAAATTATCTTTGGACAATGCTGGCTCCCTTGGCCAAGAAAAAGAGATGAGCACCGTGCCCTAGTATTGGACACGACTGACAGGGAAACATTTAACTTTTAGCATTGAGGTGTAATGATAACAAACACAAGCCAGAAGGAGTATCACATTTAGAATATTAAAAATGGATATCAGGGAGAGCTTGATTCAAATCTATGAGAGATCCCTCATGTTTACCCATGAAACTCATTGCATAGTTCTTTTCCCACTCTTCCTAAACTACCTCAGCCAATGGAGTCCCTTTACTACCAAGAAGACATAGATCGAATCCAAAAGGCTCCTGGAAGAACGTAGAAACCTGCATGAAGGTTTGGAGAATCACTGCCACTCAATGTCAACAGTACGAAGCAAGATGAATCAATAACCTGGCTCACTATAAGCAGTTTCTAAAGGTATCTTATCATTTAAGCCAATGTTTCTCAACCTTAGCAACTTTAAGATGTGTGGATTTGAACTCCAAGAATTCCCTAGCTGGCAAGCTAGGGAAGGCAAGCATGCGGAGGAATTCTGGGAGTTGAAGTCCACATATCTGAAAAATTGCCAAGGTTGAGAAACACTGATTTAAGCCATTCCTATCTTATTCTCAAGAAAATCTGGACTGGGAGACTTGAAAGCAAAGTATTTTTATTTTGTTTGTTTCATATCTTTATACAGTATAAATTTGTATCTTTATTCCATGCTCAGATTAACACACACCACAACCCACCCCGGGCAATTCTGCTGCTGCTACATCCTCCCACTTAGAAAATTATGGCCATATAGGTTCATTTCTGTGGGTAGATCTTCCAGTACATACTTTGTCTGTCTTTGTGTGCCCATTTGTAAATATAGATCACACATTTATATAGGCCAGTGATGGCTAACCATTTTGCCATCATGTGCCAAAAGTGGGGGGGGGGGGCTGTCACACACACACATGCCCACATCCATAAGTCTATGTGCCTTGCCCCCGCACATGCGTGCATGACTCCCTCCCCACTCCCCCCGCTCTTGGCACGCGATGGCACAGTAGGCCTGTTTTTCACTCTCCCCAACCTCCAGAGTCTTTCTAGGAGTCTGGGGAGGGTGAAAACAGCCTCAACCCCCCCCCCGAGGCCCGCCGGAGGCCGGAAACAGCCCATTTGCCAACTTCCGGTGGGACCGGAAGTCCCATTTTTTGTTGTCCCCAGCCTCCAGAGCCTTACTAGGTGTCTGGAGAGGGTGAAAACAGGCTTCCCCACCCCTCCAGAAGCCCTCTGGAGGCCAAAAATGGCCCGTTTGCCAACTTCTGGATCGCGTGCCCACCAATATGGCTACGCGTGCCACCTGGATATAAGCTATTTGAGAGATAGGATTAAAATCCTGCCTCAGATGACTGTAAAATGATGAAATAATAAAATCCTGAATAGTGAGGCCACAGTTGGAATACGGAAAGGAGTTCTGGTCACCATAATACAAAAAAGATGCCAAGATTCTAGAAAGTGTGCAGAGAAGAGAAATAAAGATGATAAGGGGTCTGGAAGCTAAATAATATGATGAAACTTTGAGCGAGCTTGGTATGTCTAGCCTGTCAAAGAGAAGGATGAGCAACAGTGGTGGGATTCAGCCAATTCACACCTATTCGGGAGAACCGGTTGTTAACTTTCTAAGCAGTTTGGAGAACCAGTTGTTGGAAGAAGTCTTATTTTGTTTTTTTCTACTTTACAGGGCTAATCTTGTAAGGAAGGCAGGAAGTAAATATTCTGGTGGTGTTTCTAGCATAATCTTTATTGCCCTGCTTACAGAAACTGCCTCTCTGGTTAACCCTTATTACATTGTAACAGCTAAGGCGAAGCGCCCATTGATGTGAGTGATGTTGAGTTGGCCATGCCAATACGGTCATATGGCCACCAAGCTACGCCTACCCAGTTGGTCATTAGGGCAGAGAACTGGTTGTTAAATTATTTGAATCCCACCACTGCTTAGGGATGACATGATAGCTCTCTTCCAGTTTTTGAACCTCTTCACACAGAACAGGGAAGCAACTAATTCTCCAAAGCGCAAGAGGGACAGACAAGAAGTAATGGATGGAAGCTTATTAAAGAGAGATCCAACCTAGAACTAAGGAGAAATTTCTTGACAGTTAATCAATGGAATGGCTTTCCTCCTCAAATTATGGGTGCTCCTTCACTGGAGGTTTTCAATAATAGACGGGACAACCATTTGACCAAAATGATATAAGATCTCCTGCCTTGAGCAGGGGGTTGGACTAAAAGACCTCCAAAGTCCCTTCCATCCCTATGATTCTATGTTCCAAATTCTATCTAAATCTCAGATTGTAGGAAGCACAGTACTGCAAATAAATGACATGACTACAATATTTTAAATATATATTAAAATAAATTGAGAGAAGTTTCAACAATTTACAATATTGGATTACATCTGCGCATCTACGTACCATATGGAATTGATTTTAAAATATCTTTCTCACTTCCTCTGAAATCCTTAGGTATCATTAAGATCTATATTCAAATATTAGCATATCGGTTTCCCTACAGTCTTGCACTGGCACACTCTTAAATTACAATCCGTTCCTAAATCCCACACAATTCTTTGATTGAAGTTTCTAACAGATGATGTATTTGAAAATATATTATTATACCTGGAAGAACAACGAAGTCGAAATCAATTGTTTTTTTCTCCTTGCTGCAAACTTTTCTTCTGCAATTATTATTCACATGTCCATGTCTCAAAAGTCTATTCTCATTGGCAAATGAGACTATTTTGTGACAGAATTAATAACCTGGCATCAGAATGAAGTAGAAGGAACAGTATTAATCTGCATGTAAGAAAGTTTTCTGTTTTCTTTTATTTGTTTTGTTTCATTGGTTCTGGATATGAAAGGTTTTTAGATTTCCTCAGCATTTTTCATGTCTTACTATCTAGGTTCTAGTCAGGGGTGGGATTCTACTGGTTCAGACCGGTTCGGGCAAACCAGTTCACTCCGACGATCAGGTCGGCCTGCCCACCTGCTCCTGTGCTTTACTTACCTTTATCTTCTCAGCTGATTGGCACGGCAGAACGGATTGCCGTGCCTCAGCTGTGTTACTCCCAAGTGGTAACACAGAAGGTTAGTATTTGTTCTAAGCATGCGATCACCAAACCGGTTGTTAAACCAGCAGCATCTCACTACTGGTTCTAGTCACATAACATGCTAAAGTATATGTCTATGGAGATTCTCAGTCATCCAGATCATGGTTATCCCAAAGGTGCTTTTTAAAAAGACAACCAGACTTCCTTTGTTTTGTTTTTTTTCTTAAAGGCATTTCGCTTCTCATTCAAGAAGCTTCTTCAGTTCACGAAGAAGAGAAAAACGAAGTGCAGTTGCCTTTTGAAAAACCACCTTTGGAACAGGCTAAACTATAGTTTGCTTTATGTCAATTTAGTGATTAAGCCACAATTGATTAGATTCATTCACTGAACATCCGATGCTAAAAACCAAACAAAGCTTATTGTGGCTGCCCCTACTTTCAAATTTGAAGCAGCTGCTCAGGAGGAATTAGCTCGTAATTTCTTCCCTTGACTTTAACTGAAACATGGAAAGTCAGGAAGGCTGTAGACCACTGGGGAAAAGAGCATATCATGAACGACAAGAACCACATTTATCTTATTCACCCATGAACATTTTACTGTACCAAAATATTTTTCTTTAGGCAAAAGAGAGAGAGAGAGAGACAGAAGGGATTGTCAATATCTTCTTTGGGGAAAGAGAGTTATTCTCTCTCAGCCCAACTCACATCACAGGGGCATTGTTATGGAGTAAATAGGAGGAAGTACTAGGTATTTTCGCAACCTTAGAATAGAATAACAGAGTTGGAAGGGACCTTGGATGTCTTCTAGTCCAACCCCCTGCTTAGGCAGGAGATCCTACACCACTTCAGACAAATGGTTATCCAACATCTTAAAAACTTCCAGTGTTGGAGCATTCCCAACTTCTGCAGGCAAGTTGTTCCACTGATTAATTGTTCTAACTGTCAGAAAATTTCTCCTTAGTTCTAAATTGCTTCTCTCCTTGATTAGTTTCCATTCATTGCTTCTTGTCCTATCCTCAGGTGCTTTGGAGAATAGCTTGACTCCTTCTTCTTTGTGGCAGCCCCTGAGATATTGGAATATTGCTATCATGTCTCCCTAGTCCTTCTTTTCATTAAACTTGACCTATCCAGTTCC
This sequence comes from Ptyas mucosa, assembly GCA_012654045.1. Taxonomy (NCBI): domain Eukaryota; kingdom Metazoa; phylum Chordata; class Lepidosauria; order Squamata; family Colubridae; genus Ptyas; species Ptyas mucosa. Next base: position 11,579,348 of record WNWU01000034.1, read on the forward strand.
TGCAATCCTTCTCCATATGTTTTAGCCTCCAGTCCCCTAATCATCCAGTCCCCTTATTCATGTATAAATTTATTTATAATTATTACTTATAAAAATCATTTCAAATTTATATAAAATAATTATAAATTTATTTCTATATTCATTTCTATATTATTTATAAGAATAATAAAGAGGGGATTTAAAAGTAATAGCTAGATAGATGAGAGAGAGAGAGAGAGAGAGAGAGAGAGAGATGCAGATGGAAAGATATTTTACAGATGGAGGTGCATATGTTAATCCCATCTCTTGTCCTGATCTTTAAAAAACAGAACACAAGGCTCACTATGACAAATACAAAAAATGTTTTAGAATAAATCCTAAATTATAAGCTAAGCTTGATTTTTCTGGACATTTAAGTCTGATCTTAGTTATATTCTGAATGCAAGATCATTCTTGTTTCCTTTAATTTAGATATGCTTCATGTGGATAAAGGGGAAAAATAAGAGATTATTTTATCTGAATTTTCTTGATAGACATCTAAATCTGTCTTATTGTGAGTTTATGCCATCCTATTCTATAGTTCAATTTAAGGATCCCACAGAGCGGACTTATTCACCAAGTAGGGATCCTGACATAGACCAATCATATTTAGGTTAGAATTATCACCAGAAATAAATTTGCAAATTTAGAAAAATGCAGAAGTCCAAAGACATCTGGTGTGGAGTCAAATGAATTCACACTGTATAGCTGAATACCTGTTCGAATCAATCAGAATAGAGCTGGAAGGGACCTTAGACGTCTTCTAGTCCAACCTCCTGCTCAAGCATTTCTTTCTCCTTTTCTCCCTTTCTGTTTTTATTTTTGCCTTTTTCTCCCCCATCCCCCATTTGTGTGTGTGTGTGCTTTAAAATCTTGAACTCTCATGTTTTGCCCTATATTTCCCATTATTTCCCATTTCTTTTCTCTTTTTCTTATTTTCCCACTGTTAATCCCAGTGTAATCATTTTGTATTTCAAAGTCCTGGACTCTTCTATTTTGCCCTGTAATTCCTGTTATTTTCCACCCTTTTTTTCTCTTTCTTATCTTTCTACTGTTAATCCCAGTGTAATCTCTAAAAGCCTCCTTTTTATTGTTACTATCCACATAATAATTTAATTTTCCACAGTCAATCTCATTGTCTTTATCTTCTTCTTTATTTTCAATCTTGATGTCTTGCTTCTCTGTCGTTATTTTCTTGTCAGTTTGAATATGCTCTATCACAGTTTTTGGATCCTCAGGTTTCGATTCTCCATGTAACATTATAATTATTTCCCTTATTTCTGTTTTCCATGATGAATACATCATCTCCATCATTTCTCTAATTTCCTGCGCCATTTTATTCTTTCTAGGTTGGTATTATTCCAGTTTAAAAGTTTGTTGTATTCCTCTTCTTCTTCTTTTTTTTTTCAAAGTCAAGCCGCTTGCAGATAAAGAAATCCTCCCCAAAAATTTTCATGGCTGTTATCACTATTAAAGTTCAGAGTTTTCCAAAACAAAAGTTCCAAATTGCAATGTTCTTATTTCTCCTAAAGATGTCTCTCTACAATCCACAATTCCAACTGGCAGTCTAACAAAGTATCCATTTTGTTTCAATCCACGTTAAAAATCTTTACTAGTTTCTCTTTTCTTCTTTTTAACTTTGAAAATGCCAAATCAGTTTTATAGTCCAGTCCAAATTAAACATTCCTCTCTTCTTTTTTTTCTCTTTAGTACAGCACTTCTATTGCAGGGCTTAATTTCCAATTTCTCTTTTGTTTTTCTTAACATTCAAGAAAAAGAAAAAGAAAGGATCTGCTTGTTTTCTTTCCAATCCTTTAGTCAATTTTGGGGTTATTTCTTCTGATTTTTAAAGTTCTCCAAATATTTTTATTCAAAAGTCAATTTTCCTATTGGGTTTTTGTCAATTTAAATTTCTACTTCAAACATCTTTCCTTCCCCCCATGCCCGTTAGCCGATGTTTTTATGCTGGGGCTCTTTCAAGTTTAAAAATCTTTTTCTGTTATTTTGCCTATGAGTTGTCTGTCACCCAGCTTCAAAACTCCATTTCAGTCACCGCTCCTGCTCAATACTTAGCCTGGTTGCCCTAGTTTCTTGGCGGCTACAATGGCCACTGTTCCCACTGCCAAGTTGGAGAGAATTTCCTCTGACCTTTGAGGAACTTGCCTGTTCCTCTTGGTCTTCCGAGGTGCCTCTCCTTCTTCCCCATTCCTACAGGACAGTTCCAGTCCGAAGACCCCTAGGCAGTAGCTTGTCAATCCAGGTTTTCGCAAAGCTTATTGGAGTCTGCTAATTCCCTAACTGTCTCGCCGTGACGCTTCTGGTCACCCAGAACTTCTGAAGGCAAGCTGTTCCACTGGTTAATTGCCCTCATTGTTAGGAAGTTTCTCCTTAAATCCAAGTTGCTTCTGTCCTTGATTAGTTTCCATCCATTGTTTCTTGTCATGCCTTCTGGTGCTTTGGAAAATAAGTTGACCCCTTCTTCTTCGTGGCAGGCCCTCAAATACTGGAATACTACTATCATGTCACCCCTAGTCCTTCTTTTCTCTAGACTGGCCATGCCCAATTCCTGTAACCGTTCTTCATATGTTTTTGTCTCCAGGCTTTTCATCAGCTTCTTTGAACTTTTTCCAAAATCTCAACATCTTTTTTGTAATGTGGTGACCAAAACTGGATGCAGTATTCCAAATCTGGTCTTACTAAGACTTTATAAAGCGGTACTAATACTTCACATGATTTTGATTCTGTGCCTCTGTTTATACAACCCAAGATTGATTAGCTTTTTTGGCTGCTGTTGGCTCATGTTTAAGTGATCGTCCACTAGGACTCCAAGGTCCCTCTCACAGTTGTTTTTGAGCCAGGTTTCACCTACTCTGTACTTGTGCCTTTGATTTGCCTAGATGTAAAACCTGGCTTCTTAGAGAAGAGGACAGGATACTGGGAAAGTGGGAGTGGGAAAAATATCAGGGTTTGTTTGTTTGATGGCTGAAGACCATGCTACACCTTTAAAAAAAAAAACCATGGTTTGCAATTGGCAGGGAAGTGATGCAGAGTGGCTGTCCATATGTTGTGGCCCGTGCAGCTAGTAGCTGATTCAGACAACGAGGAGACTGGTGTGGTGCTGCGCCAGCAGCCTGTGCAGCTGGCACACGAGTCAGACAATGAGGAGGCTGGAGAAGATGTGGTGCCAGAGACGGGGATTCAGCCAGGGCCTTCAGAATCTCCAGAAGCTCCCTTAAGTGAAGAGGACGAAGAGGAGGAGCCTCTTCTCGATGCACGGGTGCACAAAGCTGCCAAAAGGCATCTCCTCAAGAGTAAGGCTTGGGGCTAATTGGCCACTCCCTTAGCCTATTTAAGGAGGAGCGCTGACTGAAGCAATTTGCAGGGAAAAACTTAGTTCACATACCTTCGTGTCTTGTCTTGCTTATCTTATCAGCTTTCTGCAAATTGCTTCTGGACACTCTGCCAACCATAGTAAGTTTTCAGTTATTATTCTTTGAATTCTTGGCGCTGTTAATGCAATTAATTAACAGCCATTGTTGTAAAAGACTGGTTTATTCAATAAACTAAGGTTTCAACGGACTTTGTGTGTGCTGCGTTCTTTGGGGTCCGTAGCTGGGGCAGAACACCATATTATAGATATGAGCAGAACAAAGACAGTTAGATTGGAAAGCTTCTATGTTTTTGGAGGAATAGGAGATCTTTCTTGTATTTAACTATTTTAACTTTAACTATTTTTTAAAATATTTTATTGTTTTGTATCACATATTCCATTTCTATGTTGAACAGTGTGTTTTCTAGGTGTTCAAAGTGTTAACATATAAACATCATCATAATCATTATAATCAGATACATATAAACATATATGCGATAATATCAATCGTTATTGAAAAGTATACTATCTTCCATTATATAACCATCAAAATATTTACCCATCAGTTTTTCTTTCTCATGTAGTCCATATTTCACATAAATCCACTCCTCTAACCTCAATAACTGTCAATTAACCATTTGTAGAATAGTATTATTATTATTATTATTATTATTATTATTATTATTATTTATATGCCGCCCTTCTCCGGAGACTCAGGGCGGCTTACAATGCGTTAAGCAATAGCCTTCATACTTTTGTATATTTTATACAAAGTCAGCTTATTGTCCCCACAAACCGGGTCCTCATTTTACCCACCTTAGAAAGGATGGAAGGCTGAGTCAACCTTGAGCCTGGTGAGATTCGAACTTACAGTAATTGCAGGCAGCTGAATGTTAAATGCTGCCTTGTAGGAGGCATTAGCCTCCTACACCACTCAGGCTCCTTGTTCCCTTGTTATAAAATATTCCAAGTTTTCTTTTCCTTTGATTTTTAAACAGGTAAAGCTAAAGGTTCCCCTCGCACATATGTGCTAGTCGTTCCCGACTCTAGGGGGCAGTGCTCATCTCCATTTCAAAGCCGAAGAGCCAGCACTGTCCGAAGACGTCTTTGTGGTCATGTGGCCGGCATGACTAAACACCAAAGGTGAACGGAATGCTGTTACCTTCCCACCAAAGGTGGTCCCTATTTTTCTACTTGCATTTTTTACGTACTTTTGAACTGCTAGATTGGCAGAAGCTGGGACAAGTAACCGGAGCTCACCCTGTTACACAGCACTAGGGATTCGAACCGCTGAACTGCCGACCTTTCAATTGACAAGCTCAGCATCTTAGCCCCTGAGCCACCACGTCCCTTTTGATTTTTAGGGTTATCCTATCCATTTCTCCAGATTCCAGATTTTTTTTATTATATTATCATCTGTAGGGGTTTCTAGATTTTTCCAGGATTGTGCATATACAATCCTGGCTGCTGTTAGGATATGTAAAATTAAATATGTATTGCCCTTATTATAGTTTCCTGAAAGCATGCCCAATAAGAAACTTTAACTTTCTATATATAATATAGTATATATACTATATATACTATATAGCAGGGGTGAAATGCTCCCGGTTCGGACCGGCTCGGGCGAATAGATAGTGATGGTGGTGGGTAGTTCGGAGAACCAGTAGCAAAAATCCCTGCCCCCGTCCCCCATGCCCAGCTGAGCCGCGCGATCATCAGAGTCTTTTTTTTTTCCTTTTAAATGGCTCTGACGAGCCAAGCTGAGTTGCCTGCCAATAAGGCAACTCAGTTTGGATCGCCAGAGCCATTTAAAAGAAAAAAACTTTTTTTCTTTTAAATGGCTCTGACGATCCAGGCTCTGACGATCCCAGCTGAGTTGCCTGCTGATCAGGCAACTCAGCTGGGATCGTCAGAGCCTTTTGAAAGCATTTTTTTTACATAGTTTTACATGTAAAAAATAGTTTTAAAAGTAAAAAAAAAATTGGCCATGCCCACCCAGTCACATTATCCTGCCACCAAGCCACACCCACAGAAACGGTAGTAAGAAATTTTAGATTTCACCCCTGCTATATAGTACAAACTTTATTGTATATGTTTCCTATTTTGAAAATCAGAGTGAACTCTGTCACTGATTTTCAACAATTACGATCAGAAAGAGGTTTGGGGCTCACCAAGGTAGCATCAAAAGTTTATCTTGGGTTGGGTGGTATCTTAAGAGGGATCATTCCACTGGACCATTAGGTTAAAGATCTCATTGTGATTGTGCAATTGTGACAAGGAAGCTTTCAGCACAACTCTACTGTAAATCAGCAGAAATGTTTTACTAACACACTAACACAGGCATACCTTTGTTTTGTGGACCATAAAACTCCATCCTAACATTTTAACATAGAAAGAGAGCAAGATTTAATCTACTTTAATCATTTCTGAAAATACAATTCAAGCCCAAGGATGGAAGGGAGAGACATAGCTACCTATAATTATGAGCACTGGATAAAGTTTCTCCTTTCTTCAATTTCTAAACAAAACATCTAATCCAGCATCTACCTTCTCTGCCTTCCTGTTAACTTACTTGGGCTTTTAAAAAAATCAATTATGATAAAAATAACTCCTTAGCTATTGATCTTTGTGCATTGAGTCACCTCTGCTTTTACACATTTTCTATCAGAACATGCTACCACTCAATTTTTTTTCAGAGATAGTTTATGCACACCAAGATATGACTCAATTATGGGGGCCTCGTTTAATTAGGAACAAAGGACAACATTATACTTACTAATGAGGAAAGATCCTTAGAAAGTATGGGCAGTCAACATGTGGACCATCTCCAAATTAGTATTTGGTTTCAAACAGATTATGACCTTCCATATTCAAATTTACCTATTTTGTCATATTTGGTTAATTTTAGCAATATCAATAGCACTTAGACTTATATACCACTTCATTGTGCTTTACATCCCTCTCTAAGCAGTTTACAGAGTCAGCATATTGCCCCTAACAAACTGGGTCCTTGTTTTACTGACCTCGGAAGGATGGAAGGCTGAGACAACCTTGAGCCATTGAGGATCAAACTGCTGGCAGTTGGCAGAATTAGCCTGCAATACTGCATTCTAACCACTATGCCACCACAGTTCATTATTTATCAAATCTTTTCTCTACTCTTTCCATCCCTTCCTCCAGTTTATAACACTAGGCTTATAAATATTATATTTTGAATATAATATTCAAAAAAAGTAAAACAAGAGGCCAATCAAATAATTTCAACAAAACAACTACACAATAGGCAAGAATTAACTAGCAATCTCCTCCTTCTGAATATTCTGATATTTATTGTTATATATGTTGTATATATATTTATTGATGTATATATTGTTAAGGTCAACATTCTATACTATTTCTTTGGAAGTAAGCTTTATTGAACTTCATGGGACTTACTTCCAAACAGAAATGGATCAAGAGCGCATTCTACGTTCACATATTGAGCTGACTGTGACTTAGTTAGCATGCATTCAATTACATTGCATCAAAGCCAAATGTTAAACAACCCATGTGAAGAAGTGGAAGATGGTACTAAAAATCTCTTTGGGGGACTTCTGACTCATTAAGAGATTGATGCAGTCCTGGCCAAAAATAGAACTTTACTTCTTTTGTACTAACTATTGAGCTCCGATGAAAACCGTTTCAGGCAATGCAGAATTGTCTTTTCGAAAACAAGCAAATCTCTGCTTGAAGATGTGGGTAACCATAGGCAACAGTTAATGATGGTACTGATGTTTAAACATATACAGACACATAAACACAAAACCAGCGGTAGCATCTGCAACAAAATTGTTTCCAAAGAACTGGTACTGCGATAACTCTAAAAAAAAAAAACCCTATCACCTTATAAGGATTCTGAAATAATATGCTTTCAATAGTCTCCTTTCTTGGGTTTATTGGTTGTTAAAATAATCTATATCAATAACTCAGAATGTATTATCTATCTATGAATGGATCGGCCTTCCTCACTAGATTTTGGAAAGCAATATCCCAATGAATTTGGGAAGGCACCATTCACTGCATCACCATCATCATCATCAATAGAGTTGGAAGACACCTTGGAGGTCTTCTAGTCCAACCCTCTGCTCAACCAGGAGAACCTATACCTGTGTTGGCAAACCTATGGCACACATGCCGGAAGTGGCACACAAAGCCATTTTTTCCAGGCACGCGAGCCGTCACCAAACTCACCTGAAACTGTGCATGTGCGTGTGCCCCACCTAGTGTTCAGGCCTCTGGTGCGCATGCACACAATTTGGGGGACCCAGCTTGTCTTCGGAGCTTTGCTGTGCATGCGTGCGTGTTTGCGCATGCACGTGAGATTGTGCAGCATTTGCATGCATGCATTGCATGCACAAAAGCTGCACACATGCATGTATGGTGAGATTGCGCATGCAGTGCATGATAGTGCGCTTGCGTGAAAGCTATGTGCATGCGTAGAGTGTGCAGTTGCACGCACAGCCCATGGGGAGGAGCCGCGCGTTACCGCGGATGTCATGCGAGGGCGCGAAGCGTGTTCTTGTTCGGCGCTCAGTAAGTAAAAGGTTCGCCACCACTGACCTATACCATTTCAGATAAACGGATGTCCAATCTCTTTTTAAAAACTTCCAGTGATGGAGCATCCACAGCTTCTGAAGGCAAGCCATTTCACTGGTTGATTGTTTCCACTGTCAGGAAATTCCTCCTTAGTTCTAGATTGCTTCTCTCCTTGGTTAGTTATTATTAGCAAATAAACTATTGGAAGCAGTATGCATTTCTGGAGAAGAAGAAAGCTTGCTTTAGATCAAGACTTGGTCACATCAAGGCTGGACTATGGCCATGTGGATCAACTTTGCTTTCTGTGGCTCAGTTTCAGCTAGTTCACAATGAAACATCCCACTTGGACACAGTAGAAAGGACTATATCACGCCCTATTTAGATTTGTTGCCAATAAGATTCACGGAACAATTCAGAATGCTAGTTGTGGCTTATAAAATCAATGAAGCTTAAAAGACCAGCTCTTCTCAGATCATCCTTAGTGTAACTTAAGACCTTCATGAATCTATTGGTAGATTCCAGATTAATCAGAATGCATGCCTCTTTGTAGCTTGCAATAGTTGTGAAGAGAGTTCTGGAAACTCTTATGGGAAGTTTGTATAGCAATATTCAATAGCAATGGTGTCCAACCTTGGCAACTTCAAGTTCCGAAGATCTGTGGATTTCAACACCCAAAACTCTCCAGCTGCAAAATCCCCTCTATTCAGTACTTATTAAAGAAGCATATGAAAATAAATGAGGCAAAAATAATTTATTGGCACTCCTCAGCATGTAACTGATTTGCAGCCCCTGCCCTGTCGTTTGAGATCTGCCCTTCTATCCTTCTAGATAGCACTCAAGGCCCAGCTCTTCCCTCACGCGTTGGGATACAGCGAGATCAGGGTGAAATGAGAAGATGGGTATGTTCCATCAGGGAAGTGTGGTTGTGGCCCCAGATTCTTCTGTTTTCTGTTTTATTGCTGTTGGTTTTAGATTGTTTTATTGGCTGTAAGCCTCCCAGAAGTGCTTTAAGATGGGCGTCTACCCAAATGCCTTAAATAAATAGGTGGTAACGATAAAAAGCTGACCATAAAACTGAAATTCTGTTTTTGAAATCAATCCCAGCATTGGGAGAGGGGGTTTCTGTATTGCATTGCAATGTAACAAACCAGAGGGCTGTGGAATGTCATTTTTCAAAATACAAACTCCTTTTTCTTCTTCATCATCTTCTTCTCACGAATGTTTCCTCTTTTAGGCACCAAGAGAAGGCACGCAATGAAACTGAGATCCAGGAATGCCTCTCTGTGGGAGAAATCTGTCACTACACAGCTTGAGAAGCTAGGATCTAATGAAGGCTTTCCTGATATAGGAAAGCCTTCATTATATATATATAGGAAATATATATATTTCCTGGTATACCTTTTCTGATATAGGGAACACTCAATATTAAGAAGAAAAAAGAAGGAAATCCTTAGGAAAAAGAGCTTAAAACTGTCCCGCTTCAAAGAGCCAATACAAACACCTGTTCCAAAGAAATTTGTTTAAAAGCACCATAATTGCTGCATTTTTATTCATCTGTTTGTTTATTCAAAGCATTTTTAAACCGCTAAGTCCACAAAGATTTTTTTTTGTGGTTTACAAAGCTGCATAAAGCCCTAAAGACTATTTTGAAAAAGATACAAATATATCCACCCCTAACTGGTGCCTGGTGAAGCTATTCCTTGCTGTCCCTCCATTAAGTGTCCTATGGAATATCTCAGTCTTAACTGCCCTTCAAAAGGCTGTCAGAGCGGAAAACTTTTCAGTAGTAAATTATTCCATAAAAGTACCGTGTTTCCCCAAAAATAAGACTGGGTCTTATATTAATTTTTGCTGCAAAAGACGCATTAGGGCTTATTTTCTGGTTAGGTCTTATTTTGGGGAAAATACGGTACTAAATGCATCCGTCTGGCTGACCACCTTAACTGGAGCTTATTTTGAGGGTAGGGCTTATATTACGAGCATCCTGAAAAATCATGCTAGGACTTACTTTCGGGAAAACAGGGTAGACGTATTGTACTCTTGACACACACCTCCTCCCATAAGTCATCATTTGAATTGCTTCAGAGTCAGCAAGCAAAAATTAATTGTAGATAATTACAAAAGACACTATTCCAGTCATCTCTAGAGGCCCTCCTCAAGTACAATCAAGACCTAAGCAAATTGGAGTGATATAATCAACAAAATAGCACCCTAAGATTTCACACTAGCCCCCAAGGAAAGCTTTGTGCTTCCTGCCCCAACGAAAGACAAGGATTGTCTTAAAATAAGCATGTTTTATTGCCCTTTTTACCACTCTGTAGACTTAAATATAATTTCTTCCTCATGTCTAATCAAATTAACTCCTGATCTTTCTCCATTGGGGCTTCAGAAATCTCTTGTGCCACTTTATCCTCCAAATTTCTTTAGGAGAAATCCTTAAAGAGAAAAGCAATATCAGGTTCTGTGGTAGCTTTTATACATTGAAGATCAATCAGGCACACAAAGGGAAGCCATCAAATAGTTGGAAACATCCCCAAGCATCCTCTGGAATCTATCTGGATCCATCAGACATCTCTCAGCAGTAATAAGTCTCCTAGCAACCAGGAGGCCTTTACCAAAGGTCTACCTCTTGCATCTTCAAACCTTGTATCGCTTGCTTTGAGGTAGATACCAGATGAAATGTTATGACTACCAGTTTGGCAAAATCTGAGGGACCCTGGGACAAACCCATGGTAACTCTGAACTGCTGAAACATCCTGAAGTCTCACCATTCGTGGAGGTTGTCTACTACCTGCATAGAAATACTGCAATCCTGTGTAGACAAGGCCCAAGGAGTTGAATATAACTAACTCACAGATTTACCTGATTAAATTCAGGCATTCCACTTCTTCAGGTCCACAATAGCGTATCTAAGGTTTAGGAAATGAAATTCTTGCGACATCGTCATGATAAATGATGCTGAGTCGCCAATAAACTACAGAAGATTTAGATTAGCTTTTTTTAATAGCTGAACCGACTTTTACAGTTTGAAACTGAAGATGTTATTGTCACATTTTCCAAGTTTCAAAAAGCAATAGATATGTAAATTCTTTGAAAATGATATAGAATGATTATTTAAGTTTGTAAACAGCCGGTATGCGAGACTATTCCTGTTCAGCTTTTTAGTAATCAGGTAAGTTGTAAAGCCGTGGATATAATTTATCCAAATTTCAGATAGGCGTTTGAAAAAGTACCCCACGAACCTCTAACTAGCATGCTTGTAAAAAATGGGATGGATGCCACATCTATTAGAGGGGTCATCAGCTGTCTTTGTGATGCCCATGAATAAAACTAGAATACAGGTAGTCCTCAACTTACAACAGCTCATTTAGTGACTGTTGAAAGTTCCAACAGCACTGAAAAAAGAGACTTATGACAATTTTTCACACTTACGACCGTTACAAACTTCTCCGTGGCCACATAATCAAAACTCAGATACATGGCAATTGACTCATATTTATGACAGTTGCAGTATCCCCGGGGTCATGTGATAACCTTTTGCGACCTTCTGATGACAAAATCAATGGGGAAGCCAGATTCACTTAACAACCATGTTATTAACGTAACACCTGCAGTGATTCATTTGACCCATGTAGTAAGATAGATTGTAAAATGGGGTAAAATTTACTTTACTCACTTAGCAATAGAAATTTTGGGCTCCATTGTGGTCGTAAGTCAAGGACTACCCGTATTCTTATCTGTTGTCCCCTCAAAATGAAATGTAGTTGCTTTCAAAAGGACTTCCACTTCACTAGTGCAAAAAGCATCCTAGGACTGAAACCAGAGAGGTCATTTCAACAGAACCATTTAAAACTTTGCTTTTCATGTGATTTTCAGGAAACAGAATGGCCTTCTGATTTGGACACTAGCCAAGCACAAGGAGTTCTTGGCAATTCCTAATTGTAAAAAAAGTTTCAGTGAAGGCCACTATTATTCAATTAGATATATATCCTGGACAAGTATTTCTGGCAATAGAGATGAGATTTCAGTTTAGATACAGCTGACAGGCCTTGCAATTAGCTGATGAAAACTGGGCAACCATAAAGAAAAGATCTGAATCCATCATACATCCTGTCTACACAGATTACTTTACATTTAAATATCTTAATTAAGACAGAACAGTTGGTTAAATCAAATTGCTTATGGTCCTCTAAGACAGACACATGCCTATTGACATTTTAAAAGATTAGTATCAATAAATCCTTCGTTTTTATTCTACCTAAAATTAAATAAGAGTCATGTTTGATGGAAGTCAAGCCAATAGCTGCTTTGGATCATTAATCATCATCAAAATATCTATGAGTAGATTTAGAAGCCCCTTATTTCAGCATAAAAATACCAAGGGAGGAAGGGGGAAGTACATGGTGCAGCCAATGAATTGTGGCAAAGGACATCTGAGTCAATCTTTAATGCTAGAAATTTCCATTCTCAGATCCTATAGATGTGTTGGACTACAACTTCCATCCTTCTCCAGTCAAGGTTGGCCACTGAGGAGACCCACACATGCTTAGGGGAAATCTTCTCCCCATCCCCAAATATAAAGCATCTGCCAAAAGAGATTTCGAAGAGTGACAACAACCAAACTGGGATGCTTTCGAATGTTTACAAGGAATGCTGGCCATTTTAGCCCCGAGGCTCTTGTTCAGAGTGTATTAAAAATGGAATTTTTAAAAAACAGAAAAGAAATTGCAAAGATGTCTCAGTATCCTATGAAAAGCCCTGAAGAAACACATCAAAGAATGTTGTCATGAAGAAGTCTTTTTCCTACAGTGGTTAAGTACAGTTCTGACAGGTTCTGGAGAACCGGTAGCGGAAATTTTGAGTAGTTCGGAGAACCGACAAATGCCACCTCTGGCTGGCCCCAGAGTGGGGTGGGAATGGAGATTTTGCAATATCCTTCCCCTGAGTGGGGAGGGAATGGGGATTTTGCAATATCTTTCCCCTGCCATGCCCACCAAGCCACACTACGCCCACCAAGCCACACCCACAGAACCGGTAGTAAAAAAAAATTGGATTTCACCAGTGGTTAAGTAGTTTTCTTTGGAAAGATTACAAGCAAGATGAGACTACAGTAGAAAGACACCGTTGTTTTGGAACGGTTAGGAAGCTGAACTATATCCTTGGAAGTATATTGTTTTCTGGCTGTCACCGAAGGCCTTCTCTTCTGTGAGTGCATCTAATCTTCTCTTTTAATACTGTCCTAATTGGTAGCCATTGCTTGACATTTCCACAGCAAATTCCATAACTGAGTTTTGTGTTGCAGGGAAAAAAAATCATTATTTTTCTCATTCTCCATCTCTTAACATTCAGCCTCACTGGCTCTACTGTTATCTCCTACGTAAGGAAGGCATCATGTGGCAACCGGAAGATGGTGTTTTTAAACCCCCTTTTCAGCCAACCATGGCTACTACAATGGTTACTATTCAGCTTCCCTCCTCCCCCAATTTAGAAGATTAGCAGTGCCTTTTCTTTCTGTTAGTAAATTATGCCTACCGCAGGCTTAATACAGCGATACTAATGTTTAATCCCTTTGCCAACATTGAACTAGTATAAATAAGCATCTTTTTTATCTAAGCAGGGTTTTTTTTCATTCCACTGATCTGGGGTTGTGTACCACGCATCCTCTTCACAGGTTGCTGATTTCCTCAGAGAAATCTAAAAGGTTAATAAAATAAAACTTGATGTTTGAAGAAACCAAACTGATTGTACTTTGGCAAACATGTAACCCTAGCAAAGCTAAAGCTAACTGGCTTAAATTAAAGTTAAGCTAATTTTGCTGATTTTTTTCCTCCCACGGGATTCCTTTTAAAAAGCAGTTAGATGCGCATCACTATTCCCTTGATGCGGAGGCTGATCTTAGGGGCTTAGGTGTTACAGTATGGATATTTATAAAGCAACACCATACTGTATTGACGAGATGCTTGGTTCTGGTGGGGGGGAGAAATTGTCCCCCTCAGAATGGGCTCACAATTTGGGTGTCCTCCTAGACTCACAGTTAAGGTTAGAGCAACATCTGACAGCTGTGGCTAGGGGGACCTTTTCACAAGTTCGCCCGGTGCACCAATTGCGACCCTACTTGGATCGGAAGGCTCTCCTCACAGTCACTCATGCCCTTATCACCTCACAGTTAGATTATTGCAACGCGCTCTACATGGGGCTACCCTTGAAAAGTGTTCGGAGACTACAGTTGGTCCAGAATGCAGCCACACGAGCTATCGTGGGTGCACCTAGATACACTCACCCGCGAGCTGCACTGGCTTCCTATTGGTATCCGGGCACAATTCAAGGTGTTTGTTATTACCTTTAAAGCCCTACATGGGTCAGGGCCAGGTTATCTTCGAGACCGACTTCTACCACATAGCTCCCAGCGACCGGTAAGATCCCACAGAGTTGGTCTCCACCGGTCCCATCAGCTAAACAATGCCAGCTGGCAGGCCCGCAGGAGAGGGCCTTCTCTGTGGCTGCCCCAGCTCTCTGGAATCAGTTACCTCCTGAGGTCCGGACCACCCCCACCTTATTGGCCTTCCGAAAAGCAGTGAAGGCCTGGCTTTTCTGGCAGGCCTGGGGCCGTTGATCTCGCTGTTGCGATCTTGTGAGATCCAGCCATGAATGGTGTAAATGGGTTTTAATGTTTTAATTTTTAAATGTTTTTATAATGGTTTTTTTTTAAAATGCATTGTAAGCTGCCCTGAGTCTCTAGAGAAAGGCGGCATATAAATTGAACTAATAAATAAATAAATGCTGTGCCTCAAACAGTGCTTCACACAGAAACTTACTGAGCCTAAGTTGATTTATTTAGATTGCCTTGATGATGGGGGTTTTGTGTCTATACAAAATCCGCATTTGTTGGTTGGAACAAAGAGGTATTTACACACTGTCTTGATTTTTTTTTTAACAAAATAATTTTATTGTGTTTATTAACCACCCAATCCCAATTGCAGTGGGACAACTCGCCACAGCCAACTTGCTGCAACCAACTCGCTATGATCAATTCACCACAGGACAGCTCTCCACGATACAGTCAACATGAGATAACTATAATATTATTATTAATAATATTAATAATAATACTAATAATATTAAGAGAGAAATAGGTCTAAAGCAGGGGTGAAATCCAGCAGGTTCTGACAGGTTCTGAAGTACCGGTAGCAGAAATTCTGAGTAGTTTGGAGAACCGGTAGCGGAAATTTTGAGTAGTTCGGAGAACCGGCAAATACCACCTCTGGCTGGCCCCAGAGTGGGGAGGGAATGGGGATTTTGCAGTATCTTTCCCTTGGAGTGGAGTGGGAAGGGAGATTTTGCAGTATCCTTCCCCTATCACGCCCACCAAGCTACACCATGCCCACCAAGCCACGCCCACAGAATTGGTAGTAAAAAATTGGATTTCACCACTGGTCTAAAGTACAGTTATCTTGTGTTAAGTTGGCCACAGAGAGTTGTCCCACAGCGAGTTGACAGTGGCAAGTTGGCTGGATTGAATTGGCTGCAGCAAGTTGTACTAGGCTAAAATGATCTAACACACTGCAAAAATCAACCCCAAAAAACCCAGGCCCTTAGACAAATAATAAACATTTAGAAGTCGTCAGTATTTAATAGAAGCTCTTCAAAGCATGCTTCGGTCTAAATCTTGAGGTTACACATTCCTTTACCAGCTGTCATTTTACATTCAGTGAGTTTATAGGAATGCTGAAATGGATCTCATCCTGGCCATGTTTGTTTTAGTTTGTCAATAAACAGCTTGAATGAGAGAATTTAAATGGCACACTACAAATGGAATTTGGCTGCATTTAAAAACTTAACGTTCTCCATCACCCCTCAGGTTTTAAACTTGAGTGGCATAAGAGAAATACAGATTTTTTTCCCCCTTTTTTCAAAAGAAGTATTACTAATGAGAATCACATGCGTCTAGATCAGGGCTGAAATCCAGCAGGTTCTGACAGGTTCTGGAGAACCGGTAGCAGAAATTTTGAGTAGTTCGGAGAACCGGCAAATACCACCTCTGGCAGGCCCCAGAGTGGGGAGGGAATGGAGATTTTGCAAGATCCTTCCCCCAGGAGTGTGGAGGGAATGGGGATTTTGCAAGATCCTTCCCCCAGGAGTGGAGAGGAAATGGGGATTTTGCACTATCCTTCCCCTGCCACGCCCACCAAGTCATGCCCACAGAACCAGTAGTAAAAAAATTTGAATTTCACCACTGATCTAGATGGCATCAGTTTCACACTTTTTTTCTAAAAATGTAATTTCTCCTTGCTGTTCCTTTAGCAAGATAGACTGTGACTTATTAAACAGTGCTCCCCAATTCCCTCCCCCCCTCCAAACTCCAAAACAATGTGTTATCTAGCATAAATGAATAGACAACTGGCTATTTTCTTCACCAAGTCTTGGAAGGAAAATTCAGAACCACAAGACCAATACTGTCAGAAAAGAGAGTTCCAAATTAAATTGCATCCAAAAAGTTCCAAATTAAATTTGCATTCAAGAACCTTGGAAAAGAAATGGGTTGCTGACGTAAAGGATTTGTAATGGACCATGGGTTTTACACCCACCTCCCTGTTTCTAATTTAATCCTGTTTGGTGATGATAAAAAAAAAAGTAGCAATCAAAAACTAGCTAATACCTGTGAAATGACTTGATGCTCTGAAGCCACTTTTTGGCACGCAGGTATCCACATCAGCGCTGTGACTCTTAGAGCATAAGCCAATAATTAACTACCTGTGACAGTTGGATTTCCTGATCTCAGGATTGTTTGCATTATGAAAATAGGCTGGCTTAGTTTGCCTCTGCCAGATCTGCATCATACGTCACAGAATTGGAGGTTATCCAGTAAGACATTTTGTGTGTAAAAGCCAGCAACATGGCATTTTAAACAGGTGCATCGTTTTCAAAACACCAGAGAATCACATTTGATTCCTTGCTAGAAGGTCTCTTAGACATTAACAGCTGAGGCCACAGATAAAATGATGTCCATCTTCCACAAGTCAGCAATCTGTCCGTGCGCCATATGCTCAGTCTTGGGTGTGATTGCAGTCCCAGCCCGCCAGTTTCTTTTAATAAAAACGTATTTGTGTTTCTGAAAACACTGGCATTCCCCTCAAGCCTGCTGTCATCTTTCATTCAACTGCAGATGGTGCAGCTGAACTACAAAAGAGTGGAAGGAATTTTTCATTAATGGAACCCAATACTGGCGGGAAATCATAAGTCCAAGGGACTCACACCACGCGAGGAGCATTTTCTTATCAAAAGCTATAACCCGGAAGCCTCTGGCTGTGCAAGAGAGACCCCCAGGGATCCCAGTGCAATACAGAAGGGCTGAAAATCCACACAAAGGCTCCCCCTAATTTGTAGTTCCCACCATCCCAAATGTGGGGCCTCTCCTCACTCACAGTGTGAGGGAGCAAGGTCATAACTGCTAGGATTATGGCTCTTCGGCCATTTGCCTACTACTCCCTCTTCACTGTGAACACTAAGATTGCTATGACCCTTGGCTTGCCCTGTTTGAGAGCTCCTTCTCAGCCAAATAGAGGAGACCCATGGTGGCACAGTTGTTAGGATGCAGCACTGCAAGCTAACTCTGCCCACAGCCAGGAGTTGATCCTGACCGGCTAAAAACTGACTCATCCTTTCGAGTTCAGAAAAATGAGGACCCAGATTGTTGGGGGCAATATGCTGACTCTGTAAACTACTCAGAGAGGGCTGTAAGGCACTATGAAGCGGTATATAAGTCTAAGTGCTATTCCTATTCAGAGGTGGTATTCAGCCGGTTCAGACCGGTTCGCCCAAACTGGTAGCAGAAATCGCGGGTAGCCCTACCTACCTGCCCCGGCTCTATGCCATCCTATTTAGACACATTTTTGAGGCTGGATGTGTGCATAGACGGGGTAGGGAAAGTAAGTGAATACCACCCCTGTTCCTATTGTTATCCATTTTGCTTGGCCGAACTGGCAAAATGTATAATCAGTAGGATCAAGTAGACTTCTCCGGCATTGCGCAGTGACGCCGTGATGGAACATATGTGTCTATCATTTGTAGGCAAGTTGTATACCTGTTGCAGTTATACGTCTGCGAATGTTAACGTTCTGGCTTGGGGGACTCAAACAGCAAAGCACGAAACAGGAAGTTGGATCAACCAATCTGCATGGAGGTCATGCACCTTCGCACAACACACAGCTGGAATTTGGGAGGTGTTTGTATCTGCCCATCTGTGGCCATCTGTAACCTACACTCAACACCTTCGCAGTGCAGGTATGCAGCAAAGGCCATGAGCAACGCTAAATCAGCCTTAACTCCTAATGTGTGTGTGAATGAGACAACTTATTTTGATCTGGGCCTCTGGTCAGCTGGCAGCCTGCTTAAACCCTCTCTTCTTATTTCCCTCAGTCCATCTCGGTTTGCTCTTGTCCAATATCCTACAGTCCAGGGATGGGTTCTACTTACCTTTACTACCGTTTCACAACAGGAGCATGCAAGCGCTTGCTTCTGTGCGTGCACAAAAGCTTCTACGCATGCACAGATTGTCAATTATGACATCTGGGTGGGTGGGCGGAGCCTCCCGCCACTTTTACTACCGGTTCTAAAGAACCGGACAAAACCAGGAGCAACCCACCACCGCTACAGTCGCTAAAATGGGCAGGGAGCAATTCTCCTCTTGGGTAATCCTTGCCAGCCAAGAAAATTATACCCTGTACGACTTATTCTTTCTCCAGTATTGTTCAGAGCTGCAGAATATAATTTGGGGGTTTTTGCACATTTGAAACCCCTGCTTTGGTCATATGCTAAATCTAGTCAGCAAGGTTCTTCTGATTCCTGGCTCTCATATCTTCAATTTAATTGTGGTTTTGCAGAAACCATTATTAATGCTTGTTTTTTTCATGGAAAGTGAGCAATGGCAAATTACAGGTAGTCCTCAGCTTATGGCCACAACTGAGCCCAAAATTTTGCCCCACTTAATGACCTTTCTTGCCATAGTTGTTAAGTGAAACCCTGCAGTTGTTAAATTAGTAACACTGTTGTTAACCTAACCTTCCCAATTGACTTTCCTTGTCCAAAGGTCGCAAAAGAGGATCATATGACCTGGAGCCAGGGGTGAAATGCTTCTGGTTCAAACCGGATCAGGCAATCCAGTAGCGATTGTGGCTGGTGGTTTGGAGAACCGGTAGCGATGGCAGCGCGAGGCTCTACCCACCCACCCAGGTGTCATTACTTCCTGGTTTTAACCAGGAAGTAATGTGTTTTCTACCCTCTGTGCATGCACAGAAGGTTTTGCACATGCGCAGAGGGTCTGGCGCTCATGTGATGCGCAGCGCATGCACTTCCGAATCGGTAAGGAAGGTAAGTAGATTTCACCCCTGCCTGGAACACTGCAACCGTCATTAATATGAGTCAGTTGCCAAGCATCTGAATTTTGATCACATGACCATGGGAGGCTGCAACAAGTGTGAAAAATGATCATAAGTCATTTTTTCCAGTGCTGTTTTGACTTCGAACAATCACTAAATGACCTGTTGTAAGTCAAGGACTACCTGTACTTGGGGAATTATGGCTTTAAGCCACCCAAACTTCTGAAGGGAGGATTCAAGCCTCTAACATTTCTGGGTCTTGATTCTAAACCAGGGCATTTTTAAGATTCTGAGAATTCCAGAGACAAAATGTTCCTCCGAACACTTTCAAATTAATACACACTCCTAAGTATCCTAGTAAATTTACCTCAAAAGTAAATTTACCCCAAACGTCTACCAAAAGTGGTAGACTTCAAGTTCGATAATCCTTAATCATGCTCAAGAATCTTAAGAATCAAACTGCTGCATGCTAGGAGAACACCAGTTCATTGGTATTTATTGTATTTTTTTTTCTGTCATATTATTAACAATAATATTCTCCGAGAGGACTTTGCCTTAAAACATGAAATGCAATTTAAATGCGGTATTTATTTAATTAAGTCACCCAAAGCGCATTTCCATATTCCAGCTTTTGTTAGAACATTCTAGAAGATGCACTGGACATCCCCATAAACTCTTGATGTCCAGCAAAGATGAAAACAGCAGCCCAGTTTCATTACCCAGTTTATAGATGGTACATTTCAAGTCTCTTCTTATTCGGTCTCAGCGGGGGGGTCCTCTGCTCTGATTACTTTTAATTGGGAGACCCAGGATACCAACCCCCAAAGACAATAATTTAGTTTGTTTAGCAGATAAGGCTCCTAATGAGCAATTAAAATAATCAACACTCCAGGAATAATTTAGAACCAAGTAAGTGTCCCCTTGGAAATCATGTTTAGTTTTTGGCAGTTTTAGCAAAGAGGAAACTCATAGAAGTTCCCTGCATTTGTATTTGTATTTTTATTTTTAGTCTATGGCCACTGGGAGAAATATCCTTGCTGGTACAAATGGTTTAACTGCAAACGCACTTAAGTCCTTCACCAACTTTATCTTCTACACACATATAATTACGTTCTCAATTTGCTAGAAAAGAAGGAGCTGAACCGGATTGGCTTAAACTAAGCAAGCTATGGGTTAGGGGCAGGGGTGGGGAACAATGGCCATTTTATGACTTGCGGACTTCAACTCCCAGAATTCCTTGAACCAGCCATGCTTCTTGGAGGTCTGTCATAACGTCAGATGGTCGCTAAGCGATAGATCGTAACTCGAGGATTACCTATCTGGATACTTTGATTGTAAGTATTTTGGAATTTAGCAACAATCATGTTTATATAAAGGTGTTGAAAATCCATGCTGGCTCAGGAATTCTGGGAGTTGAAGTCCACAGGTCATAAAGGAGCCATCGTTCCACACCTCTGCCTTAGGGCCTCATATTTTAATCAGGCCTTTCAACATTTCAGATTTTTTGTTTAAATCTGTTAATTTTATTATAATTTCATATATGAAACTCTCCATAAATTAAGCAACCCTGCATGGGTCACATAACCGGCACCCATTCACTGATTTAAGATAAGTTTTGTTTCTGTGTGCAATCCAGTGGTGGGTTGCTACCGGTTCACCGCAGGTCAGGCGAACCTGTAGCGGCGGGGGTGGGAGGCTCCGCCCACCCACCCGGAGCACGTGCACGAGTGAACCAGTAGCAAACTAAATTGAAACCCACTACTGGTGCAGTGGTGGGTTGCCCCTGGTTCGCACCGGTTCTATAGAACCGGTAGTAAAACCAGGGGGAGGCCCCGCCCACTGACCCTGATGTCATGAAAACGCTTCTGCACATGCGCAGAAACTTCTGCGCTTGTACAGAAGCGAGCGCGTGCACGCGGCCCCATTGCAAACCGGTAGTAAAGGTAAGTAGAACCCACCCCTGTACTGGTGCATTCACATCTTCTGTTTAAAAGGGATCCATCACTAGCTTGTTATGCACTGTGGTAGCATTCTTTGCCAAGTACAGTTACACACCTTTATTCTTTTGACAACTCTTTCTCATGGTGGCTGCTTAGCTCCAACAACTGCTTCCTGTTGGGGCCCTAAGGAGCTTGGGCAGGGAAGTGAGGAGTGGCTGGCAAGGGAGGGGCAAGTAGAGGCAGGCGAGGCACCCCTCAACGCGAGTGACATTGAGTTGGCCACACCCACCCAGTCACATGACCACCTAGCCACACCCACCCAGCTGGTCATTAGGCAGATCATATTAATGGTCCGTGGGATTTTAAATTATGAATTTAGTGGTCCCTAGTGGACACTTAGTGTCTCTACAGCTCTCCATAGCTTAAGCTCTACAACTTCTCAACCAGGATAACTTCAAGAAGTGTCGACTTCAACTCCCAGAATTCCCCGGTCAATATTCTAAGAATTGAAATCCACACATCTTAAAGTTACCAAGTTTGACAAAGACTGCCTGCTTCCTTCTCAGAAGGTTACAAAAGGAATCGCATGACCCCAGGACTTGCAACCGTCATAAATATGAACCAGTTGTCAATCATCCAAATGTAAATCACATGACCATGGGGATGCTGCAATGATCATAACTGTGAAAAATAATCTTAAATAATTTTTTTCAGTGCCGTTAAGTCACTTTTTTCAGTGCCGTTGTAACTTCAAACGGTCACTAAATGAATCTCGACCGGTAGTCAAGAACTACCTGTGCAGTGTTTAAAGAATGGGAGAATATCAAACTTCACTATTGTCTTAATGGAGTTTATCTAAATTTCAAAATACAATCAAAGTATCTGGATTGGCAGTTCAGAGGTTCGAATCCCTAGTGCCGCATAACGGGGAGAGCTCCCGTTACTTGTCCCAGCTTCTGCCAATCTAGCAGTTCGAAAGCACGTAAAAAATGCAAGTAGAAAAATAGGGACCACCTTTGGTGGGAAGGTAACAGCGTTCCGTGCGCCTTTGGCATTTAGTCATGCCAGCCACATGACCATGGAGACATCTTCGGACAGCTCTGGCTCTTCGGCTTTGAAACAGAGATGAGCACTGCCCCCTAGAGTCAGGAACAACTAGCACATATGTGCGAGGGGAACCTTTACCTTTATCGTCTTATACCCAAATCAGTGATTCACATATGCGTATGAAGCTTCACTTATCCAGTAATGTTATGCAGATATAAACTGCTTAGGCTGATTTCCCAACTTAATTGCTTCTTTTACATACCAAATTACTTGGAGGAGTTGAGATGGTTTCCTGGTCACAACATGGACAAACGCTCACTGTCAGGACCTACTTTAGTAATAATTTATGGCTCTGCCAAGGACATTCCCATCCCAGGATATATTTCATCCCATCCATCTTATCTGTTGTCTTCCTTTTCTTCCATTTCTCTCAGTCTTGTCAAGGGTAACCCTGTTTTAAATCCATCATTTCTTTGTTTCTCATGCCCAAAAGTATGCAGCTTGAGTTGCCGATCACTGTCCTAAGGGAACAATATTTATTTCCTATTTTATCTGGTAGGAATGACTGACTGGTTCTTACTGCAGTCTAAGATATCCTCAGTATTATCTCCAAATCCCGAATTTAAAGTCATCTTTGTTTTTTACACTTTTTGTTCAGCATTTTCCAAGCAATATGTTACCACTCCAAAGAACACGGCTTGAACTATTTTCATATTTAGTTGACCATCAGTTTTGCTGAATCTGGGTGACTATTCATTATCTCAAGGAAATGCATCCTTATATAACATGCTGTCAATCTACTGAAGTACTTGGATTTGGTTATTTATTGGTTTTATTACCAAAACTTTAATATAGAAAAGGTAGTATATGGCAGTAGCTTTTGCTAAACCAGCTGTCCATAAGCATATGGACAAGGGAGAGAGACTGCCAATTCTAAAACAGAAAAGGGGAAATAGAGGAGAAATTCAAGTCTGGGAGAGAAAATAGTAAGAGTCAAATATTTCCAGAACATTTGGGAGTTGCCCAAAACCACAGTAGAAGGATTAGAGGAGAAACCAAGAAATTACTGACATAGTTAACAAGCAATGTCACCAAAGAAAGTGCAGGGGAGAGAGGTGTGTTGCTTCAAAAAAGAGAAAAATCTTGTCCACATAAGTATCTCCCACCTGGTTAGCTCGTTCGTGGGTCCTATTTATAGTGTGTTAGATTAAAAAAAAGATGAATCATTTCCTTGCTATAAGACCTCAGCTATTCAAAGGCACTTGTGATCATGTTACCTGTAGATTCACCCTGTCCATGTTCTTGCTGCAAAATCCTTTTCTGAGTATATAGAGCAAGGTATTCATCAGTCTGCGTGAACCTCTGGCAGGTCATAATGCTACTGTTTGCTAAAGGACTTTTATGACATCTTTTTTTTAAACCAATATTCTGTATTTTCCTCAGCATAAATACAGCCTAGCAGAAGTTTATTTGTTAAATTTATATCCAGACTTTTGCTCAAGAACATAAAGTAGCACACATACCAAAACACCCTATAAGTTGTTAAGAGAGTATAAAGGTAAAGGAGTCCCCTGCGGATTTTACTCCGTCATTGCTGACTATAGGGGGCGATGCTTATCTCCGTTTCAACGCCATTGAGCCAGTGCTGTCTGAAGACATTTCTGTGGTCATGTGGCCAGCATGACACACAGAACGCTGTTCCCTTCCCATTGAAGTGGTACTTATTTATCTACTTGCATTTGCGTGCTTTCGACCTGCTAGGTTGGCAGGAGCTGGGGTGAGGGCGGGAGCTCACCCCATTGTGTGGTGATCGGGTCTTGAACCTGGACTGCTAGCTTTCCAGCTGACAAGCCCAGCGTCTTAACCACTAAGCCGCCGCGCCAACGTTAAGAGAGTGTGACCCACCTAAAATCAGCCGGTGAACTTCCATAGCTGAGGATCAAACAGAACGTGGGTCTCAATACTACACCACATAAGTTCTTGTGAAGTCTTCCATCAGTATTCCCTTTCTTGTGTTCCTGAATGAAATTGTCCTACTGCAGTGCTGGCCCATTTAGGAAAGAAACCTTGTTAAGTAAATCAAGCACAATGGGTGCATTCAACCCACTTTAAAAATGAAGATCCATCCCCCCCCCCAGGACTTTATAGAGACTTTAAGATGATTCAGTTGAGGAGCTCCAGATCTTAAAAAGAGCAATTGCATGCATACTTTTTTTTTTCCTCATTAGGGAAGATGTCGGCAGAAATAAGCTATCTGACAGCTTGCCTGGCTTTGATGAGGCCTTCACACCTTCAGGAAAAATGTGACTGTACAGCAGGCAGCGCAGGATAAGGAATATGTAAGGCTGGCAGGAGTTATTTGGATATCATTCTTCCTTCCTCTGACCAGGAGGGCTACAATGACTCCTAATTTGAGAACTGGCTGTGCATTCCCCCTTAGAGAGGGGGGGAAATGAGCGTGTGGGTTTTTTCACTGCAAGAAGCAAGACCTTCTATTTTCTGATGTAGAAATCAAAAACAAAACCTACCAGGCAAGACTTTGGATTCGGTTTTGAGACACTTCAGCAAGCGCTGAATTCAAAATTTTTTACTACCGGTTACTACCGGTTCTGTGAGCGTGGCTTGGTGGGCATGGCAGGGGGAAGGATACTGTAAAATCTCCATTCCCACCCCACTTTTGCACTTACTGCAAAATACCCATTTCCTCCCGATCAGATAACAGATTAACAGAGTTGTAAGGGACCTTATAGGTCCGTGATGGCGAACCTATGGCACGGGTGCCACAGGTGGAACCGCATATGTGCGCCGGCCAGCTGATTTTTGTGCCTTTCGGTCCCACCGGCAGTTAGGAAATGGGCTGTTTCCGGCCTCCAGAGGTCCTCGGGGGGGTGAGGAAGGCCATTTCCACCCTCCCCAGGCTCCTAGAAAGTCTCTGGAGCCTGGGGAGGGTGAAGAACGGGCCTACCGGGCCCACTGTGCCATCACGTACTAAAAGCGGAGGGGTGCGCATGCGCAGGGGTGGGGTGCATTGAATTATGGGTGTGGCCACACATGTGGGCGACCTCGCTACACTCCCCCTGCTTTTGGCACGCGACGGCAAAAAGGTTAGCCATCACTGTTATAGGTCATCTAGTCCAACCCCCAGCTCAAGCAGGAGACTTTACACCATTTCTGACAAATGGCAGTCCAATCTTTTCTTCAAAGTCTCAAGTGATGAAGCTCCCACAATCTCCGAAGGCAAGCTGTTCCATGTTCTGTCAGAAAGTTCCTCCTCGTTTCTAGGTTGAATCTCTCCTTGGTCTCCTCAGCTGGGACTCGGGAGGCAGAGAATAGATGGGGGCGGAGCCAGTCAGACGTGGTATTTACCGGTTCTCTGAACTACTCAACATTTCTGCTACCGGTTCTCCAGAACTGGTCAGAACCTGCTGAATACCACCCGTGATTGGCACTCAACTTTTCTCTTTCCAATTAAATGATATTCAGGATCGTACGGTTATTTGGAGATCATTCATAGCCTGCATGCATCAATTGCTCTTATTGGTATTGAATTGAATAACATTAATGAGTGTACACAGACAGGAGTGCATATTATTTTCTTAAGCATTAACAAAAAATACATTAAACTTTGCACTACAGAGGAATCCAGGGGGGTCAAGTTTCTAATTTTTACTGGGAGTGTTCTGCACTCTTTCCAATTCCTTTAGGATAAAATTTAACTGGACTAAAAAAAAAAATCCACATACCTGCTGTGAGAACAACATGCTTGCTTACGGGCTGTTCAATCCATCATTGTTTATCATTTCAGTGAATGCAAAATATAGCTCCTAATAGTTTCATTACTCACAGCTAAAATAAACGGGGGGGGGAGGGGGGAGGTTTTTTTAAACCTGTAATGATCGCAAGCAGCCACAAGATGGTGATGACTAACTTTGGAACCTAATTCCATTGAAGAAAATCTTCAGAGCACTAGAAATAAAAGTTGAACAAATTAATGTTGAGGAATTTTAGTGAAGGAGCAAGGGCAGTAGTAAGACCCATCCACAAATTTGTTGAAGATTTTATTATTTTATTTTAAAATAAAATAATAAAATTTTCATAATTTTATTAGTTATTATCTAGTGCTGGGCCACAAGCCCAAATTAACAACAAAAGCTTTCTAGATGAATACTCACACACAGCCCAAATCTTAAGAAGTATACTAAATCTCGGCTAGTATAAACAAGGGGTTTCTTTGAGCAATAACAGAACATTTTTGGTTGCACTTAAGACGGATAAATCCTCACCCCCTAGTAAAACCTGTCTATAAATGCAAAAAGTAGCAGCTTTGTCAGGTAGTCTGGAGTAGTTTTACTGAACCATTTTATGCTTTTAAAAAAGCTTGCATTGACCCATCTACAGGGTGGAAATTTGAAGTGGAAAGTCCCATAAATCAACAACTCAGCTGTCATCTTCCTACTAGTTAATTCATTATTTTATTAATCCACATATATTACACGTGGGACCCATTTGTTCTCCAAAAACTTCTTTCGTCCCTTGATTTGCTTCCATGTTGCCAGTTTTAACTTCAGAATCAGAAGTTACCATCACATGCCTACAGATCACATAGAAGCAGCAGCCAATGTGCTGGTAGCGGAAATGAAGGGTATTCATATTACAGAAATGGTTCTTGAGAGTGTCATCCATTTTTCTTTTCTCCTTCCACAGACAAAACGTCTCATCTAAAAAGAAAACCCTTCAAATTTCCAAAATTGTTTTCTGTCACGTAACACACTGTATTATATGTATTGTATTATATGTACTGTATAACCAATATTTACTGTATTGTAACTGGCTGTATTCACACATCCTGTTACACCATAATGTGGTTTGTTTGGTTTGGCTTGATTGCATGGGAATTTCAAGATAGAAGCAATTTGGCTCCCAGATACCTCATGTTCTTATTTCCACTCTTAACTCCCCTCTCCCAAAACAAGTTAAATTTGGTCTGTTTACAACTTTAGGAGGGGAAGGTTACAGGGGAGTTATAGGTGGGAATGTGAGCAGAAAGTTTTCTAAGCTCACTTTGAATTTTGAGAGTCCTTTCACCCAGAAAGACTAGGCCACAGAAATCTGGTCATATTTTTGCCATATTTTGGTAGAGCAATATTTGCAGACATCTTGCCCACATGGCTGGCAAGATGCCCATCGTTGTCTTAGGTTAAACCTTGCTGCAAATAAACCTGTGGGTTATTTAATAAATTATTATTAAATAAGCCACTGTTTAGTACAATCAAACCCTGGACTAGAGTCACACGTTGCACTAAGCCATTTTTCACTTAACACATTGTGTGAACCTGGAGATTACAGGCTATTAAAAATCATGGTTTGAGCAAACTATGACTTAGTATAATGTGTGGACTGTATGTATGCAGTTGGCAGATTTAATGTTATACACCTAGTAATGCAAAATAAAAGATTTTCCAATCTTCTTTTTTTAAAATTTGATTTATATGCTGCCCTTCTCCGGAGACTCAGGGCAGTTTACAATGCGTTAAGCAATAGCCTTCATACTTCTGTATATTTATACAAAGTCAGCTTATTGCCCCCATAATTCTGGGTCCTCATTTTACCTACCTTAGAAAGGATGGAAGGCTGAGTCAACCTTGAGCCTGGTGGGATTTGAACTTGCAGTAATTGCAGGCAGCAGATGTAAGTGGATGTTAATGACTGCCTTACTCTACTGAGCCACCAGAGCTCCATTATTCTTCATATATGTGAAGAGAAAAGTACATGAGTTTGAATCTCAACCACATTATTCTAAAGCATAATTCAGAATTATTTTTTAACCAGGCAATTCTTTCGATTCTTCTATCCATATGCAAACATAATTAAGGCATAATATCTTCAGTCTAAAAAGACTGCTTATATCCAAAATCATTTACCAATTTTGTTACAACAGTTGATCAGAGACATGTACTACATATTTCAATAACTGTTTCATTTTTTAAAAAAAATCAAGAGTCTATATTTGGAAAACTATTTCTTGATTTCAAACACCTACATTTCAAGTAAAAAAAGAAAGAAACGTATCAAATATTTTGAAAATGCAAAAGACAAAAGTTTTGATTTTCTGGAGTTCTTCATGTTACTCTTGGGTTTTCAACTTCCAGTCTCCAAGTGTCACCTTTTTTTTCTTCCAAAGATTCAAATGAGATGAAATTATATGTTAATATACAATATAATGTTCCATATCAATTTTGTTTCTAATAATTTTTCACTGTTGACACTCCAGAAATCTCTCCATTTTCAAATTATTTTATGTCCAGTTTCAACTTATTTCAGGGAAAGAATCCTGTGGAAGCCTTTATTATTTTTTTAATGAAGGATTTAATACTAATTTGCTCTTTATTGGATGCACATTTAAGAATTGGGCTCCACAACGAGTATTGGCACAACTGAACAAATTAGAAAAAGAAAAAGTAACTTTCGACCAAAATGCTATTTGCGTTCTTCATTTAACCTGGCGTACATCTTGGCATTGAAAAGCTTGTCTTCACTGGGGGAATAAGATGCATCTTTGATCACTCCTGAAAAGGAAGAATCCATCACTGGATGAAAAGGAAAAGCAGGAAACAAGCCAGTCCTCAGATATGGTGCTATCAATCCAGGTAAAGCTCTTCCTGGAGGAGAATAAGTCACTCTTAGAGGTCCAATTCCCAGTCTTGGGCTTAAGCCATAAAAATTCATCTCTCTCCTGGAAGAGGCCGAGCTGGTTTGAAGAGGAACAAATGCTGATTTATTGCCAAGTGCCGCGACATCTACTCCGAGGCCAAAATCAGAAGATCTCTGGAAAGCACTGCATTCGGGCAAGACTGGGATTGCCAGCTCTTGGAATCCTTGCCTGTGTTCGCTGGCATTCAGGATCTGCTCTATAGCTTGGACTATGTCTCCTCTGCAGAGCTGCAGAACTCTTTCCAACCTGCTTGGTTTGTGATTAGGAAAGACCTTGGTAAGAATATTAAGTGGGTCTCTGCGCTTTAAGGCACCATCAGCGGCAACAGCACCAGCAGGAGGGACGCTGGCATTACAGGGAACAAAATCCTTGGGACATTCACTTTCATTTCCTGATTCCATGTCCGAAGACGACAAAGAGGCTGGGCTGTCAATTCCTTCTAAAGATTCATCAGGACCCGATAAAGATATCTCTTTACCTAAAGCCTGCGTCTCGGATGGCTTCTCTTGATTGCTTCCAGCAGCTTCAGGAGAAGATGTCACAGAGGGTGTAAGTAAATGGACTACAGAACTGCCCGATTCACTGCAGAAGAAGTCATACTTCTGAATCTTCTCTTCTAATGGGGAAAAATGCATCCGAATACTCAAGTTATTACAATTTATCTGATTTATCCACCGCTTTCTCATATAAACACCCTAAGGCTTCTAGGCATTACCAGTTATGGAATTGCATCTTTTATTCAATATTCTATGTACACAATTCAGTGCCTTTAAAAACTCTTACTTTCACTGCATATGACAGATTTCCCATAAACTCCTAGTTTACCATAAGTGCCCAAGTCACAGGTTGCTATATGCACGACATATAATGTATATATCCTCTTTTTTTGGTACCTATTATGAAATATCCAAGCAGGATTGTTCACATGTACAGAGTGTGAAACAAAAAAACACACTTACTGTAAAGTGTGTACAACAATACAACATGGAAATCGTAAAATGAAAGCAGTATCTACATAGGATATTCTTTATATGTGAAGTCGCTCCTAAGTGCTTAAAACCTACAAACTGTATCTGAAAGTGAATTGTCGTAATTGGATAATGTGCTTTTGTCATCTATAAAGAAGAAAATAATGTTTCCATGCTTTTCCCATACAACTTGTTCTTCTGCCTCCCTCCACAGATTTCCTACAGCACAACCTGATCTGCAGAAAGGCCATTTAAATTAATGAGAGCACTAAAAGAAAACTATAATACCCATTACCTTTTAACTTTCCCAAGACAATTTCTTGGTGCTTTGTATCTTTATATACTACAACTGCCCATACGAAGGCCAGCTCATAGATTCAGTTCATTTGCTTTGGAACAAGTAACATATTCTGTTTTGGTAGTATACATGCAATGCCAAATGCTTGCAACATTAATAATACCTTTGTATAATTTTTAGAAACATTGTTTTTCCAAGCATTAATATTTTCCTTAAAATGTAAGCAAATGGCCAGCCTGCACCCATAATTAAAAATGAAACTTTTTAAAATTCTCCAATAATCCATGCTATGGAACATGATGAAAAGCCATAATCTTTACACATCCTGGGAAGTGCCAGAATGTGGATGAGTTTGAGATGGAAGAAGAGCTATAATGCTATTAAAAACAGACTTTTTAGCACCTTTTGAACCTAAAAAGACTTCATATCCTTTCTATCATAAATTATTATGTCAATACAAACCCATTTAGGTGAATGGATCTTACAGAGATCAATGGATTCTATCTACAGTTCATTTCAATTACAGCAATGCAAAGAGTTGAGATGTGATTCCTTTCCTTTCCTTTCCTTTCCTTTCCTTTCCTTTCCTTTCCTTTCCTTTCCTTTCCTTCCCTTCCCTTCCCTTCCCTTCCCTTCCCTTCCCTTCCTCCCTCCCTCCCTCCCCTCCTTCCTTCTTTCTCTTTCTTTCCTTTCTTGCCACAGGAAAGGCAGATTCCTACTTTACAATCTATTACATCAAGCAAAATGATTACTAGTTTCCTAAGGTGTTTCTTCACTAATCCTAAATAACAATTAATTAAGTAATGAATAATCTTCATAATCCAAAAAGGATTTGAGCTGCACACTCGCCTATAAAATAGCTCGCATTAAATACACATTGATAGCTATTATTTGCCATGAAGGTCATTAAGAACAAAAAAAGGGAAATTCAATCAGTCCTATCCCAAACTGCTATCGAAACACATTATTGTACAAGCCGCACACACTTCAGAGATACTATCCCATCCCCCCCCCCAATTCTCCGTGATCTCCCTCTGATCTCTGCCACGAAGAAATCTAAAACTTAAAACTTGGGGGGGAAAGAACCAGCGGTTCTCCTTTCCGCCCCCAAGAGATGCTTCATTATAATTGCCAACATCCTCGATTATTCACCGTTCAGACATAAGCTCTCGCGAACCAGGCTGACTGAAACGCCCCCAATTTCCCATCTCTTCTGACTTAAAGCCCCTTTAAGCTCGAATCAGCCGCGGTTGATTTGAGTTCGGGAGGTTTTCTTTCTGCCGCCTCCCTCCCCACCGCTTTTAATGGAAATTTAACCCCAAACAGGGAGGGGAATCCCACCTCTTCGCCCGCGCTGGAACTCCGGGCAGTAACTCTTGGGAGCCGGCTCGCTTTCAACGCCGGCGTTGCCGGCCGCTTGGCTCCCGGAGCTCAGGCGGACCGCAACAGGCGTCCGCTTCTGCTGCTGGTTGGGGTGAGTCCCGCCGCCGCCGCCGCCGCCTCCACCCCGCGCGTCGATCTCCTCCTGCGCTTGCTGCCTGCGCAGCGCCACCTGGGCGGCCATCACGCGTTGCCGCTCCGCGATGAGCGCGCATTTGCCGCAAGCACAGTCCCGCCAGCGGCAGAAGCGCTTGTGGCCCTTCAGCGCCGACACCACGCCGTGGTTGCGGCAGCGGGCGCATTTGGGCGTCCGCGGGTAATACGCCCCGCGCTCCAGGCCCACCGCCGACTGCGCGTAACAGCTGGAAGGATTGCCCGCGGTGGCGGCCGCCGCCGCCGCCGCTGCAACCGCGGCGCGCACGAAGAAGCTAGGAGGGCGAAGGAAGGTGGGCGGCATGGGGACCCCCGCCGCTGCCGAGGGTGCTCTGGGCACCGAAACGGGCAGCCCCGGCGGGGGCAGAAGTGGAGGGTTGCTCGTCGCCATGAGTCCGCGGATTGGGAGCAGCGCACGGTTGCTCCTCCGAAGGCGCGCGTGTGATCGGCTTTGGCGAGAGTGTGTGATCGGGCGCTGGCCCCCGCAGACCCCGAGAGAGTGGCTGGCGGGGTGTCCGCCCACTTGAGAGCAGGGAGCCGCCCACCAAGACCGAAACGGCGGGGGAATCTCTCTTAACTCTCTGGACGAGTTGGAAGTGTCTCTATGGAGATTCTCAGTCGTCCAGGTCATGGTGGTCCTAAAGGTGCTTTTTTTCAAGAGACATCTGGACTTTCTGGTTTTTCTTTGAAGACGTTTCGCTTCTCATCCAAGAAGCTTCTTCAGCTTCAGAGCTGAGCTTCAGAGCTGAAGAAGCTTCTTGGATGAGAAGCCAAACCTCTTCAAAGAAAAACCAGAAAGTCCAGATGTCTCTTGAAAAAAAAAGCACCTTTGAGAGGAGTTGGAAGTGTGCATTTGTGTCTGTGGGTTGGCTGCAGTACTGTGCACTTCTAGAGGTGCCAAGAAAGACCCCCACTTTTTTAGTCTGGGAAATACATGTATGCGTGAAAAGCATTCAGGAACTGTGCTGCCTTTTATCTTTTTTTTTCCCTTGGCGCCTTCCAATACCAACCCGCGTCAGGAAGGTGAGCCTGCATTCAGACGCATGTGGATCTCAGGGGAAAAAGCAGTGGTGTGCCAAACCATCTTCCATTAAGAAGGCTTGATTTTTTAAAAAATAAAACCTTACATTCGTGGTGCAACACAACCGAACTTTACAAATATATTCCCTTCCGTGGGGATAAACAAAAAATCCCACCTGAAGAAGCTTCTTGGATGAGCAGGGAAACGTCTTCAAAGGGGGGGGGGGGACCAGAAAGTCCAGTTGCCTCTTGAAAAAGCATCTTTGGCACAAAAAAATCTGAGAACAATTGGCAACTTTTTGCTCCTGCTTCCCACCCATACACACCCCTGTTGCTGGTGGCCTATGATTATTTGAAGTAAGACACTTGGCATATGCAGCAGTATCAGATAAAATTCAGTTTGCCGTTGTGATTATGTTGTGCCGCTCTTATCTCCTAAGAATAAGCAAGATTTATTAGAAGATCCCCAAAGAATGTTAAAACACCTTCCATGACTGAAAAGGTCCATCATCCCTTCCCATCCCCGTGAAGCTCTGACAGCAAGATAGATTAACAAGGTAAAATTTATCTTATGTAAATTTGTGCTTTATTGGTAATGACTACATTATCCATGCCTTCTCCACATCTTTGAAACGTTTAACTCAAGCGCTGTCAGCTGGACAAGGTAGAGCAGAATAAGAAACCAATTGTATATGAGTCACAACTACTTTTATCGTAACAGCTATAATAAGACAATCTTGCAAGTCTGAATGTGCTTCCCTCTGCCCTCACTCTACCGTTATGTGAACAAGCAAGGGCCATGCCTGAAATGTTTTCTCAACTTTGCTTATTGGCCTTATTAACTTATTTGACTGTTGCCTTAATGACCGCTCTTCTTCCTGTCCTTGAAGGCCATTTCCAATGCCCTGTACAAGAATTCAGAGATATTTGATGGAAAACTCTGTAGGACCAAGAAGAAGACTTGACAGAAGCCCTTATTGATTGCTGTTCTCAGAAATAAGGTGCTTTAGTTTGTTTGAAATATTAGACTGATATGCTCAATATGTGTTGTGGCCCTTCAGCGGCCTGTGCAGATTGTAGCCTGATTCTGACAGCGAGGAGGCTGGTGTGGTGTTGCGCCAGCAGCCTGTGTAGCTGGCACCCAAGTCAGACAATGAGGAGGCTGGAGAAGATGTGGTGCTAGAGGAAGGGATTTAGCCAGAGCCTTCAGAACCTCCAGAAGCTCCTTTAAGTGAAGACGACGAAGAGGAGGAGCCTCTTCTCGATGCATGGACGCGCAGAGCTGCCAAAAGGCAGGAGTGGCTCCTCAGGAGGAGGTCTCCTCGAGAGTAAGGCTTGGGGCTAATTGGCCACTCCCTTAGCCTATTTAAGGAGGAACGCTGACTGAAGCAAATTGTAGGGAACAACTTTAGTTCATTCTCCTTCGCGTCTGGATTCTCTGCAAATTGCTTTTGGGCTTTCTGCCAACCTTAGTAAGATAGTGATTACTTTATCTTTGTTTTCTTGTAGGCTGTTAAGGAAGTTTATTAATAGCCTTTGTTTGGAAAAGACTGAGTTATTTTAGTAAATTTAAGTTTTGTACAAACTTTGTGTGTGCTGTGTTCTTTGAGGTCCGTAGCTGGGGCAGAACAATATGTGAATCCAGCCAGAGAATAGTTATCTAGTGCATAAGAGCCTTGGTGGCGCAGTGGACTAAACTACTGCTGTTAAAGTAGTACTTAGCTGCCAGCTGCCTACAATTACTGCGAGTTCAATTCTCACCAGGCTCAAGGTTGACTCAGCCTTCCATCCTTTCGAGGTAGGTAAAATGAGGACCCGGTTTGTGGGGGCAATAAGCGGACTTTGTATAAAATAGAACACTGCTTAGGGGGGCCCGAAAAAGCCCTACTAAGCAGTTATATACAAAAGTATGAAGGCTATTGCTTAATGCATTGTAGGCCACCCTGAGTCTCCGGAGAAGGGTGGCATATATAAATCGAACTAATAAATAAATAAATAGTGCAGATAAACAGTATAAAACACATTGAGCCTTACTGAATCAAGCCAGGGTATATGTGCACTAAGAGCTGCTTTCCAACTTGGGTCAACCCATGATTTTATTGCTTGCCCAGCATGAATATAAAAACATTTGTCTTCTACTAAGCCACCACGTTGTATTCTATAAAAAGTAAAAGTTCCCCTCGCACATATGTGCTAGTCGTTCCCGACTCTAGGGGGCGGTGCTCATCTCCGTTTCAAAGCCGAAGAGCCAGCGCTGTCAGAAGACGTCTCCGTGGTCATGTGGCCGGCATACTCAACGCCAAAGGCACACAGAACGCTATTACCTTCCCACCAAAGGTGGTCCCTGTTTTTCTACTTGCATTTTTTACGTGCTTTTGAACTGCTAGGTTGGCAGAAGCTGGGACAAGTAACGGGAGCTCACCCCGTTACGCGGCATTCTATATGTTTAAAACAGCACACTTCAAACAAACTCGGAGCTCTGAAAATTAAGGCTTTTGTTGCTGTGATAATAATAGGATGCTTTTTGTTTGGTTTTAAGAGCCATCATAGAACAATGTTAGAAATTGAGTTTCAAAACAAGGCTGACCACTTCCTGAAATGATTGTCTAAGCCTGCAATACAGGTAGCCCTGAAACAGTTTGTTTAATGACCATTCGAAAGGCCGTGAAAAAAGTAACTGATGACCAACAAGCGTTGAAGCATTCCCACATGATCAAGATTTGAGCGTTTTTGACAGCTGGCAGGTTATTTATGACAGCTGCACTTGTCCTGAAGTCATTTGATCGCTATTTCTAACCGTCCCAGCTACCTTCCATCAAGCAAAGTCAGTGGGGGAGGAGGGAGACGGATTCACTTAATGACCAGGGGAATCAATTAACAAATATAGCAAAAAAAAAAAAATGGGGCCAAACTCACTTAGCAACTGCCTTGCTTGGTAATGGAAATTTTGAACTGAGTTGTGGTTGTAGGTCAAGGGCCACCTATATATTCCTTTCTTGTTGTTTACCCAGGTTTCAATAGCTGGGGCCAGATCTGTCACTGTTCCAGAGGACAGCCACTCTTTGGGAGTATTAGCACTGACAGGAGCTCCAAATATTTGGGGGCTTTTGCTGCTGCTGCTTTTTTTTTTTTTACATTTAACTTTTTTATTAGTTTATCAAAGTCTAAAATACAAAGGGGGAAAAAAGTAAGAGAGGGAAGGGAAAAGAAGAGATATAGTATAACGGGAGAAAAGAAAAAGAAAAATGCACTGACGTCCGACTCTCTTTAGAAGAAGGTAGCAACATTACAACCACAACTTTTTGCTTTTACATAACAGTATGTACACACAATTTCTAATAACAATAATCCTGTCTAGTTTACAAAAATAAAATCAAAGTTTCATCCCCACCCTCACCCCCATTGTAAGCACCAAATCCAGAAGCGATTTTGAAATCGGGACTATTCACTATCTCCATAAAGGCCAGAGATGATCATTTCTGTATGTATTGGAATAAGGCTGAAATTTTCATCCCTGTGTCTCTGTTTATATATGGTCGATCGCAGTACTTTTAAAGTTAGAATAGTTGCATCGCATTAACTGGAGGCCTATTTTGAAAAGGGTACGTAAGAGCCGTATATTCGTGACTGCCTCCTTATTAGCTTCATGTAAGCATCTGTTTTACCTTCAGCTAGGACAGCGTAAGCATCTAATTGAACAACCTGACTCTGAAATCATTTCTCAGCAATGATACCCTGAACAATTATAATGAATTGTCCTCAGGCAAAATTAAACCAGACAGTGTATGATGAGCTTGCCTCTCACTGGCTGATCATGTATCTGTGCAATCAACCAAACCATACAGTTTTCACTCATTATGCTGATAAGGGTCTGAGAATCTGTGTTAGGTTCTGTCTGGAAATGGTACTCAAAGGATGTAGAATGACCAAAGCCTTATAAATCCTAGGAGGACTCTGGAAAGGAAAAAAAAAAAAAAAGCTTGGAAATTGAAGTGACCAGTTCAAATATCTAATACAGGTAGTCCTTGACTTATGACCACAATTGAGCCCAAAATTTATGTTGCTAAGTGCAACAATTGTTAAGTGAATTCTTAGCTCATTTAATGACTTTTCTTGCTACCATTATTAAGTGAATCACCGCAATTGTTAAGTTAGTAACAAAGTTGTTAAGTGAATCTGGCTTCCCCGTTGATCTTGATCGCCAGATGGTCACAAAAGGTGATCACATGACCCCGGGGACACTGCAACCGTCGTAAATATGAGTCAATTGCCAAGCATCTAAATTTTGGTCACATGACCGTGGGAATGCTTCAACGGTTCTAAGTGTGAAAACAGTCATAATTCACTTTTCTGTGTCATTGTAACTTCGAAGGGTCACTAAATGAGATGTTGTAAGTCAATGACTTTAACATGTGTGTACAAGTGTTGAAGATACACTAGGGGGTCTCCAAACTTGGCAACTTTAAGACTTGTGGATTTCAACTGATTGGGGAATTCTGGGAGTTGAAGTCCACAAGTCTTAAAATAGCCACATTTTTAAAGATATACCGTATTTTTCAGAGTATAAGATGCACCTTTCCCCCCCTCCCCCTAAAAGGGGGTGAAAATTTAGGTGCATCTTATACACCGAATGTAGCCCCACCCACCCACTGGCTCCCACTCTTTGGGTCTGCCTCCCAGCAGAAGAAACAGCTCCTTTCAGCTTCAGCACATCCTAATTAGCACAAGTTGATTGGATTGGCCTCCCGATTCTCAGCTGTTTTGCTCTCAGCTGTTTTGCCTGGGCCTTTGCTGCTTGCTGCAAGGAGGTAAATACTGGAGCAGATTTTTTTTTTCCTTGTGCTAATCAAGCTATGCTGAAAACGAAAATGGAAGTAAAGCAGGCTGCTTGCTGTTTGCGACAACGAGGCAAAATTGCTGGGAGGCAGAGGCAGGGGCAGATTTCTTTTTCTTGTTTTCCTCACCAAAAAAGGTAGGTGCCTCTTATAGTCTGGTTCATCTTATACTCTGAAAAATAGGGTATTTTTATTGTTTACATATGAATATATTGAAATTGTAATTGTCCTGGCATTCCACTTACCATAAGACAAAAATAAAAAACAGAATAACTTATACACTATTTTAAACAGTGCTAGTGTTGTATAATACTTTCTGACCATTATATTCTAGTATATCAACTTATCCATCCTTCTAATATTTAATTCCTATATCGATATTAAAAATAATATCTCTTTCAATGTCCACCTAACCTGCTTCTTTCGCATTCCAACTTTTACCTTGTGTTTCTAACCATTGATAGAATCTATTCAATTAAAAACAGCCAAGGTGGTGTAGTGGTTAGAGTGCAGTACTGCAGCTACTTCAGCTGACTGCTAGTTCAGCAGATGAGCGGAGCAAATCTCACCAGGCTCAAGGTTGACTCAGCCTTCCATCCTTCCGAGGTGGGTAAAATGAGGACCCAGATTGTTGGGGGCAATATGCTATTTAGTATACTGTCTTTGGTGTAAGCCACCCAGAGTCCTCGGAGAGTGGGCAGCATAGAAATATGACTAATAAAATAAATTCTGTATCTCCTTTATCTTTTATTTTTAGTGTTAGTCTGTCCCATTCCGCACAGTCTAATATCTTCCTTATCCTCTCATCCTCTGAAGGGGTATTTTCATTCTTCCACTGCTGCGCATATACAACATTCAGAAGAAAAAATATTACAATATTTGGAAAAAATAAAATGGCCACATTTGAAGACCCCTGAGATAGACTATCAGTTTCAGTTCAGTATCTTATAATGCTAATACAAATAGGCAATATTTGTACTTTGGAAAGCATGTGAGTTTGTGAGTAGTTAGAAATCCATGAAGCATTTGATGGCCCAATTCATGGAAGGAGAGAAATAGAAATGTGTGGGACCTGACATACCCACAGATGGCACGATTGAGTGCCAGAAGAATGGGGGGGGGGGGGGTAGGAAACCAAAAGTTTTCCTGGACAAAGGATCAGCAACTAGGCCATTGCCAGCTGCCAAATCTGGTTTAACCAAAAAAAGATCTCACTTGTAAGCCCTTTCTTAACTCTAGAAGTAGGAAGAGTAGGGAGGCTTAGAAATAGAATAGAATTCACATCTGTTAAGTTTGTATCATGACATGCATATACAATATATTTTTAGTTTATAAGGTTAGAAATTGAAGGTAAAAGCAGTGGTGAAATTCAATTTTTTTTACTACCGGTTCTGTGGGCGTGGCTTAGTGGGCGTGGTGTGGCTTGGTGGACACGGCTTGGTGGGCGTGGCAGGGGAAGGATATTGCAAAATCTCCATTCCCACCCCACTCTGGGGCCAGCCAGAGGTGGTATTTGCGGGCTCTCCGAACTGCTCAAAATTTCCGCTACCGGTTCTCCAGAACCTGTCAGAACTTGCTGGATTTCACCCCTGGTTAAGAGGGGAAATTGCTTCTGATTCATCAGAATAAAAGGAAGAAAGTTGGGCAACTAGAATATATAAATTGTACATGTAAAGCTTAGTTGAATTTCTGTGTTTCATCAATAGTTTGAATTAAAAAGGGGTGGGGGAGGTGGAATATCATTTTTCCACCGTCTCTTTCAGTCAAATCTTTCAAGCCCAGGTAGACAGTAACTGGGTTACAACAGCTCAGCTATTTGCCCAAATGCAAACAAGGAAAATAGATCACAGCTATTGAGAAGAATAGAATAGAATAGAATAGAATAGAATAGAATAGAATAGAATAG
>WNWU01000034.1:11618954-11633840 GCA_012654045.1 Ptyas mucosa
ATAGAATAGAATAGAATAGAATAGAATAGAATAGAATAGAATAGAATTCTTTATTGGCCAAGTGTGATTAGACACACAAGGAATTGGTTTCCGGTGTGTAAGCTCTCAATGTACATACAGTACATATGATGAGCATGTACATCAAAGACTGACTGAAATTCTATAGGTCCGTGTAATTCTATAGGTCCGTGTAATTTAGAACAATCCTTATCCCACATAATATGCTGCATGCCTGCATTGCATACCACCTCACTTATCTTGCTGATTTCCAATCTTCTGTTTTTTTCAGCAATTTGTTTTATCTGAATTAAGATCCTAAACATATTTTCCCTTTACACCTCAAATACTTTATTTTTTAAGCAGGTCATAAGTCAAGGATAGGGAATCTACCATCCTTCAGCTTTTACTAAGTTTCAGTGTTTAATATCCTTTACTGTTAGTAGTTTTTTTGGGGCATTAAGATTCAGCAATATTGGGAAGTTCACAAAATCTTGACATAAGTACAATAATTACCTACCCTCAGATTAGGCCATCATCAAAAAAAAAAAGTGTCTTCTGACAGGAAGGACAGAAAAACGAAATTTTAGGGAAAATACAATGCTCCCAATCACACCTGGCACAGAGATGGAGGAGAATAATATATTCCTCTGCAGAAGCTGACTAGAAGAGCACCGTCAGACCTATAAACAATGCAATGGATATTCTTTATTATATCTTGAAGCAGCTTTTATCATAGTTATTAAGTACCATATTTTTCGGAGTATAAGATGCACCTTTCCCCCCCCCTAAAAGGGGGTGAAAATTTAGGTGCGTCTTATACACCGAATGTAGCCCTGCTCACTCACTGGCCCACACCCTTTGGCCTCTGCCTCGCATCAGTTACCTTCTTGCAAGCAAACAGCAAGAAAAAACAGCTCCTTTCAGCTTCAGCACAGCCTAATTAGCATAAATTGATTGGATCGGCCTCCCAACTCTCAGCTAATTTGCTCTCAGTTGTTTTGCACAGGGCTCTGCTGCTTGCTGCAAGGAGGTAAATTGCTGGAGCAGATTTTTTTTTCCTTGTGCTAATCAAGCTATGCTGAAAACGAAAATGAAAGTAAAGCAGGCTGTTTGTTGTTTGCTGCAATGAGGCAAAATTGCTAAAAGGCAGAGAGAGATTTCTTTTTCTTCTTTTCCTCACCAAAAAAGGTAGGTGCATCTTATACTCCGAAAAATACGGTAGTTATATCATCACACAGTATATAGATAGTCCTCGACATACAACCACAATTGAGCCAAATTTTCCATTGCTAAGTGAGACAGATGTTAAGTGAATTTTGCCATTTTACGATCTTTCTTGCCAAAGTTGTTAAGTGAATCACTGCAGTTGTTAAGTCAGTAACATGGTTGTTAAGTGAATCTGGCTTCCCCATTGACTTTGCTTTCCAGAAGGTCGCAAAAGGTGATCACCAGACTCCAGATTCTGCAACTGTCATAAATATGAACCAGTTTCCAAGTGTCTGAATTTTGATCACATGACCATGGGGGAATGCTGCAATAGACATAAATGTGAAAAACAGTCATAAGTCACTTTTTTTC
This sequence comes from Ptyas mucosa, assembly GCA_012654045.1. Lineage (NCBI taxonomy): Eukaryota > Metazoa > Chordata > Lepidosauria > Squamata > Colubridae > Ptyas > Ptyas mucosa. The sequence goes on from WNWU01000034.1 coordinate 11,620,533, forward strand.
AATTCCATTGTAACTTTGAACAGTCATTAAATGAATGTTTGTAAGTCAAGGACAACCCCTATTAAGAAAGCATGTGAAACAAGGCAAGGGTGGGTTCTAAAATTTTTTACTACCGGTTCTGTGGGCGTGGCTTATTTTGTGGTGTGGCTTGGTGGGGGGTGGGGGGTAATGTGACTAGGTTGGCATGGCCAGCTTTTTTTTTTTACTTTTAAAAGCATTTTTCCTACAACCTTAAGAGGTTGCAGAAAAAAATGCTTTTAGGAGCCTCTGACGATCAGGCAACTCAGCTGGGATCGCCAGAGGCTTTTAAAAGGCTTTTTTTTTTCCCTAGAACCTCTTCGGCTGAAGAGGTTGGAGAAAAAATTCTTTCAGAAGCCTCTGACTATCCCAGCTGAGCTGCGCGATCATCAGAGGCTTTTTTTTTTACTTTTAAAAGCATTTTTTCAACCGAAGAGGTTGTAGAAAAAAATGCTTTTAAAAGTTTTTTAAAAAGCCTCTAATGAGGTGGGCGGGGTAAGCGAGCAGTAACTGGGCCGGGGACCAGTTTGGGGGCGTGGCCAGCCAATGTTATTACTGGTTCTCCAAACTACTACAAATTTTTACTACCGGTTCTTGCGAACCGGTGTGAACCGGGAGCAACCCACCACTGGAACAAGGGCTCTTAACATATGTCCTCTTTTACCTTTCATTTCCTTCCTGTTACTTTGAAAATTACTATTGTGGGGGGGGGAAATCTTGTAAACATATTCAATAATATTGTTAAGGGATTGTATCAGTCCAGACAAGTAAGAGCTGTGGGATGCTGTTTCCCAAGGTGATGGCATGTGCAGATGTCATTGTGGCCATGTTATAATGTATAGAATAATTCCCCATTAATAGAAATTAAGAAAAATTAAATATTCCACCATTACGATTATGGATCTCTGTATTTTTTTTATATAGGATCCTACTGAAATTTAAATCACGAGTATTTTTGAGGTGACATTGTCATTTATATTTAAAAATTACACACATTGGGACATCGTTAAATATTTATGAATGTTCATCATTGTGCAGACAAAGAAGTAGCACGTATTTACAGTATGAAATCAGAAAAAAATGTGCCTGGAATGTATTTTGTACGCTTACTATAGCTGGCCTAAGCTTTCCCTATCAGCACACATTTGCATCAACGATTCTGCCAACAATGCTGAAAGAACAGAATATAAACTTCATCTCTGCTAAGAGGTTCGTTGACTTTTCACAGAGCAACTCTTAAAGCCAAAGAACTTATGGGCAAGTGTCACTGGTTTTTTTAAGAGGCAAGGAAAACCGACGCTCAGAACAATTTGAAATAGAAGAGTTCATTCATGACTTGGTTTACTTGACAGATACAATTTTTGGCCAAGGTAAATTTTGTGGGTTAAGCCTCTGCCAGCACCACTGCGGATGCTGCTAAAAAACACATGAGATGTTTAGGCAAACTGCAACCCTGAAAGAGGAGTGTCAGAGTTCCAAGTAACACCTCCCAATGAAAGAAAACTCCAAGGCTTGATTTCCTCACAGTTACATTTTATTAGAGATGTCATATTGGCACATCTGGGGAAACCCGAATCTGAAAGCTTCCAGGTTTTCCCCACGCAAAGAAAAGTCCAAGTCCCTGCCCAGCACCCTCAAGCCCATCACATGGTCCAATCAGAGCATCGTCCCAACTGGAGATGCCTCCCAGTCCCAGCCTCCCAGGTGCAGGGCAAGATGTCCTTGAACCTTTGAGAAAGGAATGTTATTATGACTATATATTCCCCATGCTCTACACAATCCCTCCTCCCAATTTTCCACAGTAGTAAATGTGGCAGGTCTGAAGGTTCAATACAAAAGATGGCTTCCAGGCCTGACAAGGAGATTGTAAACAGAGAATTATGCTAAATGTGTAGACCTAAATAAAGGGTTTATTGCAGTCTGAAGTTAAGGAAGACAAAAGACTTGTCAGTTTTTCTGAAAGCAGATATGTAGAAACTTCGCAAGAATCTTTTGAACATTGCTTCAAAACTGAAACATAGATTGGAAATCATGTCTTTTTTGACATGGAGAGCATCAGTGATTCAAACTTTGCCATAGATTACTCATTGCCTTGAGGATAATAGAAATTAATTCAACTCAAAGAGTTGTGTAGACTTCTGGAACTTCTAGATGTAATCTTAGTCTTATATAGCAAAGTAACCTATAATTATTCTAATTTTGTTTACCATTACATAACTTTAGAACACGGTTTATAACATTGCTTGCCTTCAGTCTGAAAATTTGAAATTAATTGACTGTCAGAAATCATGTTATGTCAAAGACTACACTATAATTTCAGTTTATTCAAGCCAAACAACCACAGTCTTTTTATTAAAATTTACTTTTGAGCAGAATTAAAGTTTGGATTTTATGTTATTTGAACACTTGGGGTTTATTTCAATTTGTTTAGGAAACATTTATTAATATTTGCATTAAAAGTGAAAGAGAGAGAAATTTCATTCTTTGTAAAAAAAAATATTCTGTCTATATGAACAAAATCATTTTCCAGTGCAAAAAAAAAATATTATGTGCAACATTTTAGATACATGTGTTTATGTGCATTTATCTCTATAGCTTTGATCAGATTCATTGGCCCCCAAAAAGAATAGCTTGTTTAGAGAAATTGTTTGATAAAAGTGGAAATAGGCTTATATTATGAAACAAATTGCATAAATATGGATTTGAAAATTGGTTGCTGAATACAGTAAAAGTAGTATATGCTGGCTGCAAAAGACACAGGTGAATAAATGAAAAGCTTAGTGAATGATTCAACATCGACCAGAAAATAAGAAAAAAACTATGTGATATTTCATGGGTTAAGTAGAGGCTTAGGCTGATTTTAGAGATGTGTGAATATTTGTTGAAAGAAGCAAAAATCATCCATTTAAGAACATGAGTCTCTTATTTGGAAATTGGAGCTGGATATGTCAGGAGAAACAAAATGAAGTTGAATACAATGGATACTTAAGAAATGTGTGGTAAAACAAGAAGAAATGGGGTCAAGAATGAACGGGTTTTGAATATATGTGAAACGAATACAAAAGTGAGTGAACAGAATGAAAGAAATGCACTGAAGTGAAGTGGCAATATAGACAGAATGAATGAGAACAGGCTCACTAAACAAATATATGAAAGGAAATTGAATAGGTCAAGAGGAAGAGGAAAACTGAGGAAATCATGGCCGCATAGCACTAATGAGAGGGTGAGAAAGAGGTGAGAAGTTTAAAGGAGAAAAGATAACCTGCAAATTGGTGCATGAATGTTGTAGAAGCAACGGTTGCTTGCAAGATAGGAAACAGGAATGGTGTACAGGTGGCCTTCAACTTACAACCATTTGTTTAGTGACTGTTCAAAATTACAACGGCACTGAAAAAGTGCCTTATGGATATTTTTCACATGACTATTGCAGCATGTAACATGATCAAAATTTGGGTGCTTACCAACTGTTCATATTTATGACCGTTGCAGTGTCCCATGTGATTCCCTTTTGGTGACCTTCTGACAAGCAAGGTCAATGGGGAAGCCAGATTCACTTAACAACTGTGTTACTAACTTAATCACTGCAGCGATTCACTTAACAACCGTGGCAAGGAAAGTCATAAAATGGGGCAAAACTCACTCAAGAATTATCTTTTAGCAATAGAAATTCTGGGATCAATTGTGGTTATATGTTGAGAATTATCTGTAGTGAATGGTGTTGGTCACCTCCTAAGGAGAATAGAGTGATGACATGCATAAGCATACGAGATATTAATTTTTTTATAGAATCTAGTATGTGCAGGAGACTCTGCCTTTTCTGAAGATCAGATAATCCACAGGAGATTATTTATTTATTCGTAAAACAGATTTATGTAGCCCGATTCGCATACAGTGACTCCAGGCGCACAATTTTATCCATGAAATTTAATTTCGGAGACACAGCTCTTCTCACAGCTGTCCTTTCTTTGAAACATCGTCTGAAATTAGTAAAAACACGAATGCCCAACCCTCGTGACCACTTGAAAATTCAATCCTTTTGTTTAGTTGTTTGTTAGAGTTATACTGTGCCTTTCATACCTGTGTCTCTAATATCATTCCCCAAACTCTGTATCTCTTCAGAAGCCCAGCTGATTTTGGAATACCTGAGGCGTATTTAAAAAAGAAAGAAAGAAAGCGAAGAAAGAAAGCGAAGCATTTTTCTAGTGTTAGAAAACAAAGGTGAGGATCATATCCATTGAAGAGCATTAAGTGCTCTCATTTTCTAAAGATTTTTAAGCTGTTGTATTAACTGTTGGGCACTGCCAGTCAAATAGACTTCAGAATGCACTCTGTTGCCAAGGTGCCAGGCAATCTATTGTACCCAGCTGCATTGCTTCCAGCTGGAATCTTCACAAAAGCAGACAAGTGGGTCAAAACTAAATCAAAATGAAAATCGATCCCCCAGGTGTTCTTTTCATTCTCTCTTCCAGTCTGCTTAGGCCAATCCCAGAGCTGTTGCAAGCAAACAACAACTAATTTTGTTTTTTCCCCCTCTTTCTCACCTCAGCCTCACTTTTCCACTTCCATATGCACCTGGCAAAATACATTTACAATTGCTGCGTAGCTGTGACTGCCAGCATTAAGTCCTTGTTATTGATTGGTTAAACGATTAATCGGTTGGCAGGCGGGCAGGCTGCCTCCTCTTTTTCCTTTTAATATTATAACTAGACCAAACTTAGATTTTCCCCCCATCAATTATTCACTTGTCTTTCTTAGAAAGAATAACTGTCTTTGACCACTGACACCCACTCTTGCTGGTGGTAGTGATGACATAGACCCATGATGGCGAACCTATGGCACGGGTGCCACAGGTGGCACGCAGAGCCATATCGGTGGGCACGCGTGCTCAGCTCCGGCACGCATGCGTGCGCCAGCCAGCTGATTTTTGGGCCTTCTGGATCCACCAGAAGTCAGGAAACACACTGTTTCCGGCCTTCGGAGGGCCTCGGGGGGGGAGGCCATTTTTGCCCTCCCCAGGCTCCTAGAAAGGCTCTGGAGTCTGGGGAGAGCAAAAAACAGGCCTACCAGGCCCACTGGGCCATTGCGTGCCAAAAGCGAGGGGGACCATGGGGGGGCGGGGCACATAGAATTATGGATGTGGGCATGTGTGCATGTGACCCCACCGCGCTCCCCCAGCTTTTGGTACGCGATAGCAAAAAGGTTAGCCATCACTGACATAGACCTTATGGCAAGGTCCGTATAAAGAAAGCCAAATAATTACCAGCATCGGCAAATATTGAATGCAGAGTTTCTACCATAAAGTGTAGGCAAAATATTGATTGGGAAATGCCTGAAATGTTGGATTGTTCCAAGCTGCATCTCCTCAAGGTTATTATCCTGCAAAGAGGAACCACTCCCACACCCAAATTGGTACAAGCCACCAACAGAGTCCGAAACAAAACATGGGGCGACACCCTCAGAGGAACATTCTGATTGGCCTGCCAAATCTGTTAAGGTTATCACTATCTATATCAACTTTTTCAGGGTGAGTGCAAAAAGAAAGTGATGGTGAACTATCTTCAACCCAAAGTGGAAACTGAGGTAGAAAAAGCTGATTGGGTTCCAACTTATTTCCAATTTACACATTAGGTTGTAAAAGTTTGGGATTCTTTTTTTTTTCACAAGTTTTTTATTTTATTTCAAAAGTTAAAATACAACATAAATCAAGATTCGGTCGAATTTCACGCTAAAACAACAACTGCTTACATGTCTTGTTCGATGGGGGAAAATTTTCTAAATCAAAGAATTTGGGCTTTGTTTCTTTTAAAACTTTAAAAGTGTTTTGTTGAGATGCATATGTCTCTTGCTACTTTCCAGAAAGGTAGTGTTTGAAACAAATGCTTAACAACTTTTTATTAAGTCATTTTATATATTGTCCATTGTTATATTTAATACATTTTAATATATACACATATAAAATGAACTTAAACATTGATAATAGTATGCAAATCCTAAACTCAAAAGCAACGATGCCACCATCAGTAAATTTCATTTACACCAGAGAGTTAAACCACATGCCACCACCACCAAAAAATTGCAGCCGAAAAACTCACGCACAAAGACTGATAATAAAATTACATGAATAGCACCTTTGAGAAGCCCGGAGTAGTAAAAGCATTCCTACAAAAGGGTAACTGTGAAAATAATATGTTTTAATTATGGTCATTGTTGATATAATTTCATATGGACTCTTTCATATTTTCTGCCCAGAAAGCATCTCTAAATTAAAATACTCCAAATAAATAAATAATTACTCCCCAAATCCCTGCTCTAATATGTTTTTAAGGCAACCCTTCCAGCATCTAACCACAAAAATAAGCACCAAACTCCGTTTTCCCTGCTGAAATTCAAAAGAAAAATAATTGTTGCTCTGGAAAAAAAATGTACACACAGATAGCTACAGCCAGTGCGGGCATCTACCTCATGTTTATGTTAATGAAACTTTTGCTCGACATAGTCTCCCATGATTCTTGCCTTCTTTTCCCCACCCTTTGAGACGGCTTTCTCTCTCAAAATCCCATTGTGACAGAAGTGCAATAATAAACCAATAACAAACAGGGAAAGTTTCACACCTGCTCAGAAACCCGGGGAGGGGAGGGGAACCAACATCCACACTCTGGCGTGACCTCTGGGGTCGTACGGGTCAGCTGGTGAGAATGCCGCTAATTCTGGGACCAAGGCTAATGACAGAGCAAGGTGGCCTGCTGAGAGGAAAGCCCCAAGCTTTAGATCAATGTGCCTATCATCCTAAGTTCAGAGCCTAACCAAATCATTGCTTCCTACTCCTGACACTTGCTGAATACAACAAAGGAAGGAGGGAAAGGTGAGAGTGAGAAAAGAGCTTTATTCACAAGGCTGTCGCTGTGGAACGGCTGAAAGGACACTCCTTCTCCTTGATATCAACTCTATGACAACCAATTAGCCAGACGGGGAGGATATTGGCCGCTTTTATAAAATAAGCAGGATCTAGACTTCTCTTATTCATGGTTAGCTTTTCATAAATATCCCCTGCCTAACAAAGCCTCCTCCCACCCTCCTTTCGGCCATTAATTATATGGTGGGTTATAACAACTTCTTCTTTTTTTTAAGGCTGAGCAGTTTTATTTCTATTAATTCTTGGGGGAAAACGAGCTTCAGGTTTCCAGCATTCTAGGTTGTGTGGAGTTACCTAACTGACACCCTTATTGTATTTTGTATTTTGCTGTTATTAGAAAAATGTGCAATTCCCATCAGAGAAGGTAAAAATCTCTTCTCTTCACGGATGCAGAGTCCTGCAGTGCAAAATTTACATTTCAAGAGTAAAAGACAATCCTAATTTACTCTTGGGAAGCAGTAAAGACTGCCATCAAGAGAATAGGGGTAGGCAACTCCCAATCCATGGTCATATCTAGACCATGTGGTTTACCAAAATGCAGTAGCAATAGAGTATATTTCTTCAGTAATACGATATATTATTATATACATTTATTATGATAAGCATATAGGGTTTTTTTTCTTTTTTACGCAAAAAGTCATAAGGAGTTCCAGTCACAAATGAATGTAGATTTTCTTCTCCCTGATCCAACAAATCAATTTAGCCATTTCAACATGTTCTGCCATCTTGAACCCCATTCCTCCTTTCCATACAATAATCTTGCTGCAGTTATCTAAAATATAAATAGTGTTCTGTGATTCTTTTCTAACTGTTTATCCATCAGCAGTTTTCAGTAATCCAATAAATTATTTTGGGCAGAGGTCAAACTCCAGTCCTCATATAATATTCCCATGCCACCCTTAAGACACTTGACTGCTGAAAAAATAAAGAGTATGTATGTATGTATGTATGTATGTATGTATGTACAGTGTGTATGTGCCATGGCAAGACAAGGCCCTGCATGAGATGTACCATTGACAGATAGCTGAGGGGGGCAGCCATTGGCAAGTTCTACCAGTGGCTGGAAAAGACTTGACTAAAACACAGCACTGAGGCACAATCCCAGAAGCACAAGAACAGGCAGTAAGCACCAAATCCATAAAAGCAAAGCTCTACTGCACTAGACAGGAACCAAGGTAAGACTATGCAGAGAGGCCACAGAGAAGGTCCAACACATACTGGCAAGGAGTAAGATGCAGGCAGGTGTGGTATACATTAAATGGCACAAATGAATACCTCACATGGCATACAGGAACATCTACACAGTGTATGGATTAGACCAGTGTTGGCGAATGTTTTCAGCACCGAGTGCCGAAATGGGAGCCGCCACCCGGTGCGCATGTGTGCACTGGGAGGTGGCTCTTCCGGTTTCCAGCGCACCGACACATGCATCCACACCACCCACCTGGTCTTCCAGTTTCTGGCATGCATGCACGTGTGAAGACCAGCTGGTCGGTGCGCATACGCATGCCGGAAACCGAAATAGCAGCTGCCCAGTGCGCATGCCTACACCAAGAAGAAGATGATCTTCCGGTTTCCGGTGTGCACATGCGCACCGGCCACCTGGTCTTCCAATTTCCGCCACTCCCATGCATGTGAAGACCAGCTGGCCGGCGCACCGGAACCTGGAAGAGCAATGGGCAATGGCTAGTGTGCCCAGAGAGATGGCTCTGTGTGCCACTTCCGGCACACGTGCCATTGGTTCGCCATCATGGGATTAGACCCTTCCAAATCCAGATGGGGGATGCCACAGAAAGTCATGGAGAATAAGAGGGATAAGATCATGTGGGACTTCCAGATCCAGACAGACAGGCAGGTACCGACCAGTCAATCAGATATCATGGTAGTAGTCAAGGACCAGAAGACAGTGATGGTGGTAAATGTAGATATATCAAGTGACAGCAACATTAGGAAGAAGGCGTATGAGAAACTAGAGAAGTACCAGCGCCTGAAGGAGGAACTAGAGAGGATGTGGAGAGTAAAAGCCAAAATGGTTCCAGCAATGGTAGGAGCACTCAGGGCTGAGATTCCTAAACTGGGAGAGAGACTCCAACAGACCTCAGGAACAATAACAGAGCTCTCTGTCCAGTGATAGGAACAGCAAAGATGCTGCACAGAACCCTCAACTCCCAGATATGCTGTCAATTCCAGGAGACTAGTTTATATTTGCAGGTTTTATTCAATTGCATTTTGAATGAAGGCAGTTTACATTCTTTCACTTCAGCACACTATGTAGCTATTTCTGTCTCACCAAAGAATGCAGACTTATATAACTTTTACATAATTCAAGGTACATGTGTGAATTGCTTAAATAGAAAAAGATCTCTCTTCAAAGTGGGAAAGATGCCACAAATAGCTGCCAGGAGTTCCTTGATATGATGTGTTAGCTGTTCTCCCTTCTTTTTAGGATAAATCTTTAAAACAAGCTTAAAATTGGAAATCCTTCCTAAAGAAATTGTCTTCTGAGAGCCTTTCAAACAGGAAAAAAAAATCCATTGTAAAGAAGAATTCTTATCAGGCTTCAGGGTTGGCTAAATATGTCATCAGATACCACTGAAAAAAAGAAAAGTACCCCTGTTTTGCAGCTATGATTATTATTTTATAGCCAGCATTTGAAATAAGGTGCTTAGTTTTCTGAAGAAGAGGAAAGAAAATGACTTCTAAGAAGTATAGTCAATTTTTGTTCTCAAGTCATAATTTTGTTCTCTAACTTGAGTTTCCATTTTTCTTTTCCTTTGTTTCCTTCTTTCTTTCTGTCATGATTATTAAATTTTTAGCACAAGGAGCGAAGTGGCTCAGGAGGTTAGGACACTGGGCTAAGATCAGCAGGCTAGAGTTCGAGACCCAGTTGCTGCTGGAACGGGGTGAGGACCTGTCACATGTTCCAACTCCTGCCAACTCAGCAGTTCGAAAGCGAATAACTACAAGTAGATAAATGGGTACCACTTTGGGGGGCAATTTAATGGAGACAAGAAAACTGGGCATCTCCAGGCAACAGTGATGTCACTCTTCAATCCTTTCAACCCAGAAGCTCTTCAATGCTTCTGACATGACTGTTGTAGTAGTATTAGACTTTAAGTTATATTTTAAAAGTTTTAAAAGGGACGCAGTGACTCAGTAGCTAAGAAGATGGGCTTGGTGATCAAAAGGTCGGCAATTCAGCAGTTCAAATCCCTACTGCCACATAACGAGGTGAGCTCCCATTGCTTGTCCCAGCTTCTGCCAACCTAGCAGTTTGAAAGCACATAAAAAATGCAAGTAGAAAAATAGGGACCACCTTTGGTGGGAAAGTAACAGCATTCCGTGCGCCTTTGGCGTTTAATCATACTGGCCACATGGCCATGGAAACGTCTTCAAACAGCGCTGGCTCTTCAGCTTTGAAACAGAGATGAGCACCGCCCCCTAGAGTCGGGAACGACTAGCACATACGTGCGAGGGGAATCTTTACCTTTACACTGTTCTTCTTACTTGAACGCAATATCTTATTAGCCTCTTTAATATTAGCCTTTTAATTATTAATTGATTTTAGTTGGGGTGTTTTAAATTTTATTGGGCCAAAACTTGTTTAATTCTTTTAAAATAATTTTAAATTTTGTATGTGATGTTTTTATTCTTGGCTGTTCACTGCCCTGAGTCCAGTAGGAGAAGGGCGGTATAAAAATCTAATAAAATAAAATAAAATAAATAAAATAAATATTAGATAAGGAGATAGTGGGAAGACTTTGCAGTGCATTGTGAATAAATGGACAGGAAAGCATCCTAACTCCCTTAGGTCACATTCCCTGTATGGAATCAATCTTCAGCTCAGGTAAGAGTGAGATGACCACTCTTCATACCATGTTTGGAAAAGCTCCAACCTAAATTTTATCCAGGATTAAAGTGTTGTTAATTTAAGATTAACTTAGTAAACCAAGGGAGAAAATGTGTAGGAGCATCAGTTTAAATCACAGTAAACAACTCTTTTGTGTAAAAAAAATTTAAAAAGCCGTCAAAGTTTATTGAGCACCCTGGAAGTGATGCCAAAAGAAAGAATTGGTATTGCAAGAGACTCACGCTTTCAAATAAAATAAAACATTTTAATCAGAAAGGTAAAGCAGAAGAAACTTTAGCCATGTTTAGCTTCCACTCCTGCAATACAATTTTTAATTTCTTTTGGGAAATTTAACCACTAGCCAGCTTTCACTGGTGTTAGTATCACCATTGCAGAACTGTTGTATAGCTCTTGAAAGAGTTCATCAAATAAGCATTTCCTATCATATCAATCACCAACAGTTCATAAGGGAAAGAAATACCTTCTAAATCACAGTTATCAAGCTACTGATGGAAGCTCTTGTACCCCTACTGCAAACCCAAGAAGAACTGCAGAACTTGTAAATTGTTCGCTTCAGATGCACACTGAAAGAAAACCATTGGCCCTACAAAGAAAGCTAGACACTTGATTCAGATATCTTTCCAAAATGCAAATAGTAAAATACACACTGAAGACTTCTGATGAGGGGTCTTTGATGCTCTCTGAGCTTGCTTGTTTTCTTGCAGATGTTTCATTACCCAGACTAGGTAACATCATCAGTGCTAGTAAGGAGTAAGGAAGACTCCTAGCTAGCACTGATGTTGTTACCTAGTTTGGGTAATGAAACATCTGCAAGAAAACAAGCAAGCTCAGAGAGCACGGGTGTGAAATTTGATCGCGTCACGTGACGTATCGTGACCTATCGCAATTTTTTTGCCCTTGAGGAGCCGGGGTAGGTGTGGTCTACACGTGACGCATCCGACCCGTGGGCCACCAGTTTGACAGACCTGTCATAGAACATCAAGGATGTTTCATGTCAATCCTGAGCCACAAATATCCTCCTTTATTCGGACTTCTGATGAAGCAAATGGCTTCTCTGAAAATGCCATTTCTTTACCATCTTGATAGGAAGCCATGATAAAATGTCATGCTAGCTCAAGCTGACAATCAAAGCCAGTAGAATTAAGCTGCTAGAGTTACCTTTTCTTTTCTTAGAGGTTATTAGTTGCTGGGAAGGTATCATATTTTGTATTCAATGCCTGAACAATGGAGGACCAAAACAAAATCTTTCCAAACATACAAAGGCAACTATTTCTTGGCAGAAAGCTTTGCTTGGTTTAGCCTGAGGTAACCAGAAGGTTTTCAAATAGAGATACAAATGTTAGAACAAATATCAGAATTGTAGGTCTTGCCAGCTAATTTCTTATGGCAGCAATTATACCCCAGAGGCAAGGAAAATCAGGTCCTTATGTGAGGGTGGGGGAGAGAAGGAAGAAACTTTTATTCTTGCTACTTACACGTTTCTGGCAAGTTCACAAAATACGTTCTGGAAGCTTTGCCTGGGGCTCACCTTAATTGTCACCTCAGCAGCATCGGAGTAGCATTTGTCACCGCTTCAACTTATTTAAATCCTCTTATTAAATGTGGTTTTAAGTGGTGCCTCTGCCAGGTTGACATATTGTGGATGTGGTAATGCTTGTATTTAGGAGTATTTAACCAAATGGGAACAGCGTGAAATCCACGTATTGGTTTTCTTCTTTGCTGCTTTCATTTCTTGAATATTGCATTGTCTGTTACGTGCTGTGATTATTTTGTTCACGACTTTACTCTTAAAAGACCCAGCCTGGGCACAGCTGTTTTTTTATTTATTATTATTATTATTCCTTCTGGATCTATATAGCCTGCTATTTTTTGCCTTATTTTAGCTTGTGTTTTCCCCAAGGCATAGCAAGGATGCCAGATCTTGTGAAGCCCACTGGCTGTGTTTTAGAATCGCGTCTCTGGTGGCCGAAGAAGCGCTAACGAGAAAACAACTTGGGCTGCTGGCAAAACTCCTTAATGCCTTTGTAGGAAGGCAAAACTCCCTCCATTTAAAAGAATTAGTGGAGATCTCCCCTCCTCTTAAAAAAAAAAGTCTATAAATAAGGAGACTCGCCCAATTATAGGAAGGCTTGGGGAACAGATGTTAGCAAAGCAATTGAAGTAGGAAGTCTTTGATGATGGAGCCTCTCTCAGTACTTTTCAATCTGGTTTCCCACCAGGTTTGGGAACAGAGGCAGCATTGTAGTCCCAGGGAATAAACTAGGCCTGGCGATTGGCTACAGATATTGATTTGCCACTAATCAATGCCTTTGGCTACAGCTTTCCTCAGATGAATTGAACTGGGATTCTAATGACTATGGGGACAGATGTACTTTTAACATCACAAGAGCAGTTTATAGGGGAAGAATCCATTCAACTTGAGTAATGTTTCCTAATCTTTCATTGACGATCTGCAGGAGAGGAAAGGAAAGGAAAGGAAAGGAAAGGAAAGGAAAGGAAAGGAAAG